>WOVY01016091.1:600000-918539 GCA_013436015.1 Rhipicephalus annulatus | reverse complement strand
TTGGCGCTGAGAATCGTGTGGTGTTTTGGGACGATAACAAAAACTTGGGGAATGGAACGTGGCAATATATCCCGTAACAATTTCATTTCCCTATAGAAACACAATTGAGTAAATGCTGTTGTGATAAATAATTACACCTTACTTGTTCGTTTCGCCAGCGTGCAGCCAAGAGTGACCACTGTCGAAAGTGGGGTGGCAGTACCCCTAGTTTTCCTAATGGTAGGGGGGGGGGGGCTCGCGTCCCCTTTCTACCTCACCGGCTGCTACACCTACGTCTCTCTGGTACATTTGCAGAAGTTTTCCCACGCTTCATGTCATTTAAAACTACAACTCACAAAACAATAATTAGACCCTAGCTGGAATATGCTGCTCATTTGGGATCTTGGTCAAAAAGGTATTGACAACTATATTGAATCAGTTCAGAAACATTCAGCGCGTTTCACACACTCAAATCATTCCACTAGCTAGCATTTCACTGACGAATCAGACCTTAGACTAACAAACTTGAACTTCGAAGAAAAAGTCTCGTGTATTTCTTTTCAAAATATCAGCTACCATAAATGTTCACTTACACAGGAAATCATCTCGGCATCTTCTTACGTATAATTGCATCTTCATTCTTTTTCATTCAGGTTTTCATTCTTTTTACTGCACTAATTTTTTCAGACTCCTTTTTAGCAAAAACGAGCACTGAGTTGAACCGCCTTCCGCATTCTATCACTGTACGGAGGATGCGTCATCATTCAGGCTGCACTAACGAATTACCTCTTCAGCCTATGTAACTAGTTGCTTGAGCATGTATTTTCATTAATATGTTGGATTGCTATGTTGTGTTTTGTTGCCTTTTTGTTATTGTATAAAACTACCCCCTCTGTAAGGCCTTAAGCGCCCTGAGGTTAAATCAATAAAATAAACCGCATGTGCCCTGCGAAAATGCCACGCTCAGTCCGTTTTGCAAAAGAGAAAAAGCTTCCTGCCACATATCTTGGCAGATTGCTCAGAAACTCAAGACCCCCCTTCCTTCCCTTTCCCCTAACACCCTCAAAACCCAACCTCTTTGGCGTGGGAGTCTTGATATCCAGCCCCCTCCTACCAGCTCCGCTTGCAATGACGAACAAGGGCCAGGATCTGCTGTGAAATCATCATCATCATCATCATCAACCAGCCTGACTACGACCACTGCAGGAGAAAGGCCTCTCCCATGTTCCGCCAGTTAACCCGGTCCTGTGCTTGCTGCTGCCAATTTATACCCGCAAACTTCTTCATCTCATCTATCCACCTAACTTCTGTCTCCCCCTAACCGCTTGCCTTCTGTGGGAATCCAGTCAGTTACCCTTAAGACCAGCGGTTATCCTGTCTACGCGCTACATGCCCGGCCATGTGCATTTCCTCTTCTTGATTCAGCTATGATATCCTTAACCCCTTGTTCCCTAATCCACTCTGCTCTCTTCTTTTCTCCTAAGGTTACACCTACCATTTACTTTCGATTGCTCGCTGCGTCGTCCTCAACTTAAGCTGAACCCTCTTTGTAAGTCTCCAGGTTTCTGCTCCGTAGCTAAGTACCGGCAAAATACAGCTGTTATATACCTCCTCTTGAGGGATAGTGGCAATCTACCTGTCATAATTTGAGAGTGCGTGCTAAATGTGCTCCCACCCATTCTTATTCTTCTAGTTACTTCACTCTCGTGGTTTGGCTCCACGGTTATTACCTGCCCTAAGTAGACATAGTCTTTTACAATTGAAGTGCGCTATCACCTATCTCGAAGCGCTGCTCTTTTCCGAGGTTGTTGTACATTACTTTCGTTTTCCGCAGATTAATTTTAAGGCCCACCTTCTGCTCTCCTTGTCTAACTCCGTAATCATGAGTTGCAATTCGTCCCCTGAGTTACTCAGCAATGCAATGTCATCGGCAAAGCGCAGGTTACTAAGTTACTCTCCATTAACTCTTATCCCTAACTGTTCCCATATTGGCTTCTGAAAACCTCATGTAAGCACGCGGTAAATAGCATTGGGGAGATTGTGTCCCCTTGCCTTACACCCTTCTTGATTGGTATTCTGTTGCTTTCTTTATGAAGCACTATGGTAGCAGTTGATCCCCTGTAGATTTCTTCCAGGATGTTTATATAAATTTCATCGACGCCCTGATTTCGCATGTCTGCATGACGGCTGATATTTCTACTGAATCAAACGCCTTCTCGTAATCTATGAAGGCTATGTATAGTGGTTGGTTATATTCTGAGCATTTCTCTAATACCTGATTGATAGTCTGAATGTGGTCGAATGTTGAGTAGCCTGTTCGAAATCCTGCTTGTTCTTTGGTTGATTGAATTCTAATGTTTTCTTTACTCTGTTAGCAATTACCTTGTAAATAGCTTTTATACTACAGAGAGCAAGCTGATCGACCTGTAATTCTTCAAGTCCTTGTCATCTCCCTTTCTTATGTATTAAGATCATGTTAGCGTTCTTCCAAGACTCTGGTACGCTTCCCGTCAGGAGAAATCTCGTTAAACAGGGTGGCTAGTTTTTCTAACACAATATGCCCTCCATCTTTCAGCAGATCTGATGTTACCTGATCCTCACCAGCAGCTTTGCCTCTTTGCGTGTTCCCCAAAGCTTTTCTGATTTCGTCTATCATTACTGGTGGGTGTCGTCTGGGTTACTGCTAGTTCTTATAGTAATTACCGTCGTATTAAGCTAGGGCCAGGATCTGCTGTGAACATATGGTCCTGTAAACCAGTGAACCCACGTCGCCTGGTGCCCGCGTGCACCACCAACATAGTTTGGGCTCAATGAAAGTTGATTCATCTCTCTGATTCTCATCACCTAATTTTGGGGCTATGTGGACTGCCCAGTTTTAGTTTCTTGTAATGTGTCACACAGCATCCCACAACAGGAATTTCTATTCTCACACGCTTTCTCTAAATAAATAGAAGTCCCTTCCTTGTTCTCGGGCTAGCTGACTTTCTCTTCAGCACATCGGCATTAATACACCTTTTGCTCTACCAGATAGTCCATCTAAAACTGCAAACATTACACATTCCGGCTGAATTATTGGAGGCGTATGCGTTAGTAAAATTGCACTAATATTACTGAGCCTCAAACAACCCTGCACAAGCACCTTTGCTATGTAGACCAAATTTGTTATAAAAAAAGGAGCGGTACTTTAAAAAAAATTTGCACAAACAACACCAAAATGACATTTTCAGGTAACTCAGAAGGCAGCCACGTGACCAAAAAATTTTTTCTCTAAGAAAATTCTACCAGTTCACTGTGTTAAACGCAGTGCTCCAGCAAGATTTTTCTTTTCAAATACATGGTTGCCAAAATGGCTGGGACGTTCGATGTATAATGATCCGATTACATAGATGACTTGCAGAATTTTTACTTTATATATCAGACATTACTGCCCTGTTTTCGAAACAAGTAGGCATATCAGACATCTCGTTTTCAGTATTTCAATTAGGAGAATTAACGAACTAAAATGGGTTTGATGAAATATGATCTGTGTTTATAACAATAACAGTAACAGTAGCATTAATCTTCCCTGTGGTGCACAATAGGAAATTTACATTTACACCAGTCTTGTCAACTCGTGGCAGAGATAATGCACATAAGGAAGGTAACCTCACTGGCCTCCTTAGTAGTTCTTGTCAGCTTGCTTATTCTGCACTTCTAAGTAAAGGAGTTGCTATCGCATAAGGGCTGTGCAACAGTGAGCTTACTCGTTGGCGCCTCTCAAATATACTGTGGTGATGAACACACAGTAAAACCCCGCTTATATCATTGGTTGCCGAAGTTGCAAAAAGTCCCACTGCACGCGTCATTTCACTCTAATCAAATCATTTCGGAAGGCTCTACCTGTGCAAAACATGACCAACAGGCAGCCCGCTTGATTCCACCGATCTAAGCATGCAACTTATGTTCAAAGGTCGTCCATGGACCTGCAGTGTCAACATAACGAATCAACTAGGGAAAAAACGAAAAAGGCCGTAGCGGATGGCCGCTAACTAAATTTTCCAACATCCACGTTTTACGTGGCCTTCACCGCGCGGTTTCACGCTGCGCGGAAATTATACGTAGAACGGCTATCACAGCTACACTTGCCTAATTTTGCCTAATTTTATTTTCCACGGGCACTTGCGATGAAGTACGTGCACTGTAGCGCTGCAAGCATGCCTGCGTTTTCTTGGAGGATTGAATTCGTCCCTTCTAAATGCAACAATTGCAATACTTGTCGTTGACTCGTCGCTAACTCGTAACATTGATTGTCCGCAGCTGCTACCGACTAGGCAGCTAGCCCTTTATAACATCCACGTTAATTGCTTACCTGGCTACCACGTTTCGTCGGGTGCACGCCGTCAGCCTTCAGCATCCCCATCAGCTCGCATGTACCGTCCACAAAACCATAGCCGTTCTTGTGGCACAGCGCCTGCAAAATGGCATTCGTCTCCCCGGCATCCGTGTTGAACGCCTCCGATTCTCCGACAGACAGCGCCCACTGGCACTTGCGCAAACTCGCTTGTCTCGGCAGAATTGCAGACACTACCACACGGATTGACATCAAGAATTTCTGGAGATCAGTGATCGGAACCTAGCAATCAGCACGAGGGGTTCTTCACCGACATTGTCAGTGCCAACGTGAAGAACGACCACGTGCACGTCTGCCAGAGAATGAGCCATTAAGGAGAACAATTTCTCGATCCGCACACCGCGGAATAAGCGAACCTCGACATGTGTCCTGGAGCTCAATGTGAAAGACCCTGAGAGGTCCTTCAACATTGAGTCTCCGGCAACGAGTGCACGGGTCATGTTAGGGTTGGCTTTTCAGCAGCCGCACACGAACACTTAAAGCACACTTAAACAGAGAAATAAATGCGAACAAACTACAAAGCGAAAAGTGCAACAGAATTGACAGGCACATCTGGAAGATCACATGCAATCTCCAAGACGATACGGTAGCAGAATCCACCAGCTGTCAACAGTTAGAATGGTCCGCACAGTCAACCGCACAACTGACCACCACTGAACAACGAGGGCACAGTGCTAGGGAACAAAGTTCCGAAATGAAAGCTTTTGCCGGTATACTTTCTGCGCACGCGCCAAAGGCGGGAGCAAGGCAGTATGGGAAGGCGAAGCGCAAGCCGCTGCACGGCTTCGGCCGCCGAAGTTTCGTCTGCTCGACTTGCACCCTTGCTTGCAGCGCGTGGGAGCGTGTTGGGCTGTTGCAGCGCGTGCATTCGAACACGTTGTTGCAAGACTAACGCGGGTTTTGAGTACGCAACGTACACATACCGATATCTCCACCGACAATAGACAGGATGCAGTATATTTGCTTCCTAAATGGGTGTTCAAAAACTGCTTAAACAGGAATGGCTGCGCAGCTGGGCTGGGTCGCCCGGTGCTTCCATGGTAATTTTTCACGGCAAATTCTGGTATCGATGCCGGCGTCGGCATTAAAGAAGAAGCAGTGTTGAGTGTCAGTGAAAATTCGAGGTAAGAGCTAGCCGGAGGACGTTTGCACCTTTATGTTTTCCTTGCGGCACCACAGCCCTTGCAGGAGCGAAACAGGCTATCAATACAGAGTTTCAGTGCGGCGGCTCCAAGCGGCTTGCGTACGTGAGCCCTTGCATTCGTTTGTATTCTCCACAGGTGCGGCGTTGAGTACAAAGAAACGGGATAGCGAGCATGTGCTACAGGCAGCTAGGGGTACCCGGCATTAAAACGTGCGTGTGCACGCACGCACATGCCCGTGTGGATGCGGATGTTGCTATCGGGTATTATATATATATAATATATATATATATATATATATATATATATCTATATATATATCTATATATATATATATATATAGATATATATATATATATAGATATATATATATATATATCGTCGCAGTGCAACGCGAACAACTAGATGACAGCAGCTTACGGCAACGAAAAGAGCGTATTCAGGATCAGCTGCTACAGCAAGATGCCTGCTTCGTTGTCGTCGCGATCAACCCCCCTGACCCACTAGCTGGAATCTACAAAACATTCCTATCATCGTTCTTTTCATATAAACACGTGTCACTTGCCCCTCCTTATAAGAGCATCGCCCCGATGCTGATTCAGACGCACAGTATATTTTTTTTTACGTGCAGTCAGTCCCTCACATACGGCTTCATACGCACTACATGAACAAGTTTAGGCTGGTGCTGGCGACGCTTCGGGCATTGGGGACTGTCGGAGACAGCCTCGTAGGTGACGTCACTTAGCTGGCGCGATACTCGGTATGGCCCGAAATATCGCCTTAGCAGCTTTTCGGACAGTCCACGTTTTCGTACGGGTATCCAAACCCACACTCTGTCACCGATTTTGTACGTTACAGTTGTATGGCGAGCATCGTAGCCGCCTGCGTCGTAGTCTTGTCGCTGGTGGATTCGTTAAGCGGGCGAACTGTCTAGCTTCTTCCGCGCGTTCAGTGAACGCGTCAGCGCCTGTGTCGGTAGCGTCCCATTCATGTGGCAACATCGCATCCAGCATAGTCCGTACCTCCCGTCCGTGAACCAAGCTGAATGGAGTCATGCGAGTCGTCTCTTGTTTAGCCGTATTGTATGCGAACGTGATATAGGGTAAAATCTCGTCCCAATTCTTATGTTGGACATCCACGTACATCGACAGCATGTCTTCAATCATCTTGTTGAGGCGCTCCGGTAGTCTATTTGTTTGCGGGTGGTACGCAGTGGTCTTACGGTGAGTCGTTCCACTAAGCATCAGGACGTGGTCTAACATAGCTTCATAATTGAAGTTTTTGCGCACACACACAAGGACACAGAAGAAGGGAACACAAGGACCAGCGCAGACTAACAACTGATTTTTATTAAGTAAGAAAACAGAATATATACGCTTCCTTGCACCCCATGATCACCGCGCATGAGCAAAAACGGCATCGTACAATCTTAAAAAACCATAAATATCACATGTTGTTCAGCAATTCAATTTCTTTTTCACTAAGCGATATCGACGGATGGCTGATGCACATATCTTTAAGTCTAGATATGTGCCACGCTTCTACTATTTCTCTTGTTGTCTGATTTGGGTGTACATACACAACCTTAGTTTGATCAAACAACGGCTTACATGCACTAAAAGAACAACGCGCACAGTGCATTGCTAAATGTGTTTCTGGCCTCCCCTTCAAGTTGGTCATGTGCTCCTTCAACCTCACATTTAAGCATCGGCCAGTTTGACCGACATAAAGTTCCCACAACTGAAAGGGGTCTTATAAACTACCTTTCTTTTGCACTCAACCACCTGATGACCTGCACGCTTGGAACAATTGCCACTGATATCCTTCGTCCTTTCCTCGTACAGATTATTTACAGCCGGACACACGCCCCCCTAGTTTGTTCTTTGCCGAGAATACAACTTTGACACCATATTTAGCTGCCACCTTCTTAAGTTTATGGGAGAAACCATGCTCGTAGGGGATACCGAAATTTTCTTTGTATCTTGGCTTCTTTCCTCTTTCTCCCCGGATTTCATTTTCTTCATTAATCTTTCGCTTGCAGTTAGAAGAAACGAGTTAGGGTATCCTGCCTTTTCCAGCTTTACCTTCTGCTCAAGGAAAGATTCTTTTAACTTGTGCTTGCATGTTTTTGTCAGAGCTGAATTGAAACACCCCATTGCTATACCGTTTTTTACTATCCTTGAATGGGATGAAGCGTACTGCAACAGGGGCTTCTCTGTTCTAGGCGAATACTTCCAACACACATGGTTCTTTTCAAAAACAAGCTTCATATCTAGGAACTGTAAACAGTTTTCGGTGGGTTGTTCAGATGTAAAAACTAGGCCTTTGCCTCTCCGTCTGAAAGTCTCCATTACACTTGTGGTGACAGCATCCCAGTCTGTGTTTACGCCCAAAATCAAATAATCATCAACATATCTGAATATTTTTAAGAACTTGCCACCCAAATCAGAATCAACCAGTCTGTCAACTTTGCTCAAAAAAATTGTACTCAGTACAGGGGCTACCTTAGATCCAATACACACTCCATTCTTTTGACGGAACAGTCTATCTTGAAATAGTACAACCGTACTATCCAAGTACATGCTAAGTAATTCAAGAAACGTTTCTAGTGACATTCCACTGCAATTACGGAAGGCCACTTCATCATTGTCCTGTTCAATGCACTCTTTCACAGAATCTAGCAGAGCATCTTGCGGCAAAGAGTAGTATAAATCTTGAATATCAACACTAAAACCATTGTAGCTGCCTTCTTTAACTCCCGATAAATACGATACCACCTCCTCAGAATTCTTGACGAAAAACGGGTCCTTAGGAGACAAGGACGCTAGTATTTTTTGAAGAAACCCAGATACAATGAATTGCCACGAATTGTGTTCCGATACTATTGCTCTGAACGGAACCTCTAGTTTATGCGTCTTTGCCGCAAAGAACACTTCCAAAGTATGGCCCTTTTCCTTTCTTACGAGCGACGACAAACTATCCAACTTATACTTCTTCAACAACCCCACAGCACGTTTCTTGAGTTCCTGCGGTTTTATTTTTACTTCCTCGAAGCATTTGTGCATAACATCCGAAGCCTTACTAGAATACATGTTATCCGGTAAAACAACAAGGTGACTTTCCTTGTCTGACTTCACTACCCTCAATTCCTTAGAATACAGATAGCGAGCAAGCTGTCCTACAATAGGACGTTGTCTTCGGTTGAGCCTTACATTCGCAACGACTTCTACACATTCTCTAACGCAAGAATCTTTTTCTTCCTCACTCACATTCCTTGAAATGTCCCGCACCAAAGCCAGTCTGTCAGGTATCCGTAGCGATGGTTCCACGCAGAACTTGGGTCCTAACTTGAGCACATCCCTCTGTTCTTCTTCCACAGGTGCGTCTCCCAGAACGAGTACCTTTCCTGGTTCCGCCTCTTGCTTTTGCTTCTTAGGTAAACACGCCCAAACCTGATGCCAAAGTACTTCTGTTAAGTTCATAGCACTATCGTACCACATGCTATGCGATTTCCAGTCAATCTTGCCCTCAGCCGACTCAGAACACGCTGCACGAAGACAGTCCTTCAGGAAACGGCATTGTCTCCAACACTCTGACCTGAGGATCTTGCAGACCCTCCGGCAATGGCCAACCGACATTGGTAGCCATCCAGTCCCAAACTTTATCGCATCCGGCGAAGTTCTATGTCTTATGTGCCAGCCTAAAATGCGCGTTTTGCACTCGCACACAGCGATCATTGGTACGAGCATCGACGGATTTTTTACGTCCAAAAGAGGGTACATAGAAAAAGAGCCCGAAAAACTAGAAATGAACTGCAATACGGAAAGACGGGCTAGTTGGTACTGCTGCATAATTGAAGTTTTTGCGCACACACACAAGGACACAGAAGAAGGGAACACAAGGACCAGCGCAGACTAACAACTGATTTTTATTAAGTAAGAAAACAGAATATATACGCTTCCTTGCACCCCATGATCACCGCGCATGAGCAAAAACGGCATCGTACAATCTTAAAAAACCATAAATTATTATTCCGTATTATTGCTAACATAGCTGCCGTAAATGCTGTTCCACGGTCCGTGATCACAATAGTCGGAAGCACCGTGGCGTAGCACAATATTTTCTATGATAAATCTCGCCACTTCCACTGCGGTGCTCTTTTGGATAGCTATTGTTTCGGCATACCTGGGTAGGTAGTCTGTTGCGACTATAACCCAGCGATTCCCTGCTGTAGAAGTAGGAAGGGGTTCCAAAATATCCATTCCTATCTGTTTCAAACGGTGTACGTGGAACCTGAACTGGTTGCAGCTGACCGGCGGGTCTCTTTGGAGGTGACTTGCGTCGCTGGCAATCGATGCAAGTGTGAACCTGGTGCTTGACGGATGTTGTAAGTTGTGGCCAGTAGTATTCCTGCTGTACTCTTGCCAACGTGCGAGTGTAGCCTAAATGGCCAGACGTCGGCTCATTGTGACATGCTTGGAGCCCTTCAGTTCGAAGGGGTGCAGGAATAACGAGCAAATAGGGAGCTCCGATGGACGAAAAGTTTCTCTTGTAGAGGACGCCATTGCGTAAGCAAAACGACGATAATGTCCTTGCAAAGACTCTGGGTGCCCTCGAAGAACGTCCGTTCACGTAATTAATCAAATCAAGCAATTCAGGGTCACTTCGTTGCTGTTGGGCAATCGTGAACGCGTCGAGAACACCAAGCAAGGCCATATCGTCGTCGTCAGAAAGAGAAGCTGACTGTACTGGTGATCGAGACAGGCAGTCGGCGTCCGTATGGCGCTTCCCAGACTTGTGTATGACCGCCATACCAAACTCTTGTAACTTCAGACTCCACCGTGCTAATCGGGCGGTTAGATTTCCTAAATTAGTCAACCAACAGAGGGAATGATGGTCACTTATAACTTTGAAAGGGCGGCCATACAAGTACGGGCGAAATTTCATAACTGCCCAGACCACGGCGAGGCATTCTTTCTCAGTTGTTGAATAATTGGCCTCAGCGCGTGTTAGCGTCCTGCTTGCGTAGGCGATCACTCGTTCCGTGTCTTCTTGCCACTGCACAAGCACAGCTCCGAGGCCTACATTGCTTGCGTCAGTGTGAAGCATTAATTGTTGGCGCTTGTTCGTCGAAGTGAGCAAGCACTGGAGGTGTTTGAAGACGTTGGCGGAAGTCATTAAACGCTGCTTGCTGTTTGTGATTCCACACAAAGGTGGCGTCGTCTCTAGTGAGGCGAGTTAACGGCGACGCAATCCGTGCGAAGTCGGCGGTGAACCGGCGATAGTAGGCGCATAGGCCCAGAAGCGCCTGACAGCTTTCTTATCGGACGGTACTGAGAACTGTGCCACGGCCGCAAGTTTTTCGAGATCAGGCCGAACGCCGGTACAGCTGACGACATGACCAAGAAACACCAGTTCTTCAAAACAAAAGTGGCATTTCTCTGTTTTCAATGTGAGGCCTGCAGAGCGTATGGCTCGTAAAACAACTTCTAGCCTCTCGAGATGCTCGTCGAAAGTTGGGGAAAACACTATGACGTCGTCTAGATAAACTAAACAGGTCTTTCATTTTAACCCTTAAAGTACGGTGTCCATGAGCCTTTGAAAAGTAGCGGGCGCTGAGCACAGACCGAACGGTAGAACTTTATATTCATATAAACCATCCGGCGTGACAAAAGCGGTTTTTTCTCGATCTCTTGGGTCTACCTCGATCTGATAATATCCACTTCTGAGGTTCATTGAAGAAAAGTAGCGAGCGTTTCGAAGCCTATTGAGGGAGTCATCAATACGTGGAAGCGGATACACATCTTTCTTAGTCACTTGATTCAGCTACTTCCTGTAATCCACGCAAAAACGCAGGGTACCGTCCTTTTTCTTAACTTATACTACAGGCGATGTCCACGAGCTCTGTGATGGCTGAATCACATCATCTTCAAGCATTTTAGCGACTTGTTGCTGTATCACTTCCTGTTTCTTTGGAGCCACACGATAAGGATTCTGGTGTATAGGCCTTGCTGCGTCGTAGGTAATTATTCGATGCTTTGTTAGCGGCGTTCGACCTACCCGTGATGTCGATGAAAAGCAGTCCTGGAATTCAGCTAGCAGCTCAAGAAGTCTCGTTCGTTCGTCCCTTGACAACGTAGTACCGACGTCAAGATTAGGTAGTGATTCTTCTTGAGGTGCTTCGTCTAGGGCCGATAAACTGCCTTGGATTTCTGCAGTAGTGTCAAAGTAAGCGACGGCTGTACCCTTCGGGAGATGTCGGCGCTCAGTGCTGAACTTAGTGAGCAGCAAGTTTGTGCGTCCAGCAGTGACAGTGACAAGACCTCGAGCAACTGAAATACCGTGGCTAAATATCAGTGAGCTGATTTGGTCAGCAATGCCGTCGCCGTCAAACGGCTCATCCCCTGCCACCGAAACAAGCGTACACGATCGTGGCGGGACGACCACATCGTCATCCATCAGACACAAAGGCCCTGAACAAGACGTATGTCTCGGCTCTGAACAATCGACTAAAGTAGGGCTGTTGTTGCGAAATGTAATGACACTGTCAGGGATATTGATCACGGCGTCATGTTCTCTTAAGAAATCCATTCCGATAATCAGGTCTTTACAGCATGAAGCGAGAACGCCGAACGTCGCCACGAACGTAGAGCCACCGATGTCGAGCCTTGCTGTGCACATTCCGACAGGCATCAGTAATTGGCCGCCTGCCGTCCTTAAGTGAGGTCCCGTCCACGCGGTCTACTTTCTTGAGGCGTACGGCAATGTCATCACTGATAATAGAGAAGTCAGCCCCGGTGTCGACTAAAGCGTTGACTTGCTGTCCCTCCACAAGAACGGTAAGGCCTGGGGTCACAGTTTCGTCGGTATTACGTCTTGTCGGCTTTACAGCGTCCTGAGGTGGGAGTAATGGGGGCTTTTTTTCTTCGTCTTGACAGCCTGCAACCTTACCCTCTGAGGTCGCCGCCTTCAGTTTCCCCGGTGGGGGCTGGGTGACCTCGCTCCTCTGGTGTCGGCAAAAGTGCGGCGCTGCAACGAAGGTGACTGGGCAGGAGAAGGAGAGCGTGGTCGATGTCGGAAGACCGGCTCGTAATTAGTTATAGCCTCGTCATCATTGTTACGGCGGCCGTCGAAGGGGTGTCGAGGTAACGGAGGTCGTTGAGAACCGACATCTCCACGGCGGGATACGTACTCGTTGGCATGTCGAATGTCAAACCGTGGCCTGAGAGGGCGAGACGGATCGGCGCGGTGCCAGCAATAGCGGGCTATGTGGCCTACACCTCCGCAGTTGAAACAGAGTGGACGCCTGTCGGCAGTGCGCCAGGTGTCGTTTCGGCGAAGCTGTGGTTGCCGTAATGACTCCTCACGCGACGAAGGCCATGGCAAGCCGGAAGACGACTGGTCGTATGATGGCTGGATGGATGGGCGCCGCTTGTCTCCCCTTGTGGTGGGGATGGGCGCACATGTCTCCCCTTGTGGTGGCGACCAAGGAACAGTTGCAGGTGGCGATTAGTATGAAGGCGGAGCGGGTGGGGAGCTTCGAAGGGCGGCGGCGTACGTCATGGGACGTTGTTCGGGGGCAGGATCAGCTGTCGAGAATGCTTGGCGGATTTCGTCACGGACGACTTGAGCGACAGATGAAATGCGTGTATCCACAACCGGAGTCCGCAGCCTTTGCAATTCTTCGCGAACAATCGCTCTAATCATGTTCCGTAAGGAGCTATGACTGTCAAACGTCACAGCGGCGGCCTGAGTTTGGGGGCTGCTGCACAAGCGGTCATATTGTCGGCAGCCTTGGTGAAGGGCCCGCTCGATAGCCGACGCTTCTTTGATGAAGTTCTCTACAGTGCTTGACGGGTTGCGCAGAAGTCCGGCGAACAGCTGCTCTTTCACGCCACGCATGAGGTAGCACAACTTCCTATCTTCAGTCATCTGCGGGTCAGCCCTCCGAAATAAACGTGTCATGTCTTCGGCGAACATGGCGACCGTTTCATTGGGTTTTAAACCCTTTGCTCTAGTAGTTGGTGGGCGTGGTCACGTCTGTCGACATTGGAAAAAGTTTCAACCATCTTCAGGTGAAAGTCAGTCCATGTGGACAGGTTGCCTTCTCTGTTCTCATACCAAGTACGAGCGCTGTCATCGAGTTAGAAGTAGGCCCGGCCGAACTTTTCCTGGGCAGACCAGTGGTTGATCTTCTCAACACGGTCATAGTGGTCTAACCAGTCTTCTACATCTTCGTGTGCGCCACCACCAAAGCGCTTAGGCTCCAGCGATTGAAAAAACGTTACCTGGGATGGAGCGGGAGGACTGGTTCCGAGAAGTACAGGCTGGGGGCTGGTGTTAGCCATTTAAAGATGTCTGGTAGAGGTTTTCTGCGAGGGGTTGCCGTCTGGAGGAATACCTCGTAGCCGACGACTGAATCGGTGGACAGGGGTTGCAGTAGGCACGTCCGGGCTGGATGAACGGCTCCCACTAGGAGTGTGAAGCATCGGGCAGCGTCACGGCCCAGCTCCTCCACAAGTGTCGCAGTGCAACGCGAACAGATGACAGCAGCTTACGGCAGCGAAAAGAGCGTATTCAGGATCAGCTGTACAGCTTTTTTTTGTTTTTGTTTTGTTTCCCTGGGAGGCTAGCTCATACCCACTCAGGGAATTGGCCAAGAAAGTGTAGTGCAGTTTTTCTGTAATCATTTTAACTATGCTTAATAAATTGGTATTATAATAAGACTAATGTAAAAATAAAAACAACATAAAAAGAGCAAACAAAAAAATCAAGTTGAGCAATTTTGAGATTTGAGGTGTTATGATTAGCACTCAGCTGCGTTTACTTCACTCTGCCCTGGGGGGAAGTAAATATTTTTTTTTGATTGAAGATCACAAAGGTATACGCTTGGTTGCCTGAATATAATCGCAAACGGCATTGAAAGCATCCCTGTGGCAATGTCCCAAAGCTGAGGCGCCAAAGCTTAGCGCCGTTTCCGCCGTTAATCTAAGGCCTATTTTCCGAAATGGCAGAACTGGTAACCTTTTTCTAAGTATCTCGTAGCGGCGACAATACAAAAAATAATGATCTAGTGATTCCATTTCTCCGCAGAATGCGCAGAGGGGTGATGTTGTCTGACAAGCTCTGTACAGCAAGATGCCTGCTTCGTTGTCATCCCGATCAACCCCCTGACCCACTAGCTGGAATCTACAAAACATTCCTATCATCGTTCTTTTTCATACAAACACGTGTCAATATATATATATATATATATATATATATATATATATATATATATATATTGACACGTGTTTATATGAAAAAGAACGATGATAGGAATGTTTTGTAGATTCCAGCTAGTGGGTCAGGGGGTTGATATATATATATATATATATATATATATATATATATATATATATATATATATATATATATATATTGTGATGACGAAGACCAAAACTGGCACTCTGGCACGGACGCGCATGCTAGGCGAGCGAGGAAGAAGAAGCAGAGTAAGAACAGCTTGCCCGACGAACAATGGCGCAGTCGACGAAGTAGAAGTCTTACGTCCCGGCTTCGTCATCAGATTGGCTTCATTTTCATTTTAGTTTCATATAAGTATCCTGCCGCCCGGTTCTTGGCCCATCCCCCTTTGTGGGTAAGCGCCATTCATCAGAGGTCATCAGCATCAGCATCCAGGACAGCCGCAATAAGAGCCGCTTGAGGACGGCGTAAAGGCCTCCTCGGCAGCTGTTCACCGGCCGCCACTGCCACCACCGTTCGGGGACGGCGTCAAGGCCTCCTCGGTGGCTGCAGTACACGTTACCTGTACCATTTCACAAGGACGCCATCCTCGAGTCCTTGGCTATGAATTCTGCCGTCAGCGCAAGCCGACAAGTGAACTCTCTGCGGGAAGTCACCGGTACGTGTCTTAGTGGTTCGTCGGCAGTGCGGGCTTCTCCATCGAGGAACGCCGTTCACGCGTCCTTGGAAATGGGGTCCCACCCGCCGCTTCAGCTACCCTTCAAACCACCAGCGGACAGCGTCCAGGCCTCCCCTGGGGTTGTAGGGCATGACCTTATTGACACCCTGCCAACATTTCGCGGCAGGGATCCGCACCGGCTCCTGTCCATTGGGAATGCCGCTCACGCTTCCCATGGCCTACATTCCCATTGCCGCACTCTTTCAACATACGAGCTGCAAGAGAACGCTGTCCAGGCTTCTCTGCTCGTCAATCTCACCGGCGTGAGTGCTGCAACCACTACTCATTCGAAGATCGCGATCACCAACGCTTCGGACTTCACACACGACAGCGCCGCGAACCTGCGGCGTACCATCGCGCTACTCTGCGTCAAGACTAACGAACTGACAGCGTCAATCTCCGAGCGAGCTCCTACAATGTTGCCAGAACTACATGTCACTAACGCCGTGTTGGACGTAGCTGCCTCGCAAGACCTTGAGGCAAGCCAATTGGAGCAACGCAGGCAGCTTTGGGGCACCCTCCTGCAGCTCTCAGACTAGCTCGACGGCGTTGCCTCAGTGATATCCGCATTCCCACATGCCGCCCCACCATCGCCGTCCACCTAGGAAATGCCGGAATTCGACGGGGTCCGGAACGACGCCGACAGCTGGGTGGCCACCATGAACGCGCTAGCAATGCGCGCAGCCTGAACAGAGAATCAGAAATGGTATGTGGCCATAGACCGTCTTCGGGAAGGTGCAGCGGCGTGGCACCGGTATGAAAGTTGGAAGCAGCAGTCATGGGCGGAGTGGAGCATCAAGCTCATAGCTGCTTTCGGTCCGATTCCCTGTGCCACCTGCCCATGTGGCTCGATCTTCTCTCAGGACGGAGCTCGGGAGGAGCCCGGCCTGGAGGATGCGATTCGGGCCCCTACCGTCCTGTCGTCTCTCGGTGGCAGAGATGTGGGTAACAATCACGATCGTGTGGCTCTGCCTTGCACAGGCATTTCTGCTGTCGTGTTTAGAGCTCCTAGGAGCACCGGCCCGACGGTGCAGCTGTGTCCGGCGGGTCCCTGATGGCAAGCTTTGCGCGCACCGCTCCGCGGCAGGCCTCAGCGTGGGTCGTACGGTCGATGCTGTGTTTTGGGTTTTCAGTTTCGGTTTCGGATTGACAGGTGAGGATGCCAGAGGGCGCCGCTCTGGCACCTATGATTTCAAGGCGACTGTAAAATAAAGCAGTGTGTGTTAGGTAGCCGTGGAGTGCGGTTGTCGTGCTTTCTTTCGGCGCGTCGCGCCAACCCGCGTGTTCGGGCTGGTCGGTGTCCCCGCCGGCCGCGTACGTCTCCGTCGGCCGTCTTCTTCTTCTACTGCTTCGGTGGGACCAGCCAGCCCCCAACACAGCAATGGCGACGAGGACCTGTAAGAACCCGTTTCGTTCTCCGTGTTCGTGCTAACCCTAGACGCTCTTTGTTCCCAGCAAGCTGGCTACTGCGTGCTGCGTCGCTTCATTTCTTCATTCAGCTACGCCGCCTCTGCCTTCGTCTTCAAACAGTGTACTGGCGTCATTTTCTTCTCGTCTGCACCTCTCCATTCTTCTTGCTTGAAATGGCGTCTCCTATTCCACCTCCCCTATTTCTTCATTCGCCTGGAGACCCGCCACTTCCGTGGGCGGACTGGAAATGGGTGTTTCAGGCTTACGCAGACGCTGTCGGGGAGGACGCCAGCAAGCCCGAGCGTCGCAAGGCCCTGCTGCTCAACGCGTTGGGCCCTGCCGGGTTAAAGCTCTTCTATACTTTGGAAGCCACCAACGCGTTGAGGACTCCAGCGTCGGGCGATGCCTTCAAGGATGCTGTTGCTCTTTTCGGTGAGCATTTTAAAGATGTTTCGTGCGATTATCTCGCACGCGTGAAATTCCAAGAAAGGCGACAATTGCCTGGTGAGCCTAGTCGCCGAGTTCATTACTTCTCTTCGAACGCTCGCCGCGTCGTGCGGCTTCGGCGCGCACGAGGACGATATGATCCGCCATCAGCTTTTCATCGGGGTAGCCTCGCAAAACGTCCGCTGCCGCATGCTTCAAAAGGGCTCCTCGATTTCATTATCCGAAGCCCTCTCGATTGCGCGAGAGGACGAGCTTATTCGCTCCCAGTTAGAGCAATTCGCTCCGCATTCAGTGCAGCAACTTTCTGCTGCCGGGGGCCAAGGCGGCGGCTCTTTGTTTCACGGGACGGGTCAACATGGCGGCCCTTCACCTTCGTCTCGGCGCGGCGGCCAACATGGACGCCCGCCTGCACAGTCCTTCCGTGGCGGCCAACATGTCGACCTCTCTGCGTCACGGGGGCGAGGAAGTCGACAATATGGCGACCCCATTCCACCAAATTCTGGTTTTCAGGAACAGCACCGAGCTCCTAACTGGCGTTCGCAATTTTCGACTCCAAGCGCAACCGTGCATTGCTTTCGTTGTGGATCGGCTCGGCATTTAGCCAATTTTGCGCAGTGTCCCGCGAGAAACCGCACTTGTCTTACGTGCGGTAAAATCGGAAATTTTCAGTCCGTATGCAATTCCCGTCCAGCAAATCTTCCGGAACCAGTTTCTTCGTCCGCTCCTTCGAGCACTGCACAAACCAATACGGTCACTGTTTTAAATGTGGATGGCCTCCACACTACGTCCGTGCCCAGCATCATAGTTTCAGTGGGCCATGTGCCCTTGTCATTTCTCGTGGACACTGGTGCCTCAGTCTCTT
Source organism: Rhipicephalus annulatus (assembly GCA_013436015.1). NCBI lineage: Eukaryota > Metazoa > Arthropoda > Arachnida > Ixodida > Ixodidae > Rhipicephalus > Rhipicephalus annulatus. The sequence goes on along the minus strand of WOVY01016091.1, from coordinate 900,345 downwards.
TAATCAGTGCCGCTGACTTTCATAGTCATTTTTCCAACATTCGGCTTTTGCCTTCACACGTCGTTTTACAAACATATTCCAAGGAAACGATTGATAATTTAGGTCATTTTACAGCTCAGGTCTCCTATCGCAGTCGCACTGCTTCCATTACTTTCTATGTACCTGCCGATGGCAGCTCGCTTTTGGGACGTGATGCCATCAGGGCTTTGTCCATCAACATCGACGGTGCGTCTATGACGTGTGCTCAAGTCGACGTCCAAGATGATCTTCCAGCCAACGCGCCTTCTGAATTCCACCACCTGTTCACCCGTGAACTGGGTTGTGTGCGCGGTTTTGTGCATAAAGTGATGCGTCGACCAGGTGTGTATCTGTGCGTGCCAAGCTGCGCCGCATTCCTCTTCTTCTCCGTGAGCAAGTCTCTGCGGAACTGTTCCGCCTTCAAGCCAGCGGAATCATCGAGCCTGTCTCTGCTTCCGACTGGGTTTCTCCACTGGTCGTCGTCAAGAAAAAAGATGGATCTCTTCGACTATGCGTCGACTTACGAGAACCGAACAAGTCAATCGTCGTAGACGGGTTTCCACTTCCTCACATTGAAGAACTGCTTCATCAGCTCTCCGGAGCAGTATGTTTCTTCAAGCTGGACCTCGCGTCCGCTTATCACCAAGTTGAACTTTCTGAGTGCAGTAGAGACTTGACCACATTTGTAACGCACGAAGGCTTGTTTCGGTTTCGCCGCGTGTGTTTCGGGCTTGCATCTGCCCCTGCAGTGTTTCAGAAAATGATGTCAATTATTCGTAAGGGTTGTAATGGCGCCCTTTGTTACTTGAATGATATTTTGGTCTGAAGACATACTCGCGAAGAGCACGACGCTAACTTGCATACTGTTCTCAACTGCATCAGTGAATGTGGTATGAAACTTAATAACAAGTGCATTTTTTCTGTGAATGAGTTACAATTTCTAGGACATAATGTCAGTTCCCGCGGCTTGACACCTGTTGAATTTAAAGTTCAGGCTATTGTCAATGCCCCACGGCCTACTGATGTTAAAACCTTGCAATCTTTTTTAGGTCTTGTTGGTTATTATGCCAAGTTTGTTCCTCACTATGTGATGTCGTTGAACCACTGCGTACTCTACTTCGTCAAGCACAACCTTTTAACTGGTCAGCTGAAGCTGAGCAGAGCTTCATTCAAGTTAAATCAATACTGGCCTCAAAGCCAGCTGTTAGTATTTTCAATGAGAAGCTTCCCATCGTCATCACGACGGATGCGTCCGATGTTGGACCGGGAGCAGTGTTTCAACAACTCAGAGATGATCAGCTGATCACTATTGCTTTTGCATCTCGTACATTGACCCCTGCTGAACGCAGATATTCAGTAGGATAGCGTGAAGCTCTCGCTTGTCTTTTTGCCTGTGAGAAATGGCATGTTTACTTGTGGGGCCGGCACTTCACATTACGTACAGATCACCAAGCACTAGTTGCTCTTCTTTCTGCAGTATCCCAAGGCCGCCGCCCCATTCGCATTTCCCGTTGGTGTGCCAAACTCATGTATTATAATTTCAGTGTTCAATATTGTAAGGGTTCTAATAACGTGGTTGCTGATGCACTGTCGCACCTTCCTCTTCAGATAACGGTTACTGAAGAGCGGGATGAGGAAGTTGTTTCATTAGTTACTTCCTGCATTACTAAAGCTGAGCTTCAGGCAGCTACAGCTGCAGATTCCACTTTGTCTCAAGTTCTCAAATATTTACTTGAAGGATGGCCTTCCAAATGTGCTCTTGCTTCTGAATTCTTGCCTTACTTCGCAGTCCGACAGGAACTGTCTTGTGTCGAGGACTTGCTTTTCCGCGATGAACGCGTGATTCGCCCTGCTTCTTTCCGTAACAAGCTAATACAGCTTGCCCATGAGGCCCATCCTGGCATTGTCCGCACCAAACAGAATCTCAGAGACAGGTACTGGTGGCCAGCCTTAGATAAGCAGGTCGAGCATGCAGTTTACAACTGCCATATATGTCAGGCAGCTGACAAGTCTGCCAAACCTGCATTTTTTCCGTTGCAGCCAGTCCAGTGGCCTGATCGGCCTTGGCAGAAACTCGGCATGGACATCATCGGTCCTTTGCATAATGTTCCGCAAAATGCCCGGTTCATTGTGTCTTTCATCGACTACCATTCCAAATGGCCAGAAATTTGTTTCACGCATACGGTTACTTCTGAGGTCATCATTGAGTTTCTGTCTTCAATCTTCAGCCGGGAAGGTTTTCCAGATGCCATAGTTACGGACAATGGTCCACAGTTTCAGTCCCAACATTTCGAGGCTTTTCTTTCACAACAAGGAATTCAGCACTTGAGGTCATCGGTTTTCTATTCCCAATCAAATGGGCAAATCGAGCGCTTTAATCGCGTTCTGAAGGAACATATTCAGATCGCCCAATTAGAGCACCGTCCCCTCAAGCAAGTCTTGACGGAATGTTTAGCTTCGTACAGGTTCACACCACAAGGCACCACTGGAGTGTCTCATGCTCAACTTCTCCACGGTAGGCAACCGCGAGTTGCTCTCGACATAGTCTCTTTGCCTCGTAACATAGCAGTGTCTTCTCCTGATCAAATGCGCACCAGGATTTTTTCTCGTCAACAAGCAATGAAAAAGTATGTCGACACCCGTCGAGGTGCAAAGCAGTTCAAAGTTCGCACAGGCGATCTAGTCAAGGTTCGTGCTCCAGGCAAGCGCCCCAAGTATCGGGGTCCTTACAAAGTCTTGGGCCAGGTTAGCCCCACTTCTTTCCGCTTAAGTGATGGTAACATCTGGAATGCTTCGCGCCTTGTTATTTTTCATACGGATTCGCCTTCAACACCTAAAAGTCTTCCTCATCACGTTCCGTCCACGCCTTTCAACTATGCATCAGACTGTTACATGTGGCCTCCATGTACAGGCATTTCTTCTTCAAGGGGGAGGAGTTACCAGGCGGTGTCGCTGGTTCCAAGTACACCAAGTCATACGGTTCACTTCGAACCTTCAAATACGGCTGAGACTGTTGAACCAGACTCCGGTCCGCAAAATTCTTCCAAAGCTCATGCTGCGAGCTCTGATGAGACCCCAAATTTTAACGCTCGTTCAGAGCCTTCACAATATTCCACTCAAGGTGCAGAGACACCTGATTCTACACCCAAAAGGGCCCGCCCTAAGCGGAAGCGGCAGAAGCCGCGTCGGTTCGAAGATTACATGATGTAGAACTCTTGTTCCGAACAGTTGTGTACATTTTTTCTTGTTTGTCAGTGCATTTTCAGGACTTGTAGTCTGCGTGTGCCGTGCTCTGAATATTCATGTGTTCTAATGTAGATACCTTGTAAAATATGTTGGTATCGAGCATGTATAAATATAAACAGTGTATAGGTGTGTTTTTTTCGAGGAGGGGATGATTGTTGTGTTTGGGTTTTCAGTTTCGGTTTTGGATTGACAGGTTAGGATGCCAGAGGGCGCTGCTCTGGCACCTAGGATTTCAAGGCGACTGTAAAATAAAGCAGTGTGTGTTAGGTAGCCGTGGAGTGCGGTTGTCGTGCTTTCTTTCGGCGCGTCGCGCCAACCCGCGTGTTCGGGCTGGTCGGTGTCCCCGCCAGCCGCGTACGTCTCCGTCGGCCGTCTTCTTCTTCTACTGCTTCGGTGGGACCAGCCAGCCCCCAACACAGCAGTCGACTTGTAGGCACCGGCCCCCATACTGCTGGACATTCTACCACCTAGTGAGACAGGTCTTTCGGCTGAGTCTGATGACATCCCATCTGACCAGACGGAAGAGGGATGTGCGTGCGACGCATGCACTGCCTGAATCAGTGGAGTCTCCGATTTTCGGAACGGCTTTCGTCGAGGATCTTCCGCCAGTACGCAGCGTGGCTTCAAGAATAGCTGACTTTACAGCGTCCGGGAGCCCCATGGCGACAATGCTGCGCAAGTCACAGACTACGCAAGTCACGCCGCAGGGGCCACGCCACGGGTCGGCGCGGGGACTTCGCCCCAAGTTCGTGCGGATGTCTGGTCGCACCGAGGGACATCTCTCAATCCGCAGGGAATCTCGCAGACGGCTGCATGGGATGCTTCTCGTTTCGTGGCCGGATCCACCATTTCCTGCCCTGTTTTCTAAAATGTGGTGAGACAAAGGAAAGCGTGCTGTGATCAACCTGCGACCATGTCGATCCAGTCGGGACCGCCAGCCAGAACCATCTCCAAGAGAAGCACACCACCGCAGGAAACTTCTACCACGAGAATGCCTGCTCAGTCCACCAGGGGAGGACCGGAGTCAAACTGCTTTCTCTGAGGGGTCGCAGCGTGGCCGAGGCAGTAGACTGCCACGCGACAGTCAATGTCGTCCCGCGGAGTCATCATCAACAAAGGGACCAACCAGGACCCAGTCCCCACCACGACATGGCGAACGACCTGGGCGACATAGCCAGTGTCAGCCACCGGAGCCAATTTCGACAAACTTCCAGCGTGGTCGGGGCCGACCACAACGATGCAGCCAACCCCGCCCACCTGAAGCATTATCAACTGCTGCAGCGGGCCTCACCCACATGAACATTGTCGTGTGGCCCATTGACAATGCTTGCAGTCATGGCTGAGTGTGACGACGAAGACCAAAACTGGCACTCTGGCACGGACGTGTATGCTAGGCGAGCGAGGAAGAAGAAGCAGAATAAGAACAGCTTGCCCGACGAACGGGTGTTGTCTCTTTTCTCTCCGTTATAATATATATATATATATATATATATATATATATATATATATATATATATGCGTGTGTGGAGTGTGTGTGTGTGTGTGTGTAACGTAAAAAGGTAGCGATGGTTAGGAGTTAGAAGTAAGTGCAGAATGGAATAAACATAATGTATGAGCACGGCCACGTCTCCCAGTCATCGTAGCGTCACACGAGTCGACAGGATCAAGACCTGCCAACCCCTTGATAAGCGGCTCATCATCAACGCAGTTCTCTGCATGACACCCTGAGAATACATGGACTACCGTACAAACGCCTAGCATTACACATCGACCATGTCATCGCATCATGTCAGAAGCATCTACTGACCTTCCCATCCCCAAGTACACCGGAGCAGCGGACGATGGACCCGTACAAGACTGGTTCGACCTGTTCGAGCTCCACGCTTCCGCTGCATCTTGGTCGGAACGGGAGATGGTTACGAGCTTCAGCGACTACGTCTCCGGTTAGGCCTTCAAATTCTACCTCACCACATCTTTCAAAACGACAAGTCATGGGAAAAGATCAAACAGGAAAGGATCGTTTGGTTTAAAGATTACAATGACGAATACGACGAAGACTTGCTTACAACCAACCATCCACAGACAACCGCATTCCGCCGCCACAGTCCACGCTCATTTCTCAAGGAACATAGCTTTCCACCAGGTTTCTCTTCGCGAAAGCCGGTGTTTTCAAAGTCGTCGCTCCAGAACACGACACGAGACGTTGCTTACCCACCTATTGCACTTCATCCTTCGTCTCGCATACGTGGTCCACCACTCGGGATTCAATCACGCGGCTCTTCAAGTGGTCCTGACGTTCTCCGTTTGCCTCAAAAGAACCCCGTGTTCACGATAGACGAGCTGACGCATTGGGGAAATACCCTGTCGATTCATGCCCCTTCCGCACGGGTTTCTGCATCGCCATCCGGTGCATACACACTCGTCAGTCGAAGCAACACCGAAGGCTCAGACGCATAGAACGTCACACGCTGCAATGCGCAACAGCCTCTCGTAGTGAACAGGGTAGAAGAAGCTTTTGAAGAACTTCCTACCTACTCTGAAGCATTATCTTCATTGCCTGGACTGCATGACAACAGCCAACAGACTACCAGCTGCCAACTGGGCACCACATTAGGTTGTCAAGAAAACCAGCGCGATGTTCAAGAAGAGATCCTACCGCAATGCGTTCCACAGCAACATCAGCAACGCCAGCAAAAGCAAGTCCAAGAATCGCAGACACTCCAACAGATACACCGACAAGGACGACGACGCAAAGTAAGCCTCTTAAAAGAAATTCAAGACGGGAGGCATCTTCGCATAAAGGATCGGCGCCAGAAACGCATTTGGAGCAAGAGATCAAGACTGCGCCTACAATTACAGCTCCAAAACCACAGAAAATGACGACAGAGACGAAAAGGCACCATCTGTTTAACGCAGAGATCAAGACATCATTCTGATTTCATCAGCTGCGACTATCGCACACAAAAACTGGAAGCACACCGTCTGTTCCCGCCACGACACACAACTCGACGCCTTCAACATCCGAACTTCAAGTGCTACAAGGACATCCAACCTTGTTCGTTCCTCACAAGAACTCAACCGATGTCATCACCAGTGCAGATCTCTAGGGTGTGGTTATGCCATCCAGGACGCAACAGCCAGCCTCGTCCACCCGAGTACTCTTAGTTAAGGCCGGACCGCTTCCCTCTGCTGTAGATTTTTTGTGCGAGTAAAGAAACTCCCTTCTGAAGTGGAACTGTGGTGCACTTTGACATTTTTCGCTTGCTTTAAAACCCATTTTTGTTGTTTTGTTAAGTGTCCGACGCGACTTCTTCTGGGAGAGGGGGAATCCTGTAACGTAAGAAGGTAGCGATGGTTAGGAGAAAACTGCAGAATGGAATAAACATGGCGTATGAGCCAGGCCACGTCTCCCAGTCATCGTAGTGTAATATATGATATGGCACAACGGGAGCGTTGTCAACAAGGATAAATATATTTATTTCCCAACAGTTTCGGGAGGGGTCCTCCCTTCATCAGGGGATGAGTTATACTGACATGAACTTCCAAACTTCGTTGCTGCCGCGTCCCTCTCGCCTTGAAAGATGTTTGCGAGAGTGAGAGGAAACTAATATAATGGAAAGAAAGAAAAAAGAAAAACGAAGAAAAAGGGGGGAAGAAAAAAGACGAAAAAAAGGAAAACGAAAAAGAAAGAAAAAAAAGAAAGTAAAAAAGAGGAAGAACCACTGTCAACACTGAGAACGAAACCAACTGTCCGTGTACGTCTACATCCGGTTATTATTAAAAACGATGTGGACGTACACGGACAGTTGGTATCGTTCTCAGTGTTGACAGTGGTTCTTCCTCTTTTTACTTTCTTTCTTTTCTTTCTTTTTCCTTTTTTGTTTCGTCTTTTTCTTCCCCACCCCTTTTCTTCTTTTCTTCTTTTTTTCTTTTTTTTCCTTTTTTTAGTTCCCTCTCACTCTCGCAAACTTCTTTCAAGGCAAGAGGGACGCGGCAGCAACGAAGTTTGGAAGTTCATGTCAGTATAACTCATTCCCTGATGAAGAAGGACCCCTCTCGAAACTGTTGGGAAATAAATATATCTTTGTTGACAACGCTCCCGTTGTGCCATATCCCATACCTTCACGAAGACTAACTGGCCCATTGAATTATTACTCCCACTATATATATATATATATATATATATATATATATATATATATATATATATATATATATATATATATATATATATATATATATATATATATATATATATATATATATATATATATATATATGTGTGTGTGTGTGTGTGTGTGTGTGTGTGTGTGTGTGTGTGTGTGTGACGCTATGATGAATGGGCGACGTGGCCTGGCTCACGCGCCATGTTTATTCTATTGTGACTTCTTCCTCATCTACTTCTAGAAACCACCGCTACCTTCATACGTCACACGACTCCCCCTCCCCCCGAAATTATGCGCGAGCTACAAACTATGAAGCATGAACAAGTGGTGTCTCATCATAGGAAAAAAATATCACAAAATAGAGTAGTTCAATGTAACACGGCAGTTCCATGCACTTGCACAAAAACATTCACAGGGAAGGCAGTCCAGTAAGATCTAGGAGACCTCAGGTGGGCGAGGTTGGCTGTTGCGTTCTGGAGAGCATAACCATGCATTAGGCGTGGAAAATGATGATGACACAGCCTAAATAGTAGTGAAAAACGAGCAAGGTTGGGAGTCCTTGTAGCGTTGGAAGGTTGAATGTCTAATGCGTTGAATTCTGAGTCGTGGCCGCGACAGATGCATTGTATCTAGTATGCGTGCTTTTTGAGAGATGGTGACGACTAAATGCCTGTGTGCTGGCGGTGTGCAAGAAGTTGCTCCGCGTATTATTGGGCGTTTTCCGTGGTGTTGTCGTCTGTGCAACCGCTGGCGCAGAGAGCGTCTGTGACGATGTTCCTTCATCCGGAAACGTCTTTTTTTATTGAAATGGCCCTTGTATCAAAGTTCCTAATTTTTTAAGCTGTTCAAGTTTGGAGCGTGCTTCCGTTGAAGTTTTCATTCGTCGTCGTCTTTGTCGGTGTATTCGTTGGAGTGTCTGCGATTCTTGGACTTGCTTTTGCTGGCGTTGCTGCTGTTGCTGTGGAACGCATTGCGGTGAGATCCCTTCTTGAACATCGCGCTCGTTTTCTTCACAACTTGATGTGGGGCCAAGTCGGCAGCTGGTAGTTTGTGGGCTGTTGTCCTGCACTTCGGGCAATGAAGATAATGCTTCTGAATTGGTAGAAAGTTCTTCAGGAGCTTCTTCTACCCTGTTCACTACGAGAGGCTCTTGCGCATTGCAGCGTGCGACGTTCGATGTGTCGGAGCCTTCGGTGTTGCTTCCACTGTCGAGTGTGTATGGACTGGATGGCGATGCATGAACCCGTGTCGAAAGAGCATGACTCGACAGGATATTTTTACGATGCGCCAGGTCATCTACCATAAATACGGTATCCTTATAAGGCAAATGGTGAGCGTTAGGAGCGCTTGAAGAACCGTGTGATGAAAACCCAGGTGGTGGACCACGTATGCGAGACGAAGCACAAAAGGCATCAGTAGGGTGAGCGACGTCTCGTGTCGTATGTTGGTGCCACGACTTTGGAAATGCCGACTTTCGTGCACAAGGGAGCTGCGCTCGATGGTTGAGTTGTTCCCGAAATACGCACGGCCGCCTGTCGGTGAACTGATGTTCCATTTTGTGTTGTGGCAGTGGTCGATTCATTCTGGGCGTTCGAATGCTTGAGGACTGCTTTTGCCTGTGACGACTGAGCGCGGTTGTCTGTGGAGGGTGGGTTATAAGCGAGTCTTCGTCGTAGTCGTCATTGTATTGTTTAAACCAAAAGATCATTTCTTTTTTGATCTTTTCCCATGACTCGTCGTTTTTAAATATGTGGGTGAGGTAGAATTTGAAAGCCTCACCGGAGATGTAGTCGGTAAAGTTGATGATCATCTCCCGTTCCGATCAGGATGCAGCGGCGGCGTGGACCTCGAATAGGTTGAACCAGTCCTGTACGGGTCCGTCGTCCGCTGATCCGGTGTACTTGGGGATGTCGAGCTCAGTCGATGGTTCTGTCATGGTGCCAGTAACTGAATGCGCCTGAGATCACCTCTTCTGTGGTCGATATTCAGTTGAGGCGTACTGCAGGTGGCTTCGTGAATGATGTGAGGTTGATGAGTGGTGGCCAGGTCTTCATCCTGTCGACTCGTGTGACGCTATGATGAATGGGCGACGTGGCCTGGCTCACGCGCCATGTTTATTCTATTGTGACTTCTTCCTCATCTACTTCTAGAAACCATCGCTACCTTCATACGTCATATATATATATATATATATATATATATATATATATATATATATATATATATATATATATATATATATATATATATATATTCTGCATGCACTTTCACTGCGTTAAAACTTTGCGCACCGGCAAATGGATGGGAAGAATCATTCTGGCTGACAGCGCCAAGACCCATTCATAGAGTATAAGTGGACATGGCGCACTGCGCAGTGCTTTATAAGCGCTGGACTATGTCCTGTCATGTAGCTGGACAAAAGAAATACTGAATGCTGCATGTAACAGAAACGCGCGTCCTCGCGTCATGAAAGCATGCATGCAGTTCCGAGTGCATAAATGGAGCGAATTAACACACATGTGAAGAGCAGTACGAAAAGCTATTTCACAGCATGCAGATTATCAACAAAAACGCGTCATACATAAACAGCCTCCTTGTGATTGATTAAACCTAAGAAAGGTAATTCATATTTATTTTACCGTTGCTGTTTTACAAATGTGAGTAAAGATATTACAGGCGAAGCATTTCTTCTATCAATCTATCTATCTATCTATCTATCTATCTATCTATATATCTATCTATCTATCTAGCCGCTCACGTTTGCGTGCTCTCATGACCACCTCCTTAACTTGGCGTGAACCAAAACTAGTATGGGAGGGTTCCATAGTTTGATGAATACAATGCGCCGGTTAAGACATGAATAAGGTCACAATCCTGTCACGCGCGTCGTCAAATGCTTCCTGGTGAACAGTGACACATGCCCGTGGGCGGGTAAGTGCCACAAGTAATTGACACTTTATTTTTTGCATCTACCCAGAGGTCAATCTTAACGAGGTGGCGCACGACGTGGCTCGAGGTCTCACGTTCCGGACAACGTCAGTGGTTGACACCACTCGTACGGACTCTCTTGTGGAGGAGTGGGATTGGGGGGATAGACCTACCAAATTCAACGACATTATCCAACAATATAAACTTCAACAACGGGAATACTCCCCGCCTCACCCCAAGCTCAACCGGGCCCAGTCCGTTCAAAGGCGGCAATTGCAAACATGCACCTACACTAATCCCATAATTATGAAACACATTTACTCCGACTTGTACATGACCAATTCGTGCAAGTATTGTAGTAATATGGCCACATTAGCGCATGTTTTCTGGGAGTGTCCAGCACTAATTGGCAAAACGAGAGACGCGGCCTCCAATGAGGACCTACGGGAGTGTTGGCGGACCACACTGCTCAGCTCAGGACTAGATAATCAACTCTGGGCGATGCAGCAGGCCAAAGAAGCTGCTGAGAGACATGGTCTCTCAACCAGCTCCTAGGTGGGAAACCAGCCCGGTAACCTGCAGGAAGTGAATAAAGTTCTTCACTCACTACCCAGGAATGACGAGAACACACGTGGAAAATTTTGACACATGAGCATTGAGAAATTTTGAACCATTTCCCCGAAGTGAATCCTGCTGGGATGCGAAGCAGCAGTGGTGCGCACGTCGTTGACCCAGTTGAAACGGGCGTCGACCCGGGTGCTGGAAGAACGGCTTGAAGCGAACTCGGTGTAACATTTACTGGAGTAAACGTTTGTTTGAAACGCAAAGACATTGGAGGCGGGTTGGGTTTTGTGTAAGTTTCATCGCAGATAACGAGCTGAAAGAGTGTTTCCACTCGACGTGCGGTCGAGCGTTGCGGGTGGTGGAGAGGAAGAAGTGGGAGATGTGTGTTATGAGCGGGTGGAGGAGCCGGCAGCTGCTGCGGGTGAGACGTTAACGCACAACTGCGACTTGACCTACTTGGCACTGATCCAGTACCTGCGCCAAGAACAACGCGCCGCGTTGCGTTCGCGCGAACGTGCGTACGGCATTACACACGTGAGTCAGAGATGCTTCGCATCTAAAAAGCCTTACATCGACAGTGCTGACCCAACGAATGCAAAGAATAAATGTCACGGTCCCAGCAGGAATCGAACCCAAGCATTCAGCGCGGCAATCAAGCGTATTCTACCACAAAGCCACGCCAGATCTCGGACCTACTTTTCAAATAGCTTAATACCTTAATATGGTCCTGAAATGTTAATAGTGGTTGCAGTGATGGCAATCCAGCTTTATAAAGATTACATGTGTACTCCTATGATGCAGCCATGACGTCGGGTTAACGTCAATTGTTGCTAGGTGCCATGCGCTGAAGTTGATTTATGCAGCAGCGTCCAGGGCTACCATCTTCAATAGCACCAGCACTTCATACCAGCTTATTGCTTCTGGTGTTCCAAATGCTCTGTTCCTAATGCTCAAGTTCATGTTTGCAATATTGCACAAGTGCAAACAACTGGTTATATAAGCACTTGAAACTCTTCAATGTATGTCTGTGTGTGAAACATTTGGACGTATAGTTGGCGTAATGTCATGACGTGATGCTATAAAAAATTACAACACGGTCACGCTAAGCATGCCTCCGCATGCTTCGCATAACGTCGATTCCTAAGCTACGTGGAATATGGTGAATTTTTCAGAAATATCCTTGGGCAAGACGTCCTTTCGGTACGAATCTTGACATAGGTATGTGTCAGTTTTTTTACAAGAAAATGTAACTTATAGGAATGCCGATTACCATATTTTTAATCGTATAGTCAATGTACTTAACATTTCAAGCAGTACTCTCTCTTATATTTATAAAAAAACACAGCTGTAGTGTATGGCTCATAGTAGAAGAAAATGCTGGCAAAGCAAAACTTGCACTTCTGCAGTTAACACGACATAACTTAAGGGCCCACTGAAGGCTTGTGTTATGCATGGTGTACTACTAAGTTATTACCGTTACTTTGTGCGATCAGGCAGACCTGATCATGATCTGTGCATGATCTAGCTCTTCAGCCGCACGATAGTGATTTGCATCGCAAAGCTGTTTTCTGGCACGACAGGCATGAGAGTTTCGGGACAGGATGTGACAACGAGCAAGTACGCTAAATCTGAGTGCACCATCAATTCAGTCGATCTGTGTATAGGAGCAAAAATTTAGCCAGGTAATGGTAAAAAAGTGACGCATAGAAAAAAACGAGGAGCCCTCAAAAATGAGGGCAAGAGAAGTTCAGTGTGCGTGTGCCTCCTTTTTTCTCTCTTTTTTTCTCTCTTTCTCTTTGAGAGCTCGCCTTTTTTCTTGCTCTGTTCTCTGTTTTATCTTTCCTCTTTGTTTTCTTTTCTGCCTTTCGATGCAACAATTTCTACTACTTTCCTTTCCAGGTGAAAATACTCCACGGTTTCAGTTCACTTTAACTGAAACCATGGCTGTATACAGCTGGGATTAATTACAAGTCAACAGGTTAGCAACATGTTCCAGTTGGTCCCAGCATGAACCACTCGAGACTGAAAATGAAGCCAGCTGGCCTGGAAATGGAATCAGCTCGAATCATTTATTATAATGGAACCAGTTGGTGTGAATTATTATTATTATTATTATTATTATTATTATTATTATTATTATTATTATTATTATTATTATTGTCTTCCTTTTGGCCATTCCTTCAACCTAGAATATCTGTAGTGCAAGGCATTTAAGTGATAAGGGCTCACTGCCTTCATGATGGTTTTTTTTTGTACATCTAATGCTGACAACATTTACAGTTCATTGTATGCCAGTACAAGTTTCATTTTAAAAAGGCACAGGGTATTTGAAGCAGTGCAAACAACTAAAAACAGTTTGTGTAAGGCACATGACATATGCACAACCAGATATTGCTGCGTGCTGCATCGAAGTTTAAAGGGGCTGGCACTCCCTTACTTCCTATTGCTTTGCACCTCTCTGCTAGAGGAGGACATGGCACTTCAATTTATCGAAAGGCATAAAGCTACTCTGAAAAGGTCTAACTGCTTTTCCTCATACTGCCATCACATGGTCTTTTGGAGATAAGGTAAGGTTGCATGAAAAACAGGTAGCCGTGCATCAGTCATTTCCTAATACGTACCTCCTTCAAAAATCCAAAACATCCTCAGGATGTCCTGAAAACGAAAATATTCTTGTCCTGTAGGGTGTGCCACAAGACTGGCTGATATATTTCAGTCCATTAGATGCAGTTAAAGTGTGTAGAACTCTGTAAGGACATTGTAAATACTGCCTTAAACAGTGTAACTGTGGAACACAGATTTAATGAGTAAAGTGCAAATCAAGTGCAATGTTATCGATGCAATGATAATAATAATGATAATAATAATAATATTAATAAACGAATATATTACTAACATGGTTATAATAGTATTGTTTCGTTTCCGCATACAAAGTAACTAAGTGCGAGGATTAAAAGGGGGTGCACAGGAAGGCAGTGAGGCATATTTATAACAAATGCAATATAACGAATTCTCCTACTGATTTGCAAATGAAAGCTGGTCTATTAACACTACAAGGTAAGGCAAAAAGAGCAAGACTAAAAATTTTGTTTCAAATAATTCATAGTGACATAAACATCGACACATTACAAGCACTAACAAACACTTAATAAATACACTTCCAAATCAAATTGCTATAAATATCCGTACTTCCACCAAACCATAAAAGAATGCAAACCAAATAAGTCCTTTTGGTACTGATGCCTCATCTTTCACTGTGTCCTTAGATATGGTACAAGCATCACGCATAACCGAGAGGAGAGAAAACAGAGAAAGGAAGGCAGTATTTGCCGAACAGTATAATAGACAGCGCTTTCTGAAGAATTACATATAAACTGCAGTTGGGTAAAGATAACTAGATGGCGCTGTACCCCTACTCTCAGATTGGCTGCATGGGGGGCTCTGCCTGGATATGCATAGGACGAGTGGATCTCTCAGTCTTCTTTACAGTCACCATACGTAGTGGATCATTGGTGGGGCATGAACGAAGCAGAGTGGCGGGCACGTTAAAGACGCTTGCGCTCGGCTTCCTTGGCACGCGTCTCATCGGTGTTAGCCATGCGTCATCTGCATTCTCGAACGTGATCGGATGCATGCACGGACGGACGCTTCATCCCACTCATCATCAATCACTCCATGAATATGCTGTGATTTTTAAAGTTTTTTTTTCTTTTGAGATTTAAAGCTTTATTATTATTTTTTCTCATTTTAACTTGCAAATATGTTGTAATACCATGACTATTATTATATTCTAACAAAGCTTGTTCAGCAGTTCAGTACATATGCATCGCCCTACATTTCATACAACACTACGCAGTATAAATTTAAAAATACACTTCAAAGTCAGACTCCACTTATTTACTCATAAATTGTGCCATTTTCTTGATGCAGTGATTGATAGACTGAATTATTTTTGAATTTTCTAACACATTTGACAATGTCAGTCATAAATATTTACTTTAAAGTTAAGTCAACTGGACCTTGGCACTAACAAAGCTTAGTACTTTGAATGCTTCGCATGAAATTGAACTCACTTTGTGCTCAGCTAAGCCCAGCTTATTTCTCATTTTAACTGCCAATGCCCCTTCCTTGATATCATCTAAATTTCATCATAATTTGCTGATAATGGTGTTGTCATTTGTGAAATTACTAACAGAAACTATTTGTACCACATGTTATAGATATATTGCTAACAAAATAGGCCGGAATTAATCTGAAACTCCCGTACAAACTATAGAGTTAGCAATGCTAACCACACGCTTGGCTTGTGTGAGAAATGTCGCACCACTCCTTCCTTTCCTAATGTTAACGTACAACCAAACTAACACATGTACACGCATGTGCCTTTAACATGTTTTGTAAACAGATTTGTCCAATGCATATGAACAAGCCTTAGCAATGCCTTTTGGCCTGTTTGACACTTCAGAGCCTTCGATGCACTGTAAGGGCACAAGAAAACTTGTGGGTCTTAAAAGTGACTTGTTTCAAGATTTTGTAATATAATGGCTGATTGAAAGTGATAAAATACTGAAGTTGATAAATGAGTTAGTTGTGGTGTATTGTATAATGGTATGCATAACTTGTGAAAAAGAAGCAAGCATGCCAATCAGTAAATTCATAATGAAAACATAATGACATCAATGCAAGATTGGTTGTTGTGGTAACTCACCTGCAGTTTGATCGTAATTATGGAATATGAATGTTTATATATCCTGAGTTTTAATGAACTGGCATTTAGTTTGTGAATAACAGTATGCTAAAGAGCATGTACATATTCTTGTTTGGTTGTAAAACAACAGCGTTAGGAAATATGTTTAAGGAATGAGTGATAAAAAATTTGTGGCACAAGCCAAGAACATTATTAGCACTGCTCATTTTGTAGTCAGTCTGGACATTCGATAATACTTTAACAGACATCTGCCCAGCCAAGTATTTAAAATTACCAAGGAATTTTCAAGGGATGACTACATAACAGTTGCACCTGCATGCATGAGCTCGTGTCTCTGAGGTTTCATGCATGTGCTTCATTATGGCAGAGCATGGTCCAAATACACCAAATGGTTGTCGGTCACTGTTTGGTACACATGTTGTGCAACAAATTTATTTTGAAATAAATTTTAATGCAAAATGTTTCATTGCTATTTCTCAGTTGATGTATTATTTCTATTGAAATATAAAAACAAGTACATCAAATACTGGCTGTATCTCCCTTTGCAGTTATGATAAGGACTCCTAGCAATTTTAAAAGTAGGAATCGAGTATCTGGCGAAACCATCAAGAAATTAAAATCTACAGAAGTGTTAAGAAAGGGTAAGTGACAATTGTAAAGGTAGCAAAATCACTTTCCTAGAGCGAAGCAGCTAGCTGCACTAAAGAAGCTGTCATGTTTAATGCGTATAACCTGTCAGGGATGAAACTTGTGATAATTTTACACTATTTCTGTTTATTTCAGTGCACTTAACATAATTAATATTATTAAACTAGCAAAAAATATTTAGTTCTACGAATAATGGCGACTGAATCAAATAGCAAAATATTGAATTTGGTATGTGAAATCGTAGAATATTTTGCACACCCTTCGAATTTGGCAGTTTCAGAATTTCCCTGGGACACATACTTCTCCATATGGGCTTTACATGTTTTCTAGAAAAAGTTTCCGGGCCATCATCGTGAAATATATTTTTTACATTAGGCCATCATAGCAAGTGTTATACTTGTACTTCATTTGTTTTTTGCAAAGCAGTTGTAGGGTTCACATATCTCCATTTTCAAGAAATATGAAGTGAATGAATAAAAGTATACTTGAGCAGCTAACTGAATGAAATAATGACCCGTATAGACTATGACCACTGAAATGGCGGAGCAGGTGTTGTTACACGTGAACTTACAGGCTGTTAAGGGTAGATAGTCAAATCTGGCTGATTGCGCGCAAGTATTAGGGCATGTCAGCTCAGATTAAATACCAGACAAAGATTACAGGCAGCAGTCCTGATAGATGTGAATTGTTGGACGCAGTTCACGCCGGAAAAGAAGTGGCGTACTTATTAGTGATACATTTGTTGAAACTTATAAAACCAGGAAAGTTTCTTGAGCAGGCAATGTTATGTGATGTTTTTGATGTCTGGGACATTGCACACTGTCACTCTGCACACGTGTCTATTTCCTTATATATTTTCTACCAAAGCCACCAACAAAGACAGATGGCAGTTAACTCGTGTCCTGTGTTTCCTGTCTTATGGAAGTCTCATTATGCACTTTATTACCTTAGCAGTACTTGTTGCTGGGCAGGTTGGTATAACATTATTAGGTAAAATTCTACACGATGCGAATGTGTGGTGCAGTGTACATATTTTCTGTAGTTTCTGACGCTCTTTCCTTGTGCTTTTTCATTTTTCCTGTGGTGCTTAGGCATCTAGAATTTTCCCGCTTAGCTTAATTACCTCTCTGAAGCTATGCATCATCTTGCCCATTAACAACCATTGTTAAACTAATGTATGTGGCATTGTTGATGCAAAATGACCTTAGAGTATAATGCTAAAGCTCGTGCAGGATCACCGGCTGAATGTGACAACCAGTTCACCATTTATAGGACCCGAAGTATTGACATTTTCAATATATTTGTTCGCATAGTGCTCCATTGGAGTCATGCAAGCTTAAAATATGGTGCTCCCACAAAGAAATTTTTTCTTCCTATGCTGAGATCAACGGGAAAATTATGTGCACAATAACGGAAAGAGATCACAACTAGGCTTAGCTGTGCGATGTCTGCCTCAATAAATTAATGTAATAAATTATAGCAAGTGTGCTTGTATCACCATGGTGTTGCCAGTTTATTACTACATTTGATATGAACCTCTGCTCACTCCATCATGGTGTTCCTAAGGATGTACACAGTCTTACCTCTGAGACAGAACTGATTTGACTGTCACAATCTTGAACAGGTGTGCAACAAGCATGCGGCAGTGCAGAGAACACAAGAGAAGTGGTCACTGCTTGCATGTTCAAGGTCGTATGCACGCACACCGGACTATGATTTTGCAAAGTCTTACATTTTGAGTGGAGTATACATCATGATGGCTGGAGCCTTCTCTGTGGTCACCAGCTAGACTTTCACACTGTGCATATTGTTGCTTGAGACAACTGTTTAGGACAAAAAAGGGCACCGTAGAAAAAAAATCTTTAGGCTAATGTAAGGGCTTGTGGTGAGGAGACTCAAAAGGTATATTGTGTGTCATCTTGCAATAGAGAAATAACCTAGTTTATACCTAGTTTATGTTAGTAGGAGTCTGCTAAACATTGGCCATACAAGTTTGTGGCTAGAGAAGGATGATGTCCAGAAGATACCCTCCTGAAATGTTAACCTGCACCGTCCTCCCTTGTCCTTCTGTTGGTGCACTGAAATTTTTACCCTATAGTTACTAATTCCTCCAGTGGGTACTCTTGAAGGGCTTGTGAATAAGCTCACTCTTACTACCTGCTTTACCCAAGGGCCAATCCTGCCGTTGGAACTTGTTTGCTTGGCAGAAATTTTTAACAGGAAAAGAAGCTTCAATCGTTACACAAATAAAGCTACAGCATCGCAAGATTACTATGATGTTATGTACACAGACCTCCCACATGTAACTCCCTAAAATGTCACCACTTACCTCTATGGTGAGCCTGATTAAGCCTTAAGAAAGCATGTAAGTTTCTTGATCCTATACTTTTTAATCGGTACATGAACCTTGAAAAAACAAGATCATCACGTGCAGTGCATAAAACCAGTGCTTATGAAGTGCAATGATGCCATCGAAAGCATCAGCAAAAGTAAATTTACCCTGCTGGAAAGCAAATTCTGCATGAAGCCTGTAATTGTACTGTTAACAAAGTCTTCTCGACAACTCCATTATGTCTATTTCGTCAATTTGCATAATCCTGTTTTATGCATACCTTGCTCTCCCCCCTATAAATATTGACGTCTGAGGTGTTACTCATGTAACTATGCTCATTTAACATACGTGCAAGCCTCAGTGCTAACCTAATAAAATTGGAGAATTTATTAAAGTAATGCTCTATGATGCTCACCCCTTCAAAAAAAATCTTTAGCATCCCCTTAAAACTCATTCTTTAAAAACTTGACGATAAGAGAAGCGATGTATCTCCACATCTGATGACAGACATTTGTCCAATTACAACCACATTATAACAACAAGCAGCCTTTGTAAGATGCTTAAACACGTGCCATCATCTCAGGTCAACATTTTTCCTGAAACCACCTTGCTCTTAGTTATACGACAGAATGGAATTCATAAATCATTTTCTTGTTAAGTTCAACTTGCCCCAAGACAAACTGTGTGTTTAATTTTAGACCATTCTTCGGGAGCTATTTTTCTTGATAACTAAAAAAACCCGATAAAGTAAACCATGATCTTTTAAAAGGAAATTTGCGAAATATGCACAATAATCTCCAATACCTAGCCTGAGTATATCTTTCAATAATAACGAATATTTTCATTTTAGAGCACATATCTGATGGCACGAAATCTGGAGTGCGAACGAGTCTGTCACAGGTATTTTTCACTTCTTTAACGGGGGCCATGCAACAATTTTAAACCATTCATGGAATATACTAGAAGTTTACTGCTGTGTGAAACACTTGCCACAACCAAAAAAAACTAATTATGGGGGGAACATATAGACTCTTTACGAAGGTGGAAGTTAGTGCTGATGCCGTCTGTCGCATGACCAGTAATGAGACAAAGCCCGGCGCATCGCATTGGGCCTAATAGCAGTGCTACGCTTCCATTTTACATACACGCACACGCGCGCGCGCGCATTATGTATGCTTTACTGCAATACACTGCAAGCACTTCACCCCGAAACATTTCTGTATTGCGGCAATGTGAACTTTTAAAAAGACCTTTAGAGGTTAGCAATTTAAGCTCGACAATGCTCCCAGCAATGAAATTTCAATTTCATTGCCTTGCCTAAACTACACTAGCCTAAATACACTTGCCTAAACTAGTGTTACCAGCCGTCCCGAATTCCACTGGACTGTCCAAGACTTTGCCCGCGCTGTCCCAGTCGGGACAGATGTCCCCGGTGTTTTCCAGACCGTTCAGTAAACGAAAAAAAGAAAGAAACGTTTTGTGTTATCAAAGGCACGCCAAATAAAGTGCGTCCAACTGATCACACAGACAAAGAAATGTTGCTGTGGATAGCTGCAAGAAACTTTAAACACTTCAGCTGAACTTTCGAGTCAACTTTTATTAGAGCATTCTAGAGCGAGAGGAAGTGTCACGAAGAGCACATAGCAATATTTAGTGCCACATACAGAGACAGACGCAATGAAGAGAAGAAACAACGGATTTGTTTAAGGCACCGCAGCAAGGAAAACTAATTTCCCCACCCACACACAACTACCTTCACTGTTGGTGACCACAATCTAAACACCCACTGCTAAACAAACCAATTGCCACCATCTGCGGCCGCTTAATAAAGCCACTCGGACAAGAACGTTTTCTAATTCCAACTTGTGCATTCCGTATCTGTCTTGCACACTTACGCAAGAACAAGCTTCAAAGAATGCGTTAGCACAAGTATATACTTCCTCCCAAGTGACACCAGCTGTTTGATCGGTCCTCAAGCAACACGCATGCACCTACCATACATCAGCGTAGTACATGCGTCAGATCAACATTCACAAATCGCATTCCACACGGTCTTTATTTTATGCTCGTTATCATTGCTTGTAGATTTCGTGGCAAACACTTCGGGCGAATGCCGTTAAATACTCGATAAGCACGGATGAGAAGCTCCTGAACACGGCGACATCACAGGAATGAACAAAAGCGGAAGCGACTTGCGTATGAATCACTTTCTAACAACAGAAAGCGACCACGCCACACAGGCAGAGGCGGTTCTCGCCATTTCAAACAGATTACAGTCCAACCAACACCAACATCGGACCAAAAAACATCACGGCTAGAATACGATGAACCCGCCAAAGACTGTGTGTCCCAAGCTAGTGAGAAACTACCTGAACCACAGAATACAGAACGCCTAAATCGCCTGAGAAAATTTTTCCAACACAGCGATTCTAACGCAGTCTATTCATACACTCTAAGCCAAGTCAAGCCGGTTTAAGGCGGCAATTGGGTGAACTGAGCGTTTTCGCCTCAAAAAGGTTCGTGCCACCGGGTGAACCGAAACACTGCCTTTTCGGTAAGCTGTATCGCAAAAGAAAAGAGAAACACTGCGAAGTGAGAGCACCATAAGCCCTTAATATAATCAGAGGGCAGTAAAAGCACGCACGTTTATTACAAATATCGAATAAACACACGTTCCAACTTTTGCAAGCGGCCATCGGCGAGCAGCTTCTGCAGGTGAACCTTCCGTTGAAGATGCCTGTGGCGCCATCGCTCCTATGTGACGCCAAATGCGTCAGAGTAGCAATGGATGGATAGATTGATGGATGTGGCTGTACCGTTTAAATCAAGCGGTGGCTAACGCCACCTAGCCGCAATACTTAGTGAAATAATGAGTAGATTTATCTTTTTTTTCTTTAAATAGTGAGGTTGAGGATTCATACTTCGCAGTGAAGAGTTTAATTTTCACTCGTGCCTTGACTTTAGCCACCAATCAGATAACCTCCTTCTAGTTAATTATACCCGCTGAAAGTCTATTTTGCCCTCCCTGTCCCTAAACCATGCAGTGCTTTGAAAAACTCTGCGCCATCATCCTAAACTATAGGGTGAAGCCCTTTACAGAACATTATCAAGTGTCCGGCAGTTTCCTCTTCCTCTCCACATGCACTGCATACCATGTCTACCCCTTCGTATTTGGCCGATATCTCTTGGTTCGCAATACTCCCGTCCTGGCCTCAAACAGTAGAAAACTACCTCGAGTATTATCATAGATCCTTTCCTTGGTTATTTCCTGCTTAAAAGTTTGATAGATCTCTAGTGCACACTTCTTACTCATGCCAATTCTCCACACGTTAGTCTCCGTTTCCTTCACCTTCTTCGTAACTGATAATTCTTTTTGGTTTGACCCCCTGCTTTTTTCGAAATATTTACCCGTCAATATTCTGGTTCTCTTCTTTCATTTGGTATTATTGACATTCTTCATGTACAAGTAGCTGAAAACCTTCTTAGCTCAACGCTCCTCCCCCATTTCTCTCAATCGCTCCTTAAATTTTATCCTGCTGCTAGCTTCCCTGCCCTCAAATGATGCCATCTTATATCAACTTGTACTCCCCGATTCGGTGTATTCCTGTGAGCTCCTAAAGCAAGCCTACCTATTCCACGTTGCTTAATTTCTAATCTTGCATGAACCTCTCATCTCGTGCACAAGACAGCATTGCCAACGTGAGACCAGGAACCATGACCCATTTCCGATTCCTCTCCCAACATCATACCTACTGTAATTCCACAGTGCCCTATTTTTCATCACGACTGCATTCCTGTAGCCTTTAGTCGCTACGTATATTACGTGTTTCCTTAGGTACTCGATCTCATTGCTTATCCATGCGCCCAGATATTTGTATTTATCCGTTATCTATAGCGTGACGTCATGTATTCTAAGCTCGCTACCTTATTTATCATTAAAGATCATGACTGCTCATTTTTCTGTACTGAATCTCAAATCTAACTTATCTCCCTCATTACTGCAGATGTCTATTAATTCCTGCAAATCTTTCTTGTTTTCCGCCATTAGCACTATATCATCTACGTACATCCCAGACAACACAAACACAACCTCAGGACATCCCCAGTATGCCTCCGCGGGGACAATATGACGGCCTCAGAATGTCAGCTTATGGTAATAGAAAGGCACTAATCCCGTCCCCTTGTCCATACACATAACAACCTCAGAACATCCTCAAAACAACGATTCAGGACTTTTTCAGTATCTTTTCAGAACAACGATAGCGTGGACGGTTCGGTACTATGAGCAGTGATACTACTTAGGATTTACTTGTTTTCATGACATTTTCATACATCGAAAGAAAAACACCTGCGAGGTCTCGAGTATATATACTCTAAGAGAGAGGTGACAGTGCTGGACTATTGGAGTAAAACAAACAAAGCTTGCTGACTGAAATTTATTTATTTAACAGTAATTAATCACAATAGACAGCTTTGTCAGGCCTTCGATTCCGCGTATAGTCTGAAAAAAGAAAAGCAGTATCAAGGCAGTCAACACAGCTCATTCAACTACGTTTGTAATCTTCTTCGAAAGTTTGACACAGTGTCCTCATCACCATGTGTATCGCGCCCAATGCACTCACTAGTGCTAGAGGCTCCGCATAACAGCTTATGAGTACACGGGCGTTGACTTGACTTTCCCGAGGTCGGGCCATGTGTCAGATGCAGAAGTCTATCCTTTCACGTTGGGACCAGGCTGCTTCAAAGCCCAATTGATCGCGATTAGCTATTGTTCCAGGCTGCTTCGAACCACACCTCGCCACGGTCGGCTGGTGACAATGCATCTATGACCAGTCTGAACGTTGAGCAACCCAGTGCACCCACCAACACGGCCATTTACCTACCGCCATCACCTACGACTTACACTCGCACACATATCTCACTTTTAATCATGCACACAAACAACAAAGGACACGAACCTTCACTAGTTCACTGCACTTTTTTTTTATAAGACCACTGCTACAGTGGCTAAAATAGGGCAAGTGTGAAGACCGCGCCGCCTGCGCTGACGCTCTCTACCGATGCCTCGACCGGCGCTGGTTGTAGCTTACACGAAGTCCGTGAGAAAAGAAAACGACGTAAGCACAAGGGCTGAGCTAAGTCAGACGTAGGCTATATTAACATGCAGGGTGGCAGGAATAGGTTAAAGTGGAAAGAGATAGACGTGCAGTTGAGGCAGGAGGAGCTGATGGTATATGGGGTTGCGGAGACACATCTTCGGTACCTGGAGCAACCACCCTGCAATCCAGACTACGTATTGGAATATTGCAATATAACAGAAGGCAGCAAAAAGAGGGGTGGAATTGGTGCATTTATACATAAAAGCATGGGTTGGCAAAGAGTCAAGCATGGATGCAAGAAACATTTATAGCAAAAAGGGAAAGTAGCAGGGCAAATGACACTCCTTGGTTTTTACTTGTGAATGGCAGCAAAGGCCAGAGAGGAAAACCAGGCAATGGTAGAGTGTATATCAAATGTCATTCAGGAGTTAGGAGGAGAGTGCGAGATAATTATACTTGGAGATAAGAATGCACACATAAAAGATATACATGGGTATGCTGACTCAACAGGCAAAATGATCATGGATATGTGTGAAAGGCATGATTTGATCATTTGCCACAGTACCGAGATGTGCGAAGGGCAAATAACATGGGAGGTAGGAAGGCTCCAGTCAACGATAGCTTATGCCCTGATGTCACATAGGATGTATGATAAGCTCAGGGGAATGCGCGTAGATGAAGGTGGCTCCAGAAGTCTGGGTAGTGATCACAATATCAAGCTAAGTTTTGGAAGAGCAGCGTAAGTGGGAAGAAGACAAGATGAGCAACTACAGGAACATTTTCATTCAGAAAGGCAAATGTAAATTGCTACTGCACAAATTAAGAAAGTAATCACTGAGGATAATAAAACTGTGTGGACCTACACAAACCTAATTAGACTGTTTGGGCTAGAGCTTGCTAAGGCACGTGACAAGTCACCCCGGAAAAGAAGACACCAGCCCAAGAGTTATTGGAATGAGGAAGTTAAGAGAGCCATAGCAAAACGCCAGGAAGCCTCTAGGGAACACAGCCATGCTAAGCAACGGGGTGAACCGACAGATGATGTTGAAAGAAAATGGCAAACCTTTCTAAGCTCTAGAAGAGAATCATCCCTCCTGATCAATGAAAAGATCAAAATAAAAGGTGCTCAGTGGCTGGCGGAACGACATAAAAAGGACAAAAAGGCAGCTGCGAAATTTTGGAACCATCTCTTCTCCCTAAGAAATGAAAAAAAAAACCGAGAGCAGATATTTTTAACTACAGCTCAAGGTGCTAGGCTAGAATGGGACAAAGCTATTGAATATATAAGAACAAGGGTGACAGAAAAATTTCAACAAAGAAGTGCCTTATGTACCACAATAGACCGGGTAGATCGAGTGGCACAATGGCTCCATTTTCTCAACGAGATTGGCAAAGCGCTGAGAAGAGGGTTCCAAGTAGTACATCAACAGGCCCAGATGGCATCCCAATTATGCTGATAAAGACATTGGGTCCGAAGTCTAAACAGACTTTCAGAGAGGCAGTGAGCCGAACAATAATCGATGGTGAAGTCCCTGATGAATGGAAACTTAGCATGATGAGCATGATCTAAAAAGGAAAGGGGGACAAAGATGACATAAACAACTACCGTCCTATAAAGCTGACATCAATGGTCTACAGCCTGGCGATGCAGATTTTAAAGGAAAGACTGCAGGCATGGATAGAGGATGAGGGGGTGCTGGGGGAACTGCAGAATGGGTTTCGAAAACACAGGAAGTTGGAAGACAATCTTTTCTCACTGACGCAGTGCATCAAAATAGCAGAAAAAGAACTCAGGCCCCTGTGCCTAGCATTTTTGGATATCAAGGGAGCGTACGATAGCGGCATTCAAGAGGACTTGGGAATACTAGACACACTGGGTGTGGAAGATGGAGTCCCTAATCTTTTAAAGGAAATTGATAAAATTAACAAGGTAGTTATAAAGTGGGAAAAACAGGTATCCAAGCCTATAGAGGTGAAACGGGGACTTAGGCCGGGGTTTCCACTATCACCTTTGTTATTCATGATGTACCTGCAAGGATTAGAGGCAAAATTAGAGGGAAGTGGACTTGGCTTCAACCTCTCTTTAGTCAAACAAGGAAAACTCATTGATCAGGCACTAGCAGCATTAATGTACGCAGATGATATAGTGCTAATGGCCAACAACAAGGAAGATTTGCAGAGATTGATGGACATCTGCGGTAATGATGGAGATAGGTTAGATTTTAGATTCAGTAAGAAAAAATCAGCAGTCATGATTTTTAATGATAACGAAGGTAGTGAGCTTAGAATACAGCAGGTCACGCTAGAGATAACAGATAAATACAAATATCTGGGCGTATGGATAAGCAATGGGACCGAGTACCTAAGGGAACACGAAATATACGTGACGACTAAAGGTAACAGGAATGCAGCAGTGACGAAAAATAGGGCACTGTGGAATTACAATAGGTATGATGTTGTGAGAGGAATATGGAAAGGGGTCATTGTTCCTGGGCTGACGTTCGGCAATGCGGTCTTGTACATGTGGTCAGAAGTTCAAACAAGATTATAAATTAAGCAACGTGGAATAGGTGGGCTTGCTTTAGGAGCTCACGGGAATACACTAAATCAGGGAGTACAAGGTGATATGAGATGGGCATCAATTGAGGGCAGGGAAGCTAGCAGCAAGATAAAATTTGAGAAGCGATTGAGAAAAATGGGGAAGGAGCGTTGGGCTAGGAAGGTTTTCAGCTACTTGTACACGAAGAATGTCGATACAAAATTGAGGAAGCAAACCAGGAAATTGACTGGTAAATACTTAGATAACAGCAGGTAGCCAAACCTAAAAGAACTGTCGGTTAAGAAGAAAGTGAAGGAAACGGAGACTGAAGTGGGAAGAATTGGCATGATTAAGAAGTCCGCACTAGAGATGTATTAAATATTTGAGCAGGAAATTGCTTAAGAAAGGATCTATGATAATACTCGGGGTAGTTCTCTACTGTTTGAGGCCAGGACGGGAGTAATTGCGAACCAAGACATATCGGGCCAAATACGAAGGGGTAGACACAGTATGCAGTGCGTGTGGAGAGGAAGAAGAAACTGCCGAGCACTTGATAATGTTCTGTAAAGGGCTTCACCCTATCGTTCAGGATGATGGCGCAGAGTTTTTCAAAGCACTGCATTGTTTAGGGACAGGGAGGGCAAATAGTCTTTAGGCGGGTAGACTTAACTAGAAGGAGGTTATCTGATTGGTAGCTAAAGTCAAGGCACGAGTGAAAATAAATCCTTCACTGCAAAGTACCGTCCAACTTCACTATTTAAAGAGAAAAAAGATAAATCTATTGGTTAATTCACTAAGTATTATGGTTAGGTGGCATTAGCCGCCGCCTGATCTAAAGGGTACAGCCACATACATCCATCCATCCACGTCGATCGCTCGGCGGCTCGCTGCAGCGAAGCTGCCATGTCAAGGCTGATTTGTGGCTGATATGGTTTTGTTTTTACCGTAAATTTTATGTGCCTTCACTATATTGCAGGCCGTAAGTGCATCATATATAAATGAACTTCGCGGCAGATATTATCAAACATTATCACCGTATGGTGTGACCATACCCATAGCATCATAAGTGAAGCTTTACATCAAACGCAAACATCGCGGCCAGCTAAGCTTGCCACTGCTAGCGATTGTTCCTGTGTGCTAAGAAATGTAACCGATTAACATTTTGGGGGTATTGCCATTTCGCAAGGTTATAAGCAAGCTCAAGAAGCACAAAGTGCTACTGTGAAATTAATATCAATTTCTTTAATGTTGTTATACTTAACATTTTGCATGAGATAGTTTTTAAGGACCTAATTATTCTTGCGTATTCACAGTGGAAATATTTTTCGATTAACAACTGAACAGAAAATTGGACAGCGTTTTATTTTTCTTACAAACTTTATTTGAAGTTGGGGGCATCATAGTAGGCAACAAAGCTAGCACACTGCAGTGTAGTGCACATCACATTGTTTACCAAAGCTTGAGGTGCTTTGATCTTTCTCTTGCAGAACTTGTCTGTTTGTTTAGAGATTTTGTGAATAAGTGAAGCCATGTGAGAACATAAAACTTGATTATGTTGCTCGTCAGATCTTGCTTGTGTGAGTCAGACCCTAGGGATGGTACGGTCTGCATTGAATTAAGAAGTTCAACTATAGTGTCCCTTTGGAGCTTATTATAACTGGAACACAATTCTGAACCACAATTATAACTGAACTCCAGTAAAGTCTGGAGTTTTATCAGTGAAAAGAAAAGACATGTATCCCAAATATCAATTCATGGAACCAACGTCAGCGATCAGAGAGACATTGCCAGGCATTTTAATCAATATTTCCGGAGTGTGTTCAACACTTCTGATTTCAAGTGTATATCTAACGCTACAGCCTTTCCTTATGCTGAATCACTATTTATTTCTTATCCAGGCGTGGTGTCTATGTTGCTAAATTTAAAAACTAAGGCATCCTGTGGTCCTGATAACATACCGAACGTATTTCTATGACGATATGCTTTATCTTTAGCAAAGTTTTTAATTGTTATTTTTCGCTGCTCTTTGTTGTCTTCTCAGCTGCCCAGTGATTGGAGGACAGCCGCGTTGTCCCACTATATGATTATGAGAGACGCCGTAGTGGAGGGCTCCGGAAATTTAGACCACCTGGGATTCTTTAACGTGCACCCAAATCTGAGTACACGGGCCTACAACATTTCCGCCTCCATCGGAAATGCAGCAGCCGCAGCCGGGATTCGAACCCGCGCCCTGCGGGTCAGCAGCCGAGTACCTTAGCCACTAGACCACTGCGGCGGGGCCCAAGTTAGACTCACCCTCAGATTTAATGCTAGTCAACAACACTCCCTTACTCCAGATGTGAAGACAAAAAGCTAGATTAGAATTCCTTGATCAACGTTTGAACAAACAAATAGCTCTAGACCCATCCCCGTATTTGACACCCCTTAGTAGCCGGCCCACCCGACACCATCACCGAAAAGCCTTGATCCCATATTTTGCTCGCACAGACCTACTGAAGTATTCGTACTTTCCAAGAACCATATGTGAATGGAACTGTCTTACTAATACATGTGATGAATGAACTAACCTACTAAACAACCTTCTTCGCCCTTTATTGTTTTGTTTCGCAATTATTTTATTTGTATGTGTATTACCACCTTGCTAGGACCCCGAGTCTGCAGCATTGAATAAATAAAATAAAAAAATGTTTCCTCCAGTGCCTCATCACAAAATTTACACTGGGACTGGAAAACTGCGGGGTGCCACTTGCTGTAAAGTGCAGTTTTCCAGTCCCAGTGTAAATTTTGTGATGAGGTAGCGAATTTGGTCCACATGGTGTGGACATGTCCAAGTCAAAACGATGGTTCTCGCACTGTAGAATCCTGGGAGGCCCTGCTCTGCAGCCCAGATCCCAACGTCCAGCGCGACATCATCAGTCAAGCCCTTGCTGCTGCCGCGTCCCAAGGGATTCCGGCCGACAGCTAGGGGCAACGGGCCATGCCTGAGCAATTGACTGACCTTTTAATAAAGTTTTTTCTCTCTCTCTCCAGTGCCTCCACAAATGAATATAGCTCAGGTGACGGGTACAAGAGCCCTCCAACATCACAGAATGCTGTGAATGACGTAAGGTCCTTATCTGCGTTCTCGAGGGTCGTGAGCAGCTGCTCAAACAGTCCCGGCATTTCGTTGCCATAACTTTCCTCTGCGCCACATAGCCAGCCAAATAGCACACCAGTCTTGCGTCACTGACTTGCACAGGATACACATTGTCAGAAAAGACAGTCGATGCCTATAGTACACTTGAAGCTTTGTCCTGGTTTCCAGTGTCCAGTAAATTGTCGAAATGGTTGGCCACTTCATCAGTTCCAACTAATGACGTAAGTATGCCACCTGCACAGTTGCCCGTGTCTGGTGCTTTTACCAAACTGTAAGAGCTAAGGGAAATCACGGCAGTAAGGAACTGGGTCGATGTGGGATGATCGTTGCATCCGGATAACTGACTAATTATCCCAAATAGCTTTTCAATTGGATCTTGGCTGAGGCGTGAAGTCAACAAATATTTGTACTGCACTTCCTCTGACAGGTATGTTAAAAGTTCCAAAGTGCCTTGCAGAGTTACTCTTAGACCTTCTGCAGTGCTAGCAAAGAAAAAGCCTGCCTTCGTAGGTCCGG
Organism: Rhipicephalus annulatus; assembly: GCA_013436015.1. Lineage (NCBI taxonomy): Eukaryota > Metazoa > Arthropoda > Arachnida > Ixodida > Ixodidae > Rhipicephalus > Rhipicephalus annulatus. Next base: position 870,445 of record WOVY01016091.1, on the reverse strand, counting down.
TGCAGGCTTCCCAACGGCCTAAGTATGCTAGAACACCCTACAGTACTCTTTCCTGTTCAAAATTTTTTCTCAGTGCCGTTGAAGGCACTCTGGATGTCATCACAACAATTAGCTTTTGCTTGAAGTGAACAAATTGTTTTGTCGCTTCTCTATGTGAATATGACTTTCAGATTGCTTCTTTGTATAAGAAAAGTCCGCGTGTAACCTCAAGGCTGAAGAGATTAAATGCATAATTAACCTTCATTTTTTGAAGTTGTTGGGGTTCAAGTGCTGTAGTCCCTGCTCCATTGCTTCAACCACCTGCCCATCATCCTTCGCGACAAATCTTACAAATCACCTCTGCTGCGAAAACTAACGTGTTCAAATGTTCTTTTCCTGTGTATCCACCCCTTATGTAATACCCCCGAGTGGGGTCCTTAAGGAAATAAAAATGAAATGAAAAAAAATCTTCGGCATAGCTTTCAACGTTGTAGCACACTTGTCCAAGTCGTGAGCTATCCTGATTGGCCCAACATCAACGTGCCCATCTGGTGTTTTACAGCCATTTTTGATGAAGCCGTTCGTGATGCACTTTACTAAATGCGGAAAGTCAGACAGAAAGAAAAGCCGCCTCTTGACGTCAGTTGGTTGAGGTGCTGAAGGCTTGATAGCTGATGCCGAACCAGATATGCCAAATCGATGCCACATTGCACGGTTCTAAGACGCTCCATCCGATGTCACATAGTCTACCCCGAGGCCAGCATTCTCTGCCAGGATAACTGCTTCTAAAATGATTTTGGAAAGCAGTGGGGTTGTCACATTGCCTATAGATGCACATACACCCAAGATTTGGTGCCATGAACCTGACAAAGGTTAAAACATTATTACAAGACCATGATCACATGGAACACATTTGTCAGCCTCGGGAGTGAAAGAACCAAGGTCTACAAATCCATCAATTTTTCCACTTCCCCGCTGAATACCAAAGTTTTCTGCAAGTTTCATTTCGTAAACAATCAGTCCACCATGACGTTCAAAGTCTCCCATATTAGCAGTCTTATTAGAAATGCCCGAGAGGACACATTTATTAAAACCAAAGCACGTGTCGTACTTCTCCATGAATGCTCTGAGGCATGTACGACTGGGTAGCACAAGAATTTTCTCCCTACGCACATGCTCATAAAGTCGTGGGCTCTTCATGTGCATGATGACACAATCCAACATCCACTTCGGGTTGTAGCGCATGCCATTTCGGGACTTGCGCCTTGCAGCTTCAAAACACTGCATTATAGTGTTTTTCTGTTTGGATGGGAGCTTGTCTATTTTGCTCAAGAGTGCGCTTTCCTCAATTTCTTCATTCTCTAGTTTTAGCTGTGCAATGGTCTGGTCGAGAGTCTTCACCTTGTTTTTAAGGCGGTGTACTGTTTGAGCTTTAGCTTTAAGCAAGCTTTGTTGCATGGGTCAGTTTGCCTGCTGTTTTTTTTTTCCCGTATCTCTGATTGACAAGGAGCTTTCTCAAGCACTTGCAACTCATGCAGCGTCTTTCATCTTGACTTGAGGTACCTTTACACTTGTGATGGTAGAGCTTCCCATTCCAGACCTTCAAGTTCTCACCAGATGATGCAAAAGGAAACTCGCACAACAAGCTTGCCCCTGAACACACTGGCATGGCATCAACAGTCTCCAGAAGAGAAGCTGGTTCATATTGCCCATTCATCGAAATCTTCACACCACGCACAAATACTTAATGTGTTTTGGCACTTCCACTAGCACAAAATTTAACAAGTTTTTCTGCGTGTAGAATGCTCATGTCCGAGCTAGGCGTGCACAAGCTGCAGGTGACATTTAGCGGTTCCTCACTGAATACGTGCCTTCCCCACCGATTAGAAGAAAGTGGAACATGCTTGTATTCGTAAACGGGTGCAGCTGGAAGGCCGGGTGGCTACGGTTCATCCTGCGGCTCCTCTTGCGGCTCCCGGTTGTCGTCCTTTCGACGTCTTTTCTGAGGAATCACAAGCGGTGGGTGTGATCTCTCCTTGGGGTTTCTTTTTTGCGTCACACGTTTGGAGAGGTAGAAAGGAGCATTTGGAAAGATTGTTGGGATGGCATGCGGCAATACTACAGGCTTAGCTCGGTCCAAACACACTACCTCACCGTTAATAACGTGCTCAAAGTGGCACGAGATGAACTGCTGATCGAAGTGGAGCTCGCAAACAGCAGCGTTCTTTTCCAAAGGCTTGTCTGCTCTTGGTATATTACGCTGCCACTGCTGGAACAATTGGTCGTCTTTCGGGACTCCAAACAATGAAATCTTCTGCTTGCACGATTTGTACCCAGTTGAGCATCTGGGCACAAAACAGTGGCTCTGACGTCTGCTCATGGCACACACTCCGCAAAAGACATAACGTAGACACGAGAAGGCTGTCCGAACAGCAAATTCAGCATGAAAGAACAGCTTAAACAGGCAAAAGAATCACGTTTGACCGGCGAGTTGCAGCGTTGAACAACGTGCGCAGCCTGAGAGCCTGACGTGGATGTATGGATAAATGGATGTGGCTGTACCAAACTGGTAGTTGTTCGTGGTGCGGGTGCTGTGTGCCTGCAGGTTTATGGGCGTTTATTCCCTGCTATTGCGGGGGTGATATTCGCGCATACGGCACCCTAAAGTTACTATAAAAATTTCTGCTATGCCGCCAGGTGCCTAGAGGCCTCAACTGGCAAAAAAACACGCCAAGCAAGTAAGCTTACATTGTTCATTAACAATCGTGAATGCAGCAGTATACATAGTGTTCATGTGATGTCACTTCCGCCGTTGTCGCCTTCTCCCGCCATGCCCGGGTACCGACGGCAGCTCTCGTGCTGCCGCGCGGTTTGTTGGGGGCTCATCTGTTGCTGTGTGCGATGTTGAAAGGGAAGCATTGTGTTTTTTGTTGTCGTACTTTAACGAGCTCAACAGATCACGAAGGCCTCGTTTATTCACTCGATACAAGACCAGAAAGTCGAGATGGGCGACATGTACACCAGCCACCGCGTACACCTGCTGCCCACCACGACCTACGGGGGCCCCTTATCTCGCTTTCACTACAATTTGCGGGGCCCAAGAACAAGTGGAAGCCCAAAGACTCTCGAGCCGCAATTTTAAGAGTGGATGACCGAAGCGCAGCAGCTCCCATAAAAAACGAGTCGTGAAGAGCTAGGCAAGTTTACAAGAGATATATTATTAATATTATTATATTGCTGCGGCCCACACCACCAAAGTAGCAGTGGGGATCCCCCCCCCCCCAAGTGTTTTAAACAGTGCTGATGTTGAGCCTCTTTGATTGAAGTTTGGAGAAACAGCCGAGGAAAATATCATGCAAGGCAGATAGAGACTTCGAGTTGTGCGTGCTGCGGTAATGCCGGTCATTTTTTTTCGCGTACGTTTTGACACCTTTTCCACCTTGTATTTTACATTTTTTGTACGCTAAAGTACAGTGGAGTCCCTGAAGATGATAGAGACCGCTTTAGGGAATTAATTGACCAATTTCTTTAAATCCTGACCTTCCAACCTTAACCGATTGGCTATACTTCAAAGGGAACTAATATTGTTTCGCATCTATTTTCACAGTTTGTTTCAATGCAATACCCGAATTTCCGCGATCGCCATCACAGTTTGAACTGCCTCTATGACACTCTGATTGTGCACGCAGTGATCGCGGACAAGTTTGCATGTACAGTATCTTGGTTAAGCTATCTCTGTTTGCAGGTAAGTGCTTGGCTATGGCACTCACCCGGAATGAAGTTACAGCTGAAGACGCAAATATCACCGAGTTTCTTCAAGTAGTTTTTTTTTGTTAATCTGCGTCAGCCAAACACACCGGTACTTTTCGGGAAATCGCAATGCGCGTTCTCAATTTGAGGTAATGACTTTCGGCGAAGAAACATCCTGAAGCTGTGTTCTCTCTTCGGGGACTACTAAATCAACTTGCCTCGCTAGCAGCCCTCAAACTGGTATTGTGCGGCAAAACTAAATGGGCGCAAGCACGGGGAGACAACACGGCAGCGGTAGGCGACGGAGTCGGTAGGTACCCGGGCATGTTGGTGGCGCATTTCGGCAGTGACGAAGGGGCGCTGCGTGACGCACGTGCACACTATGATACATGTAAACAAGGAACACTATCTCTCACAGAGTTGAACAACACATGAAAAAAAAAGTGATAGCCATCTGTTCGATAAAATTACGCGCTGAAATTGTGCAACTTTGTCTCTTGGCTCGTTCAGTCCGACAACGATATTTACACTGGACAACCCTTGCACTGTACTTGGTGCTGTGCTGCCCATTGGATTTCTCACCACACATACTCTCAAAAAGTGCAGTGTCAGCACGATTAGCCTGAGCCGCAATATGATATTTGACAATGCATTGGCGAGAAGCACATCGCGTTGAATAAAAAGAAATGACCCCACGCTGTTGTGCTAGGTAAGAAAAGAGTACGAAAAAAAAATACAAATGCGTGCGAAAAAGAGTGGAGCACCACGCCAAGCATGCAGATTAACCAAACTGTTCAAGTGGAAAGGATATTGCAATAGATTGAGGACTAACAGTTACTGGTCTGTAAGGCCAAGTTCCCCTTGTTGGCCTCGCTACAATTTGCACAATTGTAGCCGATATGCCCAGACATCACAAAGTTAGGTTCCAAAAATGCTCACCGACCAATTCAAACATTAAAGGACATCAAGTGGATCAGCGTTTTGGACTGCTACTGATAAAACAGGGATGATTTGTTTCCGCACTGTTGCACAGGTGACGACGCTTCATAGTGTACGCAATTGCAGAAACAACACAGTGGTGCCACCACTCCTTTCACAAAAACGAAAAAAATTCAAGCAGTTAGCTTACTCCCGTTAGAAAATGACGGCTACCATTTTTCAAGTCAGAAAGGGAATTTTTAGTGTTTAATTTCATAAAATGTGGGCCACACGTACGGCTGACATATACTGTGAAACACTCACCACAGTAATAAGTACGATAAACATTGATGACGTCACCAATTCTCATCCGGAATCGGCCTCCTACATGACAACGCGCATCCCTGCACCACAATCAGAACCAATGGAAAGATCAAATATTTTGGTAAGGAACACTAATTACTCGTCCTGCGCCAGCACTGTGTGATTATTTCCTCTTCTTTCACTCGAAACAGTGGCTTGTGGTATGATTTGAAGACCGTGAGAAATTCAAGGTCACCTTTCCAACAGGTTCAATTAACAAGCGGTGATCTTTTAATCATATTGACTAAAGAAACTACTGCAACGGTACGAGAAGCACTAAAAAGTTAGCAGTGATTTTGTAGAAAAGTGAAGTAGGTTTTTGCTAAACTAAGCCCACCAATAAAAACTTTTGCTAATGAATATTTACTTGCTTGCAACCAAATGGCCCTTACTTTTTGAATGACCTTCATAAAATTGCAATGCTTTGGATCGACAGGTGAATACATGAGTTTTTCTTTGTGCCAATGGTGCATAGTCATCAAAGACACTGCTCAAACGATGAAGAATGGCAGAAGCTGAATTCACATTTTTATTCCGCACTACTTCCTAACTGTGTGCCTCACTTTTAACATGGGTATCATACAAAATTATTCCTTTTGGCTACATATTTCACAGCAATATCAAGGAAATAGCTGTTAGTAGACATTCGAAGTATCAGCATGTACAAGCACTGGCCAACTTTAATTATACCTACTGAGTGCACTCAGTCATTGTTCTGTTAAAAATTAACATACCTTTAAATATGTCTTGTCATGCGTCACGTATTTTACATAGAATAATTAATATTACAGTAAAAGGTCGTTATTTTAACTCGGTTAAGCAAAAGCGCACAGCCCTGTGTATTTCTATTGGGGGAAATCTCTCGACAATTTGAACACATTGATATCCACAACAGCTAATTCAAACTGGGAGCCCTTTGTTTTCATTGCTGCTTGCACAAGTCGGTCCAGAGTAATCACAACATTTTACATAAACAAACCAAACTAAATAACTAGAGGAGGAAAACAAGCGAACACCAGCATATCTCAGCAGATGAGATTTCGGATGCTGAACTGGAGCCCTTGGGCAAGCTAGGAATGGTGGCCATGGAGTCACATTTGAATAAATGCAAGCGAATTCAAATGACTGATTACTTCTCATTTTGATTGTGTTAACTCTGTCATGTAAACAAACATGTTTCGAAGCACAAATATTGACATACATTCAAACACTAAGGCTCACTGCTTGCGTGCAGGTCAATGCTTGCTTTTGGCGTATCATCAACCTTATTACACCCGCTGCAGGACAAAGGCATCTCCCATAATCGGTCAATGAACTTGGTCCTCTGCTTTCTGCTGCCACGTTATACGTACAAACTTTTTAATATCATTGGCCCATTTAACCTTCTGTCTTCACTTCATGCGTTTTCCTTCTCTGTGAATCCAGTAAGTTACCCTTAATGACCAGCGGTTTTTCTGCCTGTGTACTACAGGCCCAGCTCATGTCCATTTCTTCTTCTTGATTTAAACTACAATATCCTTAACACCGATTTGTTCTCTGACCCACTCTGCTTTCTTCTTGTGTCTTAAGATTACACCCATCATTTTTCTTTCTATCCCTCACTGCGTTGTCCTCGATTTGGGCTGAACCCTCTTTGTAAGCTTCCAGGTTTCTGCTCTGTAGGTAAGTACGGGCAAGAGGCAGCTGTTATATACCTTCATCTTGCGGGTTAGTGACAGATTGTCATTCATGATTTGAGACTGCTTGCCGAATGTGATCCACCCATTTTTATTCTTCCTTCTGCTGCTGCTGCTGCTCGTAGGCATACCCCGCATATTCTTATTTCTAATAACTTCAGCAAAATCACCAACGCCAAAGAGGATAGTCTACAATAAAGAGGTGCCTAATCGACCTGCTCATTATGGGAGGGAGTTTCACGGGATAATATCTCGGGAGGAAGCGGAACGCATGCTGCAAGAATGGGATGGCTGCTATCTGGTCAGAGAAAGCCAACGTGCTCCTTGTCAATACATGCTGAGCTTAATGTTTGGAAACGTATGCAAGAACTTTACATTGTATCACGACGGAATGCACTACGTCGGAGAGAAACGCTTTGCAACGCTACAAGACCTGGTGGCCGATGGTCTGATCACAATGTACTTGGAGACATACGCGGGCGAGTACATCAACTCCATGTGTGCTCAGTCGCGGTATGAGGACAGCCCATACATGACATCATATTGCATCACTGCGCTCCTCGACAGCTCGTCACTGACCAAGGCCGATACTTTATATCTCGCGTCGTCCAGGATATCGTACGTTCCTGTTCCACGAACGACAAGTTCACAACGGCATACCATCCACAAACTAATGGACTTACAGAGCGCCTGAATCGCACTATTACAGACATGTTGTCTATGTATGTTTCTCCAGACCACCGTGACTGGGACGCAACGTTACCCTACGTCACCTTCGCTTACAACTCCTCCAGACATGACACCGCAGGAGGCAAGGTTCCTTTTGGCGTTGCATAAGTGTTTGCCAGACTTCCGCTAAATTTGGCGGAAAAACTTTTTTCTGTAGTTGTGGCTTCTTTGTAAGAGTTTGGTGCTATCTACGATGCATTTCTTCGCTGAAAATTTTCCTCCTGTATTTGTGGCTTCTCCGTAAGAATTTGGTGTTATCCGCGGTGCATTTGTTGAGTGCAAATTTTTTTTGTAGTTGTGGCTTCTCTGTAAGAGTTTGGTGCTATCCGTGGTGCATTTTGCGAGTGCATGAGCGACGCTGGCCGTTTTAATTAACGGAATGAACCGAGCCTAGCAGAAGTCGAGCGTGGTGCTGCCGTGCAATTAAGAGGCCGTTTTAATTACATTTTATTTAACAGAATGAACCACGCATTACAGAATTCGTTATATTTACGGAATGAACCGCGCCAAGCAGAAGTCGAGCGCGGCGCTGCTGCGCAATTAAAAGGCCATTTTAATTAACGGAATGAACCACGCCTAGAAGTTGAGCGCGGCGCTGCTGCGCAATTAGGAGGGCGTTTTAATTAACGGAATGTGTCAGCGGCACTCGAGTTCGCACAGCTGAATTCTCCGGCAGCGTCTCATTCTCCGGCAGCGTCTCCGTGCTTGCACGGGAAGCGCTGTACTGCGTTAACGTGGACTCCGAGCCCTGAGCGCGTTCACTCGACGCGGTTGCCCATTGGTTCAACGAACCTTAAAAAAAACAAAAGAACGAGCCGAGATTCGAGCCGGGACCGCAGAGCAACGCACCGCAGAGCGAGCCGAGACGCGAGTGGCGTCGGACGTAGCCGATCGAGCTCCTGCACCGAGTCCAGTTTCCTTATACATTTAACCGCTGCCGATTCACCTGTAACTTAGCACAATACAGTTTTTCTTAGAATTTGAACCTTGCCTTGACTACATTCATTCGGACATCGCTGACATGCCGCAGCCGACAGGATGTGAATCGACCGAGCTGCATGCAGAGGGGGAAACGACGCCACGAGAAGGAGCGACGCCACGCCGTACATCGTCTCGGGACTCCGAAATGACCATCGTCGAAAGCGTGTTCACGACCCTTGACCACAGCACGATGGCCAATGCAACGAAAAAGCAACTCGTCGACGAGCTGAGAGCACGAGGTCTACGGTGCTCCGGACGAAAGGACGAGCTCATCGCAAGAATCATCCGTGACAACATCACTCGCCAAGTTCTAGAGCCGACGGACTCGTCAACGAAGGACCAGGCTGCCTACGACGACGACAGGCAGGCGCACCTGGAGACGCTGTCCGCCGACAACGCGAGGCTTTGCGCTGAACTGAGCAGCCTGCGAGCCCAGCTTAACCGTGCGACCACGAGTGAACGTGAGACATTGCACGAAGCCCATCAGAACGCTTCACTGCCAACGGAACGGGTGACGACTCCATCCCTCGGGCTGCACCATTCCGTCCCTGCTGACATAACGATGTCCTCGGGTTCGATGCGGCCACCGTCACTGAACGACGGCACCAACCAAGACGTAGCACGCCCCGCCGCGTTGACCGTTTCAACGCACGAGGGAGAACCTTCCATGGCCCAGATCCTCGCCGCGCTCGTGAACACAAAAGCCCTGCTCGCCAACACGCTGTCGAGAGGTCCACCGACGACGAGCCCGATACAGATTCATTCCACAAGCAACACGTCATCCTCAATCACCTTGTTCGATGGGACGCCGCAACAAAGTGCTCACTAATGGATTACGCAAGTGGAGAGAATCGCAGCGCTTGCCCACTGGACGCCATCGCTGACGTTGGTGACAGCAGCAAGCCACTTGACGGGATCTGCCAAGGATTGGCACAGCGCCTACGGCTCACAGTATGACACATGGGAGCAATGGAAGGAAGCGCTCATTCTCCGATTCAAACGAAAGCTGACAATGCAGGAGTTCCTCGAACTGCAGACGAAGCGACGCCTTCAGAGCCACGAGACCATCGTCGAGTACATGTACTCGAAAAACGCCATTCTGAACAAGGCGCCGTACCGTTAAGCAGAGAAAGAACGTATTTCCCTCATTCTCAGCGGTATCGAGGACGACACATGGGCCAACCCACTCGCAGCGCAGCTGTGTGGCACAGTAACCGAACTCATTGACAGAGCGGCTTTGCTCGACGCGAGGCGTCGCACGACCGTGTGTGCCGAGAACGACAAGAAATCGTCATCGTCTACAGCGAGCCGTGGTCAGGGTTCGAACCAGCGGGTGCCAGCCAGCAGCTCTGCCAACTTGCCGAAGGCCAACCCGCGCAGCGATTTCTCGGGAGCTCCACACCCGCGGCCCAATCTCTGCTCGTTCGTGCTTCAACTGCGGCGACATCGGTCACCTGTCCCGTGATTGTAGAAAGCCGAAAACGCCAGCAACGATCAGAGCGGACGAGAAACAACCGAAGAGGAACAATAGCAGCCACGAAACAGGGACTACGTCACCTAGATAAGCGAACTGTTTTTTGCATTCAACGGGCGGCACATTACCAATAGTGCCCGGTACTGCTAACAACCGACCCGTCCGCGTGTGCATTGACAGTGGCGCCAACTTATCCATAATAAGTGCCAATGCCTTGACGGACGACATTCCCACGCACGCATGGGTATCGCGCGAGAACATTGAAGTTCTCAACCGCACCATATGCCCAACTCTCGCTGCAACGCTTGATGTGACACTGGGCACCACGAATGTGCGACTCGAAGACGTCGTGGTAACGGAACTGCCCAGCGGCATCGACCTGATTCTGGGATCAGACTGGCGACGAGTCGCGAACGTCGACGTAAAGTTTCACACGTCAAACGATGTGACAATCGTTCCAGTCGAGCCCTCCGGAAAATTTTCATCGTCCGAAGTGCCACCCCCGAAACAAGGCACACCACACCACACCGGGGAAACGCTTATTGCGACGTTCTGCCGGCAATCGGACGAGAGTGTTTCCAGAGACAAAGGGTACGTGCGCCTCAACACGAAATGTCCCGCACCCGACGAAGACTTCACGAGTCTAGTCGAAGACGCCACACAGAAGATAACGAAGGATGCCACCGTGGCAGAGAGGGAACAACTTCACGCAATTCTGTTAAGGCATCACCAAGCGTTCACTTCCAAAGGCGACACTTTGGGCGTGTGTACGCACACCGGGCACAGCATCGAACTCAGAGACAATATACCAGTATCATCGAGGCCGTACAGGTGCTCACCGGCTGATCGCAAGTTCATCCGAGAAAAGGTGAATGACTACCTCTCCAAGGGCATCATAAGGCCGAGCAAAAGCGAGTACGATGCTCCAACGATAGTCGTCGACCAACCGCACCACCCGACGACTCCACGAAGAATGGTACACGACTATCGCAAGCTCAGCGAGAAAACCATCAACCCTTCTTATCCAATGCCCGTCATGGAAGACGTTATTGACTATGTCATGCGCGACGGATCGGCTTACTTCACTGTGTTGGACGAGAAGACGGCATTTCTGACTATACGAATGAAGCCGGACGACGTACACAAGACCGCATTTGTCACTCCAGACGGAAAGTACGAATACCTTCGAATTGCCTTTGGGTTTTGCAAGGCCCCTCAGACCATGCAAAGAGTCATGCGTCGCACGTTTGATGGCTTACCTAGGACAGCTACGTACATGGACGATGTCGGGCAGGGAGCCACAACAATGGGGGAGGCTTTGGATTTGCTGAACGAAGCACTCAGGAGAGTCGTGATCAAAGGCTTGAAGATGGATCTCCGGAAATGCCAGTTGATTCAAGACAAAGTATCTTTCCTGGGTTACGTGATCTTCGCCGAAGGACGAACACTGGACGAATCCAGAGTTGCCGCTGTCGAGAAGTTCGACCCGCATCGCAACGCAAAGAAGCTGTACTCCTTAATGCAGTTCGCTAACCACTACCGAAAGTTCATACCGGAGTTTGCAAAGGTCACGCACAAGCTACGGCACCTTCTGGCGAAGGACGTTCCTTTCGTATGGACTGACGCTCATGAAGCAACCGTCAACGCCATAAAACACGCCTTGAAGAACCCGCCAATTTTGGCGAGCTTCCGCTCAGACTGCCCGACTAACGTTCACGTCGACGCTTCGCAAACCGGGCTGGGCGCGGTGCTTTCTCAAACTCAAGACGGAAAGGAGCGAGTCATAGAGTACGCAAGCAAATCGCTAAACGAGCACGATCGTGGTCTACACTCTAATATGCTCGAATTCATGGCGCTCCACTGGGCGATCACTGAGAAGTTTTCGGTCTACCTGAGAGGAGGCCCTCGTTTTACAGTGTTCACGGACAACTTCAGCTTGTCATACATTGTCCAGAAGGGAGCCAGCAACCGCAGATTTGCGAGGTGGACGCTCGACTTAGCAGAGTACACCTTCGACGTCAAGCACAAGCCAGGACGCCAGAACTCCGCTGCTGACACACTCTCGAGGCAGTCGGAATCTGCAGAGGCTTTCGACCAGGGCGTTTCGACCCGAGACCTCCACTGCTACGCAGTAGTGGTCGGCAAACACAGTCGCCTACGCGAGTTTCAGGAGAGGGATACTGACTGCAAAAGATTTCGGGAGGAGGCCAAGCACAAATCTTCAGACTACGAGATCGAAAACGACATACTGGTGAAGAAATCTCTCGAGGGAGGACGGGCCCGTCGGAGGGTGATCATTCCCGCTGCCCTCCGAAGCAGTGTGATGATCGTTTTCCACGACAACAACGGCCACCTAGGCGTCGAGAAGACAAGAGACCTGATCCAGCGAAAGTACTGGTGGCCATCGATGAGAAAAGACATACGCGAGTATGTTGACTCCTGCCACACGTGCCAGACTATCAACGCCCGCACGACACGGAATGAAGGTTGCCTCATCCCACGCGATATTCCTAATGAGCCAAACGCGGTGATATACCTGGATCACATGGGTCCACTAAACGAGAAGGGAGACCACATCCTCATGTGTATCGACCACGCCACGAGATACATGAACGCCGTGACCGTACCGAGCACTTCGTCGGCGCACTACCTTGACTTCATGACAAACCGGTGGATTCCGCGATTTGGAGTTCCCAGCGTCATTATTATGGACCAAGCCAAGAGATTCGTGAACAAAAAAACCAACCAATTCCATCACAGACTGGGAATTACTCATCAGAACTCCCCACCATACTGGCCACAATCAAACGGACTGATTGAGCGAATGGTAGGAACGTTGAAACAGGTGCTACGCAAAATGCTAAACTATCAAGGACAAATGGCAGAAGGAACTACCCCGAGCAACGCTAGCAATCAGCGCCACGAAGCATCGTCACAGTGGCCACACCCCATTTCGACTCATGCACGGCTACGACCCAAAACTGCCAGGAGAGCTCAACCTCGCCTCAGTCGAGGGAGACATCGACGAGTCTCATAGACTACACGACTTGGCAAGGGGACGTGCAGAGACAAGAGAGAGGCTACTGCAGAGTCAGCGAAAAACAACGGTGCGATACGACAAGAAGCGGCGAACTCCGAGGTTCATAATGGGGGACCTCGTACTGCTTGAGTTGAGCGCTCGAGGCACATTAGACCCTCGCTATGAAGGTCCGTTCGAGATAACGGCCTTCGTCGGAGGAAACAGGGCCGAGATCCAAAGAGTACCCCACACACCGGGCATGATCAACCAAAAAATCGTCAACGTGGAGCAGCTTCGTAGATATAAGGAGCCGCTCCTAGAAGTTACAGAACCATCGCCATCTAACGACACGCACGCCTGAGGACAGGCGCAATTTTTGGGAGGGCCGTGTCAGCGGCACTCGAGTTCGCAAAGCTGAATTCTCCGGCAGCGTCTCATTCTCCGGCAGCGCCTCTTTCTCCGGTAGCGTCTCCGTGCTTGCTCGGGAAACGCTGCACTGCGTTAACGTGGACTCCGAGCCCTAAGCGCGTCCACTCGACGCGGTTGCCCATTGGTTCAACGAACCTTCAAAAAAACAAAAGAACGAGTCGAGATTCGAGCCGGGACTGCCGAGCAACGCACCGCAGAGCGAGCCGAGACGCGAGTGGCGTCGGACGTAGCCGATCGAGCTCCTGCACCGAGTCCAGTTTCCTTATACATGTAACCGCTGGCGATTCACCTGTAACTCAGCACAACACAGTTTTTCTTAGAATTTGAACCTTGCCTTGACTACATTCATTCGGACATCGCTGACATCGCTGACAAAATGAACCGCGCCTAGAAGTTGAGCGCGGCACTGCTGCGCAATTAAGAGGCCGTTTTAATTAACGAAATGAACCGCACCTAGCAGAAGTCGAGCGCGGCCCTGCTGCGCAATTAGGAGGCCGTTTTAATCAACGGAATGAACCGCGCCTAGCAGAAGTCAACGCGGCACTGCTGCGCAATTAAGAGGCCGTTTTATTAACTAAATGAACCGCCCATTACAGAAGTCGAGGCGCGTTCTCTTGCTGTGCGCGCAGCTGTGCGATTAAGATATCGCGTATCAGTATTAGGGATTACGGGGAAAACTGAATAGAGTCGCAGGAGGTGATGCGCTGCTCCTCCCCCCTTACTTTTCTTTTTTTTTCTCTCAGCTGATCGTGTCGCGTCAACCGCGCGCTACGACGGGGGGCGCTACGCTTCCCCTAGCTTTGTCAGCACAAGACATATCGTTCGGACTCGTATATACATGTGATGAATAAGCGTTCCAAGGCTGGTTACTCGGAGTACGTCGGATATGCTACAGCTATGTGCGCCTGAAAGACTGCTTTATCGAAGCAGATGGAGCGAATTAGGCGCGACTTTCATCATCATCATCATCATCATCATCAGCCTGACTACGTTCACTGCAGGACAAAGGCCTCTCCCATGTTCTGCCAGTTAACCCGGTCCTGTGCTTGCTGCTGCCAATTTATACCCGCAAACTTCTTAATCTCATCTGACCACCTAACCTTCTGTCTCCCCCTAACCTGCTTCCCTTCTCTGGCAATCCAGTTAGTTACCCTTAATGACCAGCGGTTATCTTGTCTACGCGCTACATGCCCGGCCCATGTCCATTTGCTCTTCTTTATTTCAGCTATGATATCCTTAACCCCCGTTTGTTCCCTAATCCACTCTGCTCTCTTCTTGTCTCTTAAGGTTACACCTGCCATTTTTCTTTCCATTGCTCGCTGCGTCGTCCTCAGTTTAAGCTGAACCCTCTTTGTAAGTCTCCAGGTTTCTGCTCCGTAGCTAAGTACCGGCAAGATACACCTGTTATATACCTTTCTCTTGAGGGATAGTGGCAATCTATTTGTCATAATATTAGAGTGCTTGCCGAATGTGCTCCACCCCATTCTCAATTTTCTAGTTACTTCAATCTCGTGGTTCGGCTCAGCGGTTATTACCTGCCCTAAGTAGACATAGTCTTTTACAACTTCAAATGCACTATTACCTATCTCGAAGCGCTGCTTCTTTCCGAGGTTGTTGTACATTACTTTCGTTTTCTGCAGATTAATTTTAAGACTCACCTTTCTGCTCTCTTTGTGTAACTCCGTAATCATGAGTTGCAATTCGTCTCCTGAGTTACTCAGCAATGCAATGTCATCGGCGAAGCGCAGGTTCTTAAGATATTCTCCATTAACTCTTATTCCTGACTATTCCCATTCTAGGCTTCTGAAAACCTCCTGTAAGCACGCGGTAAATAGCATTGGGGAGATTGTGTCCCCCAGCCTTACACCCTTCTTGATTGGTATTCTGTTGATTTCTTTATAAAGCATTATGGTACCAGTTGATCCCCTGTACATTTCTTCCAGAATGTTTATATATACTTCATCTACGCCCTGATTCCGTAGTGTCTGCATGACGGCTGATATTTCTACTGAATCAAACGCCTTCTCGTAATCTATGAAGGCTATGTATAGTGGTTGGTTATACTCTGAGCATTTCTCTATTACCTCATTGAGAGTATGAATGTGGTCAATTGTTGAGTAGCCTGTCCGAAATCCTGCTTGTTTCTTTGGTTGATTGAATTCTAATGTTTTCTTTACTCTGTTAGCGATTACCTTTGTAAATAGCTTGTATACTACAGAGAGCAAGCTGATCGGCCTGTAATTCTTCAAGTCCTTGTCATCTTCTTTCTTATGTATTAAGATGATGTTAGCGTTCTTCCAAGACTCTGGTATTCCTCCCACCAGGAGACACCTCGTAAACAGGGTGGCTAGTTTTTCTAACACAATCTGTCCTCCATCTTTCAGCAGATCTGATGTTACCTGATCCTCACCAGCAGCTTTGCCTCTTTGCATGCTCTCCAAAGCTTTTCTGACTTCTTCTATCATTACTGCTGGGGTGTCATCTGGGTTACTG
The DNA here is from genome assembly GCA_013436015.1 of Rhipicephalus annulatus. Taxonomy (NCBI): domain Eukaryota; kingdom Metazoa; phylum Arthropoda; class Arachnida; order Ixodida; family Ixodidae; genus Rhipicephalus; species Rhipicephalus annulatus. The sequence continues at coordinate 854,634 of WOVY01016091.1, read as the reverse complement.
CTAGTTCTTATAGTATTAAGGTCGTGGTTGTCTCAGCTACTGTACAGATCTCTGTAAAACTCCTCCGCTATTTTAACTATCCTATCCATATTGGTAGTTATTTTGCCCTCTTTGTTCCTTAGTGAATACATCCGACTTTTGCCTATCCCAAGTTTCCTCTTCACTGCTTTGACGCTTACTCCGTTTTTCAGAGCATGTTCAATTCTCTCCATGTTATACCTTTTTACATCGCATACCTTACGTCTATTAATCAACTTCCAAAGCTCTGCCAGTTCTATTTTGTCTGTTGTACTTGACACTTTCATGATTTGACGCTTCTTAATTAGGTTCTTCGTTTCCTAGGAAAGCTTGCCAGTGTCCGGTCTAACTACCCTGCCTACAACTTCCACTGCACACTCCTTAATGATACTCATCAGATTATCATTCATTGTATCTACGCTAATGTTGGTTTCCTCACTAAGAGCCGAGTACCTGTTCTGCAGCGACACTCTGAATTCCTGTACTTTTCTTCTCAGTGCTAGCTAATTGATTGGCTTCTTGCATATCAGTTTCTGTCGTTCCTTCTTCACGTCTAGGCGAATTCGAGACCGTACCATTCTATGGTCACTTCATCGTACCTTGCCAACCACTTCCACATTCTGCACGATGCCTGGGTGGGCACTCATTATAAAGTCTATTTCGTTCTTATTTTCGCCATTAGGGCTCCTCCATGTCCACTTGCGGTTTTCTCGTTTTCGGTAGAAGGTATTTAAAATCCGTAAATTATTGCCTTCTGCGAATTCTACTAGTAGCTCTCCTCTGGCATTTCTGACGTGCGGCGATGGCATAGTGGTTAGAGCATCCGCCTCGCATGCAAAAGGTCCGTGGTTCAAATCCCGGTGCCACGCAGTTCCCAACCGGATAAAAAAAACAAACCACGCGGTGATGTAGCTGCATTAAGAGGCCTGGGGTGCGGCCTCACCGGTAACCACCGCCGGGAGCGCACTTCCTCACCAGAGAAGGATTGGCCACCCTGGTTCAGTATCTGGCCACTACCTCCCACATGCATACGTCAAATAACTCACGGCCCTCAGTCCCCAGCAGCTGTGAAGCAACTGACCACGGCGGTGGTCAGATCTGCAACGCAGCAGAGGGTGCTAAGAATCTCTGAATCCGGACAGGCCGCCATTGGAACGTGAACTTGGCAACGTTTAGCGCTAGAATCTTATCTAGTGAGGGAAGTCTAGCTGTACTATTTGAGGAGCTAGAGGGTGTTAAATGGGATATAATAGGGCTCAGTCAGGTTAGGAGGACAGATGAGGCCTATACGGTGCTACAGAATGGGCACGTCCTTTGCTATCGGGGCTTGGCAGACAGAAGAGAACTGGGAGTGGGGTTCTTAATTCACACAAACATAACTGGCAACATAGAGGAATACTATAGCTATAATGAAAGAGTGGTAGGTATCGTAATTCAACTGAATGAAATATACAAAATGAAGGCAATACAGGCTTACGCGCCTACATTCAGCCATGATGACGCTTCAGTTGAAATCTTCTATGAAGACGTGGAATCGGCACTGAGTAAGGTAAAAACACAGTATACTATAGTGATGGGCGACTTTAATGCAAAGATAGGAAAGAAGCAGACTGGAGACCAGGCAGTAGGAGATTACGGCATCGGCACTAGAAATGCCAGAAGCGCGACTTTCGCGTACCTGTAATTGGGACCCGGCCGACGAGCCGCCGTCGCTTACAGGGCCCCACCCACAATAAGCACACATTGTCTATCAGCTCAAGAGCGCAGTATAAAACAATAGGGTGGGTACAGAAGAATAAAATGGCATAATATGTCTCACTACACGTTCATCACTCACGATATGGCAGGGATCCCTGAACGGGATATCGGCGAGCGATCACCTCCATTAATCGAAGGAAAGGGTCTTTCACGTTGAGACGTGCAACGACGAAGTACGCCTCGAGAGGCAAAAAAGGAGCCTTGCCCCTGTCTACCCTGCATCGTGAGTGTCCCGCGGAGCTGCGACAGCTAGCTGTTTCCTGCAACCATTGTACCTGAAGTGTGGGTCTGCTCGTTTTTTTTTGCCGGGACGATTGTACGTGACGACTTACTGCATCTTGGGTCACCATAATTAAGTCGAGGTCCTGGCGAGTTCCCCATCACTCGTATGTCGGCGGCCGCTTCTGTGCTGTTCCCGACAGTCTGCAGGTCGAACTGCCACTCGAAGCAATGGCGTCTTCGACAGTCCAATAACGCGACGGCTCCTGAAATGGTGACAATGTACTTGGCACAACTAACGTTACGGCATTTCATAATGATCACGATTCTAAAGCTTAGGGATTGCGACCGAGATAGGGAGCACCAAATAAGGAAATTGAAGAGGTTTACGTGAGCAAGTTTGGTCATGTCTCGACGTCCAATGCACCGAGGTGGAGTACGTGCCCTAGGTGGTGTACTGTTTACGTGATACGTGGGTCACATAACGTAGCATCACGTAACGTCGTTCGCACTCCCGCTCAAGTCACCGTTGCTGTGGAGAAGGAGGGGCACCGAAGTGGAGTACGTGACCTAGGTGTTGTACGATTCGAGGTGTCTTCGCCTATCCCGTATTTTCACACATATGCTCGCATCGCGTCGGCGCCGTGACCCACCCCCTCTTTCTCCGCAGACACTCGCGTCGCGTCGGGTCGGCGCCATGTCAACCAACGTTATAGGTACAAAAAGGTTTTTTATGTTTTTTTTTATTCCAGGCGTCTTTGCCCACCCCCTCTTTCTCCGCAGACACTCGCGTCGCGTCGGGTCGGCGCCATGTCAACTAACGTTAGAGGTCCAAAAAGTTTTTTCTTTATGTTTTTTTATTCCAGGCGTCTTTGCCCATCCCGTCTTTCTCCGCAGGTGCTCGCGAGGCGTTAAGACCGTGGCCCATCCACTCTTTTTCCGCAGATGCTCGCGCCACGTCGGCGCCGTGACCCACCCCCTCTTTCCCCGCTGATGCTGCATCACGTAGGCACCCTGTCAACGTTAGAGCGCTCTATCCCCCTTTCACCTCAAGACCCTTATAAAATGCCGTAACGTTAGCCATGCAAGCTACCCTGTTACCAGTTCAGGAAGCGTCTCGTCATGGGCACGCCACGGATAGACCCAAGCATTGTCGAAATCGCCGACATCATAAGGTACCCTGCCGCGGAAGAGGCCTTCCTTCGTGAAATCGGACTGTCCCCTGCGCTATCGCTTCGACCGGCAGTTCGACCTCAGGCAGCCGGAACAACAATGGGGCGGCCACCGACATCCGAGTACTGGGGTATTTGCAGGAGCTCTGCTTTATTGCAGGTGAGCCAGGATGCGGTGGAGAAGTCGTGACGTACAATCGCCCGGGAAAGAAAGGAAGCAGACCCACATTCAGGTGCAATTGTTGCAGGAAACACCTCTCCCAGCTCCGCAGGACGCAGGCTCTGCAGTTGAGGCTGTTTCAAGTGGATAAAAGGGATGCTGCCACCCTTGGTTCACTGATAGCCAAGCACATTCTTCCCGAGACGACGGTGTACAGCGACGAGTGGGCCGCGTACCAGTGCATACCCAGACTTGTGGATGCCAACGGAACACCGCTAAACTTGGACTGGCACACCGTGAACCACAGTGTCAGCTTCGTTTATCCTACGACAGGCGCCAACACGCAAAGTATTGAGAATGGCAAAAGGCCAAGCGCCGTCTCGTTCGCAACAGCAACAAGACGACTACCTCACTTTTGCCGTCTCACCTCACGTGACTTTGGTGGAGATCAATTAACGCACGTCCCAACGTGAAAGACCCTTTTCTTCGATTAATGGAGGTAATTGCTCGCCGGCATCCAGTTTAATTGTGATTAGCGCGTAGTGAGACATATTGTCATTTTATTCTTTTGTTTATGTTGTCATTATGTTGTATTATTATTATTATTGTCATTATTATGTTTATTATGTCATTTTATTCTTATTGTTGTATACTAAGCTCTTGAGCTGAGAAACAATACACAATCACTATTTGGAATTTTGGTAGTTTGTGCTTATTGTGGGTGGGGCCCTGTAAGTGACGGTGGCTCGTCGGCCGGGTCCCATTTACAGGTATGCGCAAGTCGCGCTTGATTCGCTCCATCTGCTTCGATAAAACAGCCTTCCAAACGTACACAGCAGTAGCATATCCGACATACCCCGATTAACCAACCTTGGAACGCTTATTCATCACATGTATACACGAGTCCAAACGATAGTTCTTGTGCTGACACAGCTAGGGGAAGCGTAATGTCCCCCGTCGTAGCACGCGGTCGACGCGACACGATCAGCTGAGAGAGAAAAAAAATAAAAGTAAGAGAGGAGGGAGGCAGTGCATCCCCTCCTGCGACTCTATTCAGTTTTCCCCGTCATCCCTAATACTGAGCCGCGATATCTTAATCGCACAGCTGCGCACACAGCAAGAGGACGTGCCTAGATTTCTACTAGGCTCGGTTCATTCCGTTCATTAAAACGAATTATGTAATGCGTGGTTCATTCCGTTAAATAAAACGGCCTCTTAATTGCGCAGCAGTGCCGCACTCAACTTGTGCTAGGCGCGATTCATTCCGTTAATTAAATTGGCATCTTAATTGCGCAGCAGCGCCGCGCTCAACTTCTGCTAGGCACGGTTCATTCCGTTTAATAAAACGGCCTCTTAATTGCGCAGCAGCGCCGCGCTCGACTTCTGCTAGGCGCGGTTCATTCCGTAAATAAAACGAATTATGTAATGCGTGGTTCATTCCGTTAAATAAAACGGCCTCTTAATTGCGCAGTAGCGCCGCGTTCAACTTGTGCTAGGCACGGTTCATTCCGTTAATTAAATTGGCATCTTGATTGCGCAGCAGCGCCGCGCTCGACTTCTGCTAGGCGCGGTTCATTCCGTTTAATAAAACGGCCTCTTAATTGCGCAGCAGCGCCGCGCTCGACTTCTGCTAGGCGCGGTTCATTCCGTAAATAAAACGAATTTTGTAATGCGCGGTTCATTCCGTTAATTAAAACGGAATTCAAACGGCCTCTCAATAGCACGGCAGCACCACGCTCAACTTCTGTAGGCTCGGTTCATTCCGTTAATTAAAACGGCCAGCGTCGCTCATGCACTCGCGAAATGCAAAGCGGATAGCACCAAACTCTTACGAAGAAGCCACAACTACAGGAAAAAACATTTTCAGCCAAGAAATGCACCGCGGATAGCACCAAACTTTTACGGAGAAGCCACAGCTACAGGAGAAATCTTTTTAGCCAAATTTAGCGGCAGTCTGGCAACAACCACCTCAAAGTCTGGCAACAGGTTTATGCAAAGCCAAAAGGAACCCTGCCCCGCAGGATATTCCCCGTTTTACCTTCTTTATGGACGGGAACCCTCTCTGCCTCTTGATACACTCCTTCCCGCTGGTTCAAGCTCCCCTGTCACATACGTGCACGATGCCATAAAGCGAGCCGACGCAGCACGACAGATTGCCTGAGAACGACTCATGCTTTCTCGAGCCTCTCAGAAAGATCGATACGATCGTCACCACCGCGAAGTTTCGTATGCACCAGGTTCTCTTGTACTCTCGTGGACCCCATGTCGTCACATCGGCCTTTCAGAAAAACTTTTTTTTCACTATGACGGATTGGCCGCTAGGGGTCTGAGCCACTCAGACGCCTCTCGAATTGGCTCTGCCATTTTTCACTTTCGCGACTGAATAAGGACAACCACGGAATTCAAGACCATCACAGCTGTCGCCAGATGATCACTCGATTCGTCCGATGCCAGGATATACCAGGTGGGCCTACTTTTTTTTGAGCCGTGACACTTCTTTTAAGTTCCCACAACGGCGTCGCCCTAGCTACGCCATCGCAGTGCCGACGCAGTGCCATCGACGCGCTGGCAACTAGGCGACAAGCCAGGCCCCCGGCTTGTTCGAAGCCTGCGAAATGGATGTTGTGGAAATCGAGGGGGAGACGCTGTCTCCCGAAGAGTACAACGACACTCAAGGATGGGTTGTGACCCATGAACGACGCAAAAAGGCAAAAGACAAGAGAAACGCGGAACCAGCCACGAACGCGGGAGGTGCGTCCATGGAGGCGTCTCGGAGACTGAAGAATTTTTTGCATCGCCGGCCAGTGCCAAAAGAACCGCAACTACCAGAAGACGATTACAAGGTTGTAATACGCCCAGGAGGAGGTCTGGACTTGACGCGACAGTCTAGCGGTCATAAGAGACTGTGTTCTACGAGCGGCAAAAGTATAGCCTTACATTGCTGGGGAAGATACTCTCAGAATCAACATGTGACAAAATACCATGATCATGAGCACACCTAGTCTGGCCAATGCGAAGGAATACAGCAACGTCAAGGAAATTAAGATCAATGACAAGAGCTATGCTACAGCCGCTTACGTAACAGCCACAGAAAACACATCCAAAGGGGTTATCAACGGAATACCGAAGTATGATAAGCAAGAAGACATAGAAAAAAGCTTGGTGGATCAGAGGAACCCGACGATTCTACATGCACGACGCATGGGACTTACGGACTCAGTGGTTATTGTTTTCGAAGGGTTGTTTGTGCCGTATTTTGTATACTATCGTGGTGCCGAATATAGGTGCTTCCTATACAAGAAGCAATATGAAACATGTACTACTTGTGGTCGAATTGGACATCGGGCGGATGTCTGCCCACAGCCTGACAGCAAGAAATGCCGTGGTTGTTGGGTGCTCAATCCAACTGAAAACCACCAGTGCGTCCCTAGGTGCAGCCTTTGCGGGAAAGGTCATCTTACAGGGGACAAAAAATGCAAAGAACGGTTTAGGACCCCGGGCCTTTTGAAGAAAAGATGGTGGGAAAAGGAACAACAACAAGGCGATGAACAAAAAGAAATGAAAATTTTGTCGAACACTAGAGCAACACAGGCATGGAGGGAAGGGTATTCAACAGCAAATCCAACGGAGGAGAATGGCAACGCCACCCAGGACAGAGGGGGACGACGCAGAGATCGTTCCAGCTCCTTCCTGCGACTCTGCGAAGGGGAAAGAGAAGAGACTCAACACGAACCAAGATCCACATCCAGATCAAGGTCCACTCGTCAACACAGATCCAGGTCACGGGCCAAATCCAAGACAAGGGCAACGACATCACCTCAAGGACAGTCCCACGAGGGTCCTGGCGGCGGTCGGGGCAGTCAACAAACGGTGAGCTGGGTGGGCGAGGTATCAGGGGGGTCTCTCCGGTCTGGGAGTTTGCCTGAAGTTGTGGCAGAAGGGTCCACCCTAGGTCAAGAGCTAAACCATATTAAGAAAATGCTAGAGCAACTCACCTGTGAAAACGCGAAACAGGGGGACGAAATAAAACAACTAAAGGAAGAGAACTCTAAACTCAGGCAAAATCAGCTGCGCGAGTCAACTAGCTCCATAGCATCGTGTAGTCGAATTTTAACTCCAGCGCCTGCACAGGAGTTGGGAGTGCATGCAGCGAAACGAAGAGCGGAGGAAATATCTCCTGTAGAAAATGAAGACCTCTCAAAGCCCCTGCAAAAGAAAATTGAGAATATGCTCGGAGAACTTACTAAGGTAATGCAACAACAATGCGCAGGATTGCAGCTGCAGCTCGTAGAAATAAAACAAAGAATAGATAGCGTAGAAAATCGACTAACGCTGGTGGAGAACACGCAAACAAATTTGAGGTCTATAGGAGCAGGCCTGGTTAAAACTACCACTAAACCCTACAACCGGCCGACTACGACCGAAGTATTCTAAATCGCAGGGGAAGGGACTGTTCCTAGACATGGCACGACGTAATCAGTATAAAGTTTGGCAGTGGAACTGTCGTGGGTATCGCCGGAAACGGGGTAACTTACAACAGTTCCTAAACGGAAAGGAGGCATCAGACGTCATCGCATTACAGGAAACTGGAAGAATGGCTAAATTGCCGAAGTACAAATCCTATGGTACCCCTGATGAAAAAACGTCCGTAACAACCCTCGTGCGAAGAAATCTCACGGTGATAGAACATGATACAGAAATCTGCGATGTTGATCATGTTCTTGTTGAGTTAGTTCCATCGCAGAAGAGTGGTGAAAGTCTATTCATATTAAATGTCTATAGCAGCCCTGGACAAAAAACCAAATTTAGGTCACTTTTTAGAAAAACGATCAGCATTACTAAAAAGCAAGCATTGGTTATAGTAGGAGATTTCAACGCGTTGCATGCGGCATGGGGTTATGACAAAGAAAACATCAAAGGTAGAAATCTCTGGATCGACGCCCAACAGGAGGGCCTTACGTTAATAACCGACCCACTTTTCCCAACTAGGATAGGAAACAGGGTATCCAAAGACACGTCTCCTGACCTCACGTTTACTAAGAATATCATCGAACCTTATTGGCTTAATACACAAAAAATATGGGTACTGACCACTATATAATTGAGACCACGTTTAAAGCAGGTCCACGTAAAAGAGGGGGCAAAGAATTAAGGATGGTTGAATGGGATAGCTTTAGAAAAATCAGAGAGAAGGAAGCATGCAATGTCATCGAAGACTTAGATGAGTGGCTAAGGAACCTTAAGCAAAATATTCAAATCGCAACTAAGACCAAACCAAAAACAGAAGGACTAGAAAGCACAGACAGTAAGCTCCTACATATGTGGGAGGCAAAAAAGAGCCTAGAAAAACAGTGGAAAACACAAAAACACAACAAACGCCTTAGAAAAAGGATAGCCACCATCAGTAAAGATATTGAGAAGTACGCGGAGCAACTATGCAGACAACAATGGGAGGAAAAGTGTGATGCGATGGAATAACAAATAAGTCTCTCTAAAACATGAAACCTGTTAAGATGTCTGATAGACTCGGAAGCGAGCAAGACAGCACAACAACAAAACTTTATTACACTTGTTCGTAAATACAAAGGCAGGGAAGAAGAACTGATTGAAAAAATCAGACAGAGATACATTGGGGATACAGCCAAAGAGCAATTAAGCTCGTACAAAGGTAAAGAAAATGATTCCCTAGACCGACCCATATTAGAGGCCGAGGTACGATCGGAACTAATGAAACTGAGCACAACATCAGCCCCGGGCCCCGATGGGATCACGAATAGAAACGCTCAGAAACTTAGACGACAAATCTATCACATCCTTCACCGAAAAGAAGAACAAGTGTTGGGAAAAAGGTAAGATACCCAAGTAATGGAAAACGGCAACAATCATAATGATTCCCAAGCCAGGCAAGAAACTAGATCTTGATAATCTTAGGCCTATTTCCCTGACATCCTGCATAGGAAAGTTATTAGAGCATGTCATCCCAACTCGCCTGTCAAATTATATGGAAGGCAATGAGCTCTTTCCTCATACGATGGTAGGCTTCAGAGCGAAACTGTCTACACAGGACATTATGCTTAAGATTAAACACCAGATAATTGATTCGGGTCTCAATACACACGACACAAAGGTAATAGTTGGCCTAGATCTTGAAAAGGCATTCGATAATAAATTACATAAAGCTATACTTGCCAATACTCAAGCATTAGGGGTAGGAAAAAGAGTATACGATTATATAAAAGACTTTTTAACTGACCGGACTGCAAAAATAATACTAGGCGAAGCAGAATCCCAAGAGTTTAGCCTGGGCAGCAGAGGTATGCCGCAAGTTTCAGTCCTATCCCCCTTTCTTTTTAACGTAGCCATAATAGGTCTCCCTACCAGACTGACGGAAATTCCAGGACTCCACCATAGCCTCTATGCAGATGACATTACCTTATGGGTAGCAGAGGGTAGTGACGGATACATAGAGGAAACTTTACAAACAGCAGTGAATGTTGTAGAAGAATATGCCATCCATACAGGATTACAATGTTCACCGGAAAAATCGGAACTTCTCTTCTATAACCCGACATGTAGGGGTCGGAAAAGCATCCAGGAAAAACCTAACATTAAAGTCTTTGTTGGAAAAGCGCAAATACCTACGGTCGAAAGCATAAGAATTCTGGGACTCCGAATCAGCTCAAACGGGCACAACGGAGAGGCGATTGGTATACTTGAAACCAGTACGCAGCAAACTATGTGTCTACTTAAAGAAATTGCAAACCGGCACTATGGTATGAAGGAAAATAATATAAGACTGGTACAGGCTTTTGTCATCAGTCGTATTGTATATGTGATTCCGTATCTCAGACTGCAAGTGGCCGAGAGAGAAAAGATTGACAGAATCATTACACGAGTTTTCAAACAGGCGATCGGACTTCCAATTACTACCTCTAATGATAAATTACTTCAATTAGGGCTTCACAACACATCGGAAGAGCTTATAGAAGCTCAAAGAATCGCACAATATGAAAGACTAACGCAGAGTAAAACAGGTAGAGCCATACTAGAGGAACTTGGTATAAACTACGCGAACTAATTTGGCGCCAAAAAGGATCATCATCATCATCATCATCATCATCATCAGCCTGACTACGTCCACTGCAGGACAAGGGCCTCTCCCATGTTCCGCCAGTTAACCCGGTCCTGTGCTTGCCGCTGCCAATTTATACCCGCAAACTTCTTAATCTCATCAGCCCACCTAACCTTCTGTCTCCCCCTAACCCGCTTCCCTTCTCTGGGAATCCAGTCAGTTACCCTTAATGACCAGAAGGGATATCCCGTATGAAATCAGGAAATGTTTAGTAATTTTACCGACTCCAAAAAACATGCACCCCGAACATCACAAAGCAAGGAGAGCTGAAAGAGCAAAAAATATACGTAACAACGTAAAAGATTTACCGGAAACAACATACGTAGACGTGGCCAAATACAAAGGAAATGACAACATGACTATAACAGTAGTGGACTACAAAGGAAATCATAAGGTCAGCGGCTCGGTAAGAACGAGCTTTGCAGAAGAGGCGGATGAAGCAGCTATTGCAATGGCCATAGCATCCACCTCGACTTCACTCATTCTTAGCGACTCGCAGACGGCTGTGAGAAACTTTGCATGAAGGCGAATATCCCAAATAGCTTTAAGAATATTGGTTGGATGCAAAGACCAACGAACAATAGAAATAGTCTGGGCACCCTCTCACTCCTCCTTACCCGGCAATGAGGCTGCACACCAGACAGCTCGAGGACTTACAGACCGAGCCTCTGGATTGCCCTGGTCGAACGGGGAGGACGATGAGAGATTTGAGCGGATGACTACTTACAGAGATATTACGCAGTATTAAAGGCTAAGCAGGAAAATTTATCCTCCCGCACACTCGTCATTGAACAAAGGACAGGCGGTGGCGTGGCGCCAACTCCAGACCCACACTTTTCCTAGTCCGGTAACAATGAACCGCTGCGTGCCGGAACTTCATTCGGACAAGTGTAAATTTTGCCACAACAGGGCGGACTTGAGCCATATTTTATGGGCATGCGCGCAGGCCCCCATAAGAGGCGAATTTCCAGACGGGAGTGGATGACATGCCGCGCTCCTCAGCTCTGACTCTCAATTACAAGCCCGCTTAATACGGCAGGCAGAAGACGCCGCCAGGGCCCATGGGATCATGGCCGTCGTCTAGGTTTGGTCCTGCCTTCTCCTCTCGCACCTGAAAGGGGAAGAGGACCTTTCTGCTAATTAATAAAGTTTGTTCATCATCATCATTCCCTATGACGGACCATACAAAGTCCTGCGCAAGATCACTAACCTCACCTACAAGATACAGCGAGTCGTCGACGAAGCGCACTCAATGCCACCACCATCCACTTTTGTGCAGTCGTAGGACTGAAGCCTTATGTGTCACCCAACACTCCCCTTTCGTGACAAGCGCCGGGTCGGCGCTTTAACGCCGCGGGGTAGTGCCACAAGGCAGTAGCGGGATTGGGGCATAAAGCGGTAGAGGGTCCCTGGCTGAAATAAAAGACTACGAAGTAGATAGAGACAGATTTAAGCTTTGTGAGTTCATCACTCACTAGTTTGTCGTGGAGTGCGTGTGATTGTGCAACTAACAGTGATCATTTGCCAATATTATTCGAGATTGCTTGCCAATTTATAATGTCAGGCTCTCAGACTCGAGTGTTTATTAATTACACCAAATTTAGGAAAGATTTAGAATCTGCTTTGGCAACTCATTCTGAAGAGCAAGAAGATACAAAAGCCATGAGACTGAGTGCACTGATAAAAAGAACATATAAAAATGCAGAATTCGTTGTGGAATCCGCAAAGAGCACAACCCACAGTCCGTGGTGGAACTCGGACTGTGCCCGGGATTTCCGACGAAGAAAGGCAGCTTGGAAAAAACTTATGTATAACCAGTGCCCTCAAAACTGGTCTGATTACAAGTATCACGCTGCAATTTTCAAACGCACGGTCTCTTTAGCTAAGGAACAATATGATAGAAAACATTATGATCACCTTTCGAAAGCTTGTAACAAAAAGGCGCTGTTCAGGTTCATGAGATCACGTAAAATGATGCCATCTCGAAATAATATAGGGTTTGAGATTATGTCCTTGGAAGAAACAAAGAAATCCTTAGCAACCATGGCTAAAGGCCTGGAGTGTAGATTTACATCAACTAAGCCTTACGATCCACAAAAACCAGCGTCAACGATTGAGGTTACTGAAGTTACAGAGGAAGAGTTAGCACAAGTGATACAAGGTTTGCCCTCGTCAGCTCCTGGTCCGGACGGAATCACAACTGCTATGATAAAAATATTATTCAAATTATCACCATGTGACCTACTAAACACTGTAAATTATTCGTTAAAATATGCCTGGATTCCGTATGAGTGGAAATTAGCTAAAATAGTGCCGATACAAAAAAGACAAGGATTCGGATATGTCATAGAAAACATTCGACCCATTTCTCTTACATCTAATAAGGTGAAGCTCATCGAAAGAGTGCTCAATAAAAGAGATATAATATGGATGGAGGAAAATTCGATATTAAATCCAAATCAAATTGGCTTCAGAACAGATTGTTCAATCTGGTGTGCACACGCAGATTTAGAAAGCCGCATTCAGCTTGCTCGCAAAAAAAGACAACATGCGGCACTAGTGACATTGGATATAGCTAAGGCATACGATAGTGTAGAACATTCAGTATTATTAGACATATTAGAGAGCCACAATCTCCCAAAATATATATTGGCGTGGGTGAGGGAATTTTTGAGAGGAAGGGAGTTTTACTGCTTTAAGGATGGTTGTGCATCGTCAAACTGCAAACAAACACGTGGTGTCCCCCAAGGCACTGTATTATCGCCAGTTCTATTTAACATCTTAATGAGCACTATACCGCATTGCCAGGACGTGAAGGTGTTTGTATATGCTGACGATATTGCATTTTTCACGGCACATAGTGACATATATTCTTTATATCGAACGCTACAGAGATATGTCAATATGCTGGAGAGATGGCTAGATGCAGTCTGCATGACCTTAAATGTAAATAAGAGTGCAGTATTGATATTCCCGTTATCCGATCCCATCTCCATTTCAATATGTTATAAACAAGAGCCCATTCCACAGGTGGAATCTCTTAAATATTTGGGAGTAACTTATAATGCCAACCTAAACTGGACTCCTCACATAGAAAGCATGGCATCTAAAGCACAACGCGCCTTAGGAATTCTTCGTAGACTGAGCAGCCGCCGATATGGTCTACGCAGAAGCACAATGGTGATGATCTATAACTGTATATGCGACCAATCCTAGAATTCGGGTGCGTATTGTTCTCAGGTGGCCCTGCCTATAAAATAAAACCTCTGGTTATGCTGGAACGAGAAGCCTTGAGATTGTGTCTAGGACTTTCGAGGTTTGTAAGAAACAATGTTTTGTATCAGGAAGCACGATTACCTACATTGCCTTGCCGTTTTCGTATCCTAACGGTTCAGACGTTTCTGAAATTTTATAGCTATGCGCCAAGACGATCTGAGTATGATTTTATAAATGACCCAGACAGCTTTTTTTCTTGCCCATTGGCCACGCTTTCGAAGACCTCAAATTGCTTTTGTCCAGAAACAACTAGATAGGTTAAATGTAAAAATTCGAGATGTGATTGCTGCGCAGGATACAAATCAAATTCTTAAGATTGAATTCGATGAGATTTTTCCCTCTAAGCCCAAATTACAATCCTATAGGGTCTTAAATAGCCGACTGCAGGATTATCTTGCACACGCGGAAACGAATAACATTATAGCCACAGATGCTTCAGTATTGAATGAAAAGACAGGTGTAGGTATATACTCACATTCGCTTGATTGGTCTTTTTCATTGAGATTACCGGATTTCACCCCAGTTTTTGAAGCTGAGCTGTTGGCAATAGTTCTAGCGCTGCGAAAGCTACCTTTGAATGCCGCTAATGCGATCATAATAACGGATTCCCTGTCAGTATGTACGTCGATTACGGCGTCAACAAAATCGATGGCCTTAAAGACGCTCCTTATGCTAGTTCCTCCTCAGCTGCAGCTACTGAAATTAGTATGGGTACCCGGTCATTGCGGCTTAGAAGTAAATGAAATCGCCGACTCTCTAGCACGAGCAGCATTGGAAGGGCCAGTACTATCAGTCCTTCCCGAAGTGGCCACTATAACGGCGACAAGATACAGAAAGCTAGCGCTCAGTGCAGACGCTATGGAAGCAATATTGTCAACACCAGAATTTACTCACTTAAGATTTCCATGGAAAAGTCATTGGTGTCCTACAAAACAGTTGGAAACCATAATAACTAGATTTCGATGTCGTGTCCCCCCGTTAAATTTCTATTCATATAGGGCTGGTCTGGCGATATCACCACTATGCAACTTTTGTTCAGAATTGGAAACAATAGAGCACTATTTTTTATCATGTCGCCGATACAAATTGCTTAGGAAAACATTCTTAGCCCTCCCATTCGCTAGCCTGGGGTTGAATTTCACTATAGAAAACATACTTTCCTTTGGTGCTTACGATCTGGCCTTCAGCCACGAGAACGTTTTCTACGCAGTTTGCAAGTACCTTAATGAAAGTAAAAGAATTAAGCTTTTAATTGCGTGATTATTAATCATGCAAAAAAAAATAATTCCAATGAACACAAGAGCATTGTTTAACTATCCTGATTCTTATTCAAGGTAATGAATAGTTGTCTTATCTGCACGAGTGACAAGCAACTACTGCACTCCATTCATTCTGACTAGGGTGTCTTTACTTTTTTCATTGTTTTTTCTGATGGGTGGTTTCGATATTTGAAAAAAAAACTTACTTAATTAAGTCATCGATTCTTGGCCATTCCCCCTGAGTGAGTACGAGCCATGTATGTGGATTCATCATCATCATCATCATCTGGTCCCAGCCCGCCAGTGTGCCAGGCATTGTCGTCGCGTGTAATCGTCGTAAATATCTGCAAATATACGTTTTCTTGTAAGTTTATATCGAAGCTGAATTAAAACGGAGCTTCACAATGCCGATCGACAAAAAGTACCGTGGCTAACCACGGACAATTTGCGTGTTTTGAACAAATTAACCGACACAAACGCAATCTATGCCAATGGGTGCTGCTTTTCGGGCGTCAGGATAATCTCGATAGTTAAACTAAAACAATCATCGCTCTTCAATTGTTATTAAAGGTAAAACAAAAGTATGACATTCATTTTTTTACAAAAAACGACGTATTAGCTCCTATTTTAGCGCTGTTTTGATACATCCTAAAATAGAAATAGATGGATGAATGTAGCTGTACCCTTTAGATCGGACGGCGGCTAACGCCACCTAGCCGTAATACTTAGTGAACTAACCAATAAGTTTATCTTTTTTTTCCTTTACATAGTGAGGTTAAGGATTCGTACTTTGCAGTGGAAGATTTATTTTCACTCGTGCCTTGACTTTAGCCACCAATCAGATAACCTATTCTAGTTAGGTATACCCGCTTAAAGTCTATTTTGCCCTCCCTGTCCCTAAACCCCAGTGCTTTGAAAAACTCTGCGCCATCATCCTGAACTATAGGGTGAAGCTCTTTACAGAACATTATAAAGTGTTCGGCAGTTTCTTCTTCCTCTCCACACGCACTGCATACTGTGTCTACCCCTTCATATTTGGCCCGATATGTCTTGGTTCGCAATACTCCCGTCCTGGCCTCAAACAGTAGACAACTACCCCGGGTATTATCATAGATACTTTCCTTGGCAGCTTCCTGCTTAAAAGTTCGATAGATCTCTAGTGCGGACTTCTTAATCATGCTGATTCTCCACATGCCAGTCTCCGTTTCCTTCACTTTCTTCTTAACCGACAGTTCTTTTTGGTTTGGCCACCTGCTGTTATCTAAGTATTTACCAGTCAATTTCCTGCTTCGCTTCCTCAATTTTGTATCGACATTCTTCGTGTACAAGTAGCTGAAAAGCTTCCTAGCCCAACGCTCCTCCCCCATTTCTCTCAATCGCTTCTCAAATTTTGTCTTGCTGCTAGCTTCCCTGCCCTCAAATGATGTCCATCCGATATCACCTTGTACTCCCTGATTTGGTGTATTCCCGTTAGCTCCTAAAGCAAGCCCACCAATTCCACGTTGCTTAATTTCTAATCTTGCTTGAACTTCTGACCACATGTACAAGACCGCATTGCCGAACGTCAGCCCGGGAACAATGACCCCTTTCCATATTCCTCTCACAACATCATACCTATTGTAATTCCACAGTGCCCTATTTTCCGTCCCTGCTGCATTCCTGTTACGTTTAGTCGTCACGTATATTTCGTGTTCCCTTAGGTACTCGGTCCCATTGCTTATCCATACGCCCAGATATTTGTATTTATCTGTTACCTCTAGCGTGACCTGCTGTATTCTAAGCTCACTACCTTCGTTATCATTAAAAATCATGACAGCTGATTTTTCCTTACTGAATCTAAAATCTAACTTATCTCCCTCATTACCGCAGATGTCCATCAATCTCTGCAAATCTTCTTTGTTGTCGGCCATTATCACTATATCATCTGCGTACTTTAATGCTGGTAGTGCCTGATCAATGAGTTTTCCTTCTTTGACTAAAGAGAGGTTGAAGCCAAGTCCACTTCCATCTAATTTGGCCTCTAATCCTCGTAGGTGCATCATGAATAACAAGGGTGCCAGTGGACACCCCTGCCTAAGTCCCCGTTTCACTTCTGTGGGCTTGGATACCTGTTTTTTCCACTTTATAACTACCTCGTTACTTTCATCGATTTCCTTTAAAAGATTAGGGACTCCATCTTCCACACCCAGTGTGTCTAGTATTCCCAAGTCCTCTTGAACCACGCTATCGTACGCTCCCTTGATATACAAAAATGCTAGCCACAAGGGCCTGAGTTCCTTTTCTGCTATTTCGATTCACTGCGTCAGTGGGAACAGGTTGTCTTCCAACCTCCTGTGTTTCCGAAACCCATTCTGCAGTTCCCCCAGCACCCCCTCATCCTCTATTCATGCCTGCAGCCTTTCCTTTTTATTCTGCATCTGCAGCCTATCAACCACTGATGTCACTGTTATAGGACGGTAGTTTATGTCATCCTTGTCCCCCTTTCTTTTAAAGATCATGCTCACCCTGCTAAGTTTCCATTCATAGGGAACTTCACCATCGATTATTATTGTGCTCACTGCCTCTCTCAAAGCCTGCTTAGACTTCGGACCCAATGTCTTTATCAGCATAATTGCAATGTCATTTGGGCCTGTCGATGTACTACTTGGAACCCTTTTCTGAGCCCTTTCCCACTCTCGTTGAGAAAATGGAGCCATTGTGCCATTTGATCCATCGCTGTCTATTGTGGTGCATAAGGCACTTCTTTGTTGAAATTTTTCTGTCACCCTTGTTCTTATATATTCAATAGCTTCGTCCCCTTCTAGCCTAGCACCTTGAGCTGTAGTTATAAACCTCTGCTCTAGGTTTGTTTCATTTCTTAGGGAGTTTAGATGGTTCCGAAATTTCGCAGCTGCCTTTATGTCCTTTTTGTGTAGTTCCGCCAGCCACTGAGCACTCTTTCTTTTAATCTTTTTATTGATCAGGAGGGATGCTTCCCTTCTAGAGCTTAGAAAGATTTGCCTTTTTTTTCAAACATCATCTGTCGGTTCACCCCGTTGCTTAGCATGGCTGTGTTCCCTAGAGGCTTCCTGGCGTTTTGCTATGGCTCTCTTAACTTCCTCATTCCAATAACTCTTGGGCTGGTGTCTTCTTTTCCGGGGTGACTTGTCACGTGCCTTAGCAAGCTCTAGCCCAAACAGTTTAATTAGGTTTGTGTAGGTCCACACAGTTTTATTATCCTCAGTGATTACTTTCTTAATTTGTGCAGTAGCAATATACATTTGCCTTTCTGAATGAAAATGTTCCTGTAGTTCCTGTAGTGAAATGTTCCTGTAGTGAAAACTCCGATGAAATCGTGGCCATGGTCTAGGCTACTCCCAAGGAGGACTGGAGTGTCGTCGCTGCTTCATGTGATTGCTGGATGCTTAGTTGAACCTGGTGGTTGGAGCTAGCGCGGCCGTCCACCGCGCCGCAGCTTCATCTGAGTGTGTGCGCCACAAAGTTTCTCAGTACGATGTGCGGATTACAGTTGTTGGACGTACTGCATTTTCTAGATTGCAATGCCAAGCGTGGTGTTGTCAAAGGTGAAAGTGTTCTTGCTGCCGAGTTTTGCTTGTCGCGAAGGGTCGACGATGAAATAAATGCTTTCGCAGAGTTCACGTGTGACTGACCGGACGCACATGCATGAAACCCCAGTGCGTCGGCGAAGTGTTCATGCGATGGATGGAAACAACTTTATTGTATTGTTCTTACAAAGCCTGTGATCTCCAAAGGCCAGAGCTACTACATTGCCGTCTGTTTTGTCAAGTGCGAACACGTACGGCCATTCTCATCCGTTGCTACGTGAATGCTCCCGTGCTGTCACAAGCCACGCGTGTTATTGAGCAAGGCAGACAAGCTGTTTTGTAGTTAGATGGGCTAACACTCTCAGAACTTGCTCTTGGGCATTGTTTATCAAGTGCTGATCCCCTAGAACATTGCAGTGACACGTCATTATTTTTGAAAAATGCGGCCTGCCGTTTACCTCGTCAGGTGATGGTACACTGAGCGACACAAAAAAAGTTGCCCGAGACTACGTTGCAGTGCACATTCCTGTCATCAAAACTTTGATAAACCGTGGAAATCAACATTCCTGACACCTGTGCCGAAGAAACCAATTCAGCTAGCTGCATTAGAGTTTTTTGTGTCTTTTTGCGTCCCGCCGATTAAGAGCACTTATTCGTAAAACACTTTATCATAATAGATATAGTCAATCCTGCTAGAGTCATCGGAGATCCAATATTAAAGGGCCTGTGGACGGGACCACCAGCAGCAGCAAGTCGGGCTGATGAGGAGGCGCAATTGTCAAAACAATACATGCGTGAACAAAAAAAGAAAAACTACGAAAGAGAAACTGCAATGGGACTTGAACCACCGACCTCACCAGTTGATGTGTTGCTTTAACCAAGTACGCCACAGCTGCCAATCTGTTGGAGATGGCAAACAAGCCAGTTTTGTATTGTTGTCCCGCTAAACCTAACTAACATTTTTTTTGTTCGCATTTTCGTTTGGACGTAACTTTACCGGCTTTTATCGTTATGTCTAGACGTACCGCTAGACATTCCTAACTATTGAAACAAAGTGCCTAACCAGAAAATGCATGACTTTCACTTCTGTGCGGCGCAGCAGCCGTTTCTCTAGAGGTGTACGCCGACTGGTCGGCGCGCCGCCGCCGAGTGTTTTCACCGCGCCGTCACCGCCGACGCGAACTGATCGACGCGCCGCCGCCGCCGATGATTTTCCTCTGCGCAATCGGCGCGCCATTTATGCGCCAATACTGACTTTTCACAGATTTGCCTTTTTCTTTTTCATCTTAATTTATAGCTTCGTTTCACATTTAATGTAGCCAGTAAAAACCAGGGTTCTTAGTTATGTTCATCCAGCTTCAGAGACCGAAAGTACCACTATGAACAGCGGCACAAGTTCTGCGGCCGCTGCATGAAATGATATATTGGACAAATTGACAAAAAATAAATGTAACAGTTACAGTAAAGCATAGACGCTTCCATCTTAGGCTTAAAAGCAATTTTTGCTGGTTTTCTATGTCGTAATTATCAATGATTATGGTCATACGACGTTGAATGTACTGACCCAGCGTGTTGATGCGTGCGAGTTCACCGTAGCACTATTCAAATATTCATATGAATGCGAAACGGCGTCATTATCAGTACAAGATGGCAGCCTATGATCGTGCCCGAAACAGAGCGTATATACAGAAGAAATGAAGTAGTAGCAGTGCAGCATGAATACAGTGCGTTAGGTGAAGAACTACACAAAGCCCCGAAGGATGAAATCGAAAGGGAGAAGTTTAATGGAGAATAAAAGCGTCGAGGCATAACACATGCTCGAACCTACTCAAGGTATATCATCACCTATCCGTGGTGTTAGAGTTGGTAATTTTCTAGGATGACCACTCATATGCAGCGTCTGAACATGCTGCGGAAAATATTCACCATCTGTTTTATTATTTAACCTCCGTTGGCACCGGCCTTTTCAGGCATCAGATATCCGGGATGAAGATGCCAAGGCAGTAAGATGGCAAGAGAGAGAAGGGAAGGTTGGGGGATCAACCAGATCTTGGCATCCGGTTTGCCGCCCTGCACTGGGGGTGGAGAAATAGGGGCAAGAAAGGGGGTGTAGAGAGACAGAAAAGAAAACGCATGTGCACTCAGGAGTAGGACGGCAAACTTAACAGAGGATTTATTACATTCTGTACAGACAGGGTGAGAGATACCTTGTGAATGAGCTGGGTGGCTCACTTTAAAGTGTGCGTTTTGACTAAATCAGGTAATGGTTCCAGAATGCGCTGTTGAATCACGGGACACACACACCATTTCTGATGGTGCCGCTCACACTCGCTCAAGTCAACGTCTTTGGGGCATGGTCACCACACTGCAGCTGTGACGCCTATAAACCATTGTGGTCGTCTCGTCGAACGTGTTATGGAGTCGGAATGCCACCTCACTTCCCGACTAAGATGGACAAAACACGGCGGACAGCAGGCTGGCAGCCCTTTGGTGACTTGTTTGACGAACAAAGAACACCGCTCTCCCCCGCCGGCCCAGGCGCCGTGCGTAACAACGCTATCCAGTGGTGAGCAGAGGCGTATTAAGCTTGTCTGAGGCCACCAGTTTTAAAAAGAACAAAAAAAAATTAAAAACTTGCCAGCAGAAAGTTTACAAAAGACGGCTGGATTCGTCAATAATGCGGAGACAGACACTTAAGCGACATGTCATATATGGCGTAGTCCAGCAAACATATTTTCATCACGTAACTTGAACGTACCTACTGGCACTGGGAAAGATGAATAATAATTGTTGCGGGCAGTGGTGAAGTACTTCTGTTGCGAAGGTAATGCTCAGAATCAACCAAATAAATCTTAACATTATATTCAGGTCTTGATAAACAGTAAGTAAAGTTAGAAAGCTCCTCTTGTGACCAAGTAATAAATTACTACACCATACTTTAAGGTGAAGTAATTTGCAAATAAATAATGCAACCGCTGTTTAATTGATATTCAATGACGTGGCCGCAATCAACGGTGTGTCGTCGCTATAAAAACTGGAACGGTATCTGCGGACACGAGCGGGTGAATGCAGCGGAGAACAAATACGTCACGTAATAAAAGCGATGTGATGTGCTCATTTTCGCCTGTACAACTCTATTCCTTTTTGCTTGCTCGTGATGTATTCGAAGGAGCTAGCCAAGTCTCGGCTAGAAGTCGAGCAGAGTAGCCGGGGCTGATAAGATGAACGTTTATATACACTATTTACACACTAAAGGTAGCGTAATATTATATGTTGATGGTAGCATCATGGAAGCTTGATGGGAGCTTCTGAGAGCTCGTTCAGGGCGTCTCGGTGCTCGCGTTTTAAGCCCTGGTCTTCCTAAAATTCTCTGCAGGAGAAAACAATGGACAGTTAGCAATAATCTGCAAGGCAGCTTTTCTGTAAGGTTAGTTTTTCTAAACTCTTGTTCACAGACTGCTTTTCTCGCTCATTTCTTTTTGCCATTCCCCTTTTTGAGATCTTGTACTCGCGTGCCTTCGCTGGAATTTGGAGAGGTGACATTTTGTTGTACTCGCGGGCACAAAATGAGAAAGAAAAGCAGTCTGTGAACGAGAGTTTTTGTTTGGAAAACAAACCTTACAGGAAAGCCACCGTGCAGATCACTGTAAACTGACAGACTGCATGTCCATTCAGTTCAAAGCAGTCCAAAGAAATAGACCTCTCCCTGTTTGTAAACAGTGTGACGTCACTGCGGGCACCCCGCCCCCTACACCCTCTCTCGAAACAGGTGCTGGTTGGCAAGAAAGTTCCTCCGGCGGCATCTTTATGCATAGCAGAGCTGCGTGTCTGCATTCTTTCGACAGAAATTTCTACATTGCTATGTTTTAAAGTCACAGCTTTTGATAGAAGGGGGTCGCGGAAAGGTTACTGCCCATAGTGTGAAAATTTGCTCATCCGCGGCAGTTGGATGGATGGAGAAACTGTTTAGAGTACTGAGAGACGCGACTAACACGCAGTGGGCTGCACCCACGTAGATGACAGGCATAAAAAAATGTGATATTTTTTTGAAAGCGAACCTTTTGAATGTACACGATTACTGGCACTTTAAGAATTATTTGCATGGCATGGCTGTAAATTTACTCAATTTCCATCGTGGCATGTGCAATACGAGGTGCAGCATTGGCGGCAGCATGGTTCTGAGCTGCTGTGCGCAAAGTCACGGATAAGATTCTCACTCATTGCCCAAAAGTCTCATCGGAGATGAATGAAAAAAAAAACACTTCTTTCCGTTGGTTAGGCTGAGGCTAACATATCCTCGTGAAAATCAAAGTGAAGTTTTGCCGCTGCGTTGCTCAATAACCTAGTAAAAATTGATGTGATGTAAAAACCGACATCTTGATATTATATATAATATTATCTGGCACAGTTACCTTGCTGCATTTGACACCTATAACATGTTTTCGTAGCTATCGCTCCTTTAGGCCTGATACACAAACTTCTAACGCGCATTTTCACTTAATGAGGATCAAGCCGTTAAAGTACAAAGTAGCTAAGAAACTAAAATATCCACTGTTTTCATTGACACGTATCATGTATTCGATATTACGAGTTATAGCCGTGGTTGAGCATATATGCAGATTCGGCAATGCTACTCATGCGTAGTCATAGATATCCCCAGGAGATCATGCACTTTTATTTTTCTGCAAGCCGCGCATACGTTGAGATGTATCCACTCGCAGATAATCGCGTCAAATGCATTTTTACCTTGACAAAAATGTCAGATCGTAAAGTTCTATCGACAATCTGATACTGGAACCAGCCCACAACGAATACCAGCGTTTTCGCAATCAGGACGCATCACATTATTCACACTGCACACACCAAGCACAATATTCCCAATTTTACCGACTGTTAAGATGAACCAATATGGCCGATGCCTTTTAACGCACACTACACGCCACCGTTAACACTGCACATTTTCAAAGATGCCGCTGTTCCTCGCACAGGCCGCCACGTGTTCACTTCTCGTAGATAAACAGCCAGCTGACCAGCGTGGCGAACATTTCATCACGCACTTTATCACACACCTAGATGTTCTCTGACACATTCCACAGCTAATGTTGCCACTGTGAGATGAAGATTACGCTTTCAAAAAGAAGAAAAAAATTGCCCCAAGCACTGAGCGACAGCACCCACACAGGCACCGGTGGGAGTGTTTTGCCAACCACCGCCTTACACGCGCACCAGTGACGTCACGCTGTGACGTACCCTGGTAGAGGTCTATTGTCGTCATCATCTCCGTCCGCCGAATCGGGGGGGGGGGGGGGTAGTGGTTAGAAGAAGGCGCCTAATTTCTGCAGCCCAGCGGGGAGCACAGGGCGCAGCGAATAAGGATAAAAAACGAGAGAGGGAGAAAGTCAAATACTGCCTTCTTTTCAACCCAGGAAAGAGAGAGATTGCACGTTCTGTTCGTCACACGGCGAGAGAGAAACACAACGTAGGTCACAGTGCAATAATACGCACAACACAGCACAGTGCAATAACATTGCATCCCACGTGCAGCATAGGGTGTGCAGTGCTAGGCAAGCTAGGGCTTGTGGGAATGGAAGACTTGCAAGCACCACAGAGTGTGGGAAACATACCTGACGACGGATCCCAAGCGCGTCTCGTGGCACGTCGAAAAAATCAAGCAGCCTCGATTTCAAACAGCTCTTCCTAGGTCGTAGTCAGTCAGGCGTGTCCAAAGAGTTTTTGACGAGGGGAGCCATCAGCCCTAAAGCATTTCGTGTTGTCCCCACTTTGGGCGCACCTCGAGAGTGTTGACCCGGAACAAATCAGGGTAGGCTTAGCTGCAATCATCCCCCACGTCCAAGCGGCGCCCAGCTAGGGAGACCGATCTTAACATCTTTTACAGACACACGCACATAAGCACGCACAGTTTCACTCCGAGAGGGAATCGGTCGCAATGACGTACGTAACGTGCATCTTCTATAAAAAGGCGTGCAGTGTATGCGATAGCTTCTTTTCTTTGAAAGTCTTGTGATTCTAGTATATTTTCATTATATAGCCGAGGTATGAGGTGGTTTTTAGTCGCATTAATATTTACTTGCCACACATGACTTCTAGAAATGATACTCCAAGAAAAAGGAAATCGCTCCAAAATTTTTTAAACTAAGTTCGCGCGTGGGAGTACTTCTTCTCTGTCTGCGCTTTTCCATGGTTCATGAGTGTTAAGCCTTGCTGCTGCTTCTATAGAATGGTGTACGATAAGCCATATCAACGCAGTGACAAGATTTCCTAAAGACTACCAAGCATTCGATCACCATGCATTTTCAATCGGGCGTATTTTGATTAAAAGAAGCGACATAGTTTTGGTGAAAACCCGGTTTATGCACTTTGGTCCGGTGCACAGATGTTGCATGTTGCAACTCTTGATCATCGCGAGCACGAAGACGGCAAGTAAAAGCCTCTATGCTATTGCCGTTACGTACAGTGTAACGAAACCCTCTAGTTTTGATGGTGTTGGGTTAAACCATGCACTTTGCCCATTGCTATTTTTCATCATGGCGTTTGTATATTAACTGAGTGGGGCTATGTGGAGCACGCGGCAGTAAAGCGCCGATCTGCTATTTGGTGCTGGTACAAAAAGAAAACTAGCTTGTATCTCTTCTTCAATGAGTCCTTCAATTAACCCTATTCTAGGGGGCTGCATAGAAGACTATACGCCTGACACACTTGGAAAAGTAAAGTACATTATAAGAGACCACTTCTGCTAATTGAAGGACTTGTAGACCATCACCATCTAGACTGTGGTGTTCTGCAGAAAGATGTTGAGCCAATGACGCACCGCATTAGGTTCTAAATTTAACATTGATGTGTCCAGACATAAATATACTAACAGCGCATTTGCTAGCAGCCTGCCCTGTGTACTGACTGTAAGATTTTTCAAAAAAGCTTTTTTTTGTTTTTAGTGAGTGAAATAAGTCTGAATTGGCGTTCTACTGATTCCAGTCCTCGCATGTGTTTATATGGAGGTGGTTGATTTATATCTTAAGCAATGCATCCTAGCATTAGGTGCAAGCTGAGCAGACACGAGAAACATCTAGACAGCAAATCCAGCTCTCTAAGTACTTATTCAAATTATTTCCGTGCAAGTATTAGCTCTTTAGTCAACGAAGAATTCGAATACTTTTAGAGTGCACCACGTGGATATCTTGTGACACTGTGCAATGATGCCGACGTGTCAAGTTTTCGTTAATTACACCCGAAGATTTATAAATTGATACAGCGCAACGATCATGCAAAGAATCCGCGATAATAAAAAAGTATGCTTCGTGGCGGAAAAGTTGCAAATATAAACCAACACATAATTATTGGTTAATTAAACATGGTCCCTCAAATGCTATGCAGTTAGTTCATAACTGTGACTTTTCTGCCATGGAAAGTTTTTTTAGGATTCTTTGCTTTTATCGCACAGGTTGGTATCACTTCCCGGCAAGCGGAGAGTTGCATCTGGGTAGGGTTCGCATTTATTGTTGACTAAAGCTATAATAATGTGGCACTCGAAATGCCGAAAATCAAAATGACGAACTTCTGTAATGCCGAAATTTAGAACACCAAAAAATCAAAAAGCCGAATATAGAAGATACCGAAAGTGTAAGATGTCAAAAAGTCAAAACACCATACTATCTAAATGCAGATATATCAAAATGTCTGCGTCACCTAGCTATACTGCAAGATGAAGCACCTAGCTAAATTGGAGGTTACGCCAGCACACTCGTTCACCCTCATTTCCAGTTGTCCCTTTACATTTATCTCAAGCCTTCATAGAAATAGCAAACTATAAACTTTTCCACCTCCTATCGCACATCAGAGTGATTTCTTGCTTATCGCAAACAGCTTGTGTGCAATTCGTTGTCGAAAACTTGAAACGTCGTCATTGTACGGGTTGCCAAGGGCAGCATCAATCGATTTTGCCTAACCCTTGTTTTTTGCTCTGAAAGCGGCGGGGTTGTCGCTCCCTTGACGATGCCTTCGAGTCTGGCTTGCTTCCTCTTCATGGTAGCATGAAGTCGGAAGTGCATGGCTGCGTAGATCACTTTCTTCGAGATTGCCATGCGAGTACCTTCTACAAGAAGGTCGGTAGTCACTCTGGCGTTGCAGTCTCTTCACTTTTCGCAACTACAATAGTGCCTAGAACACACCTTCTTGTCAAACACATGAACATAACCACAACTGCAAAGAAGTATTGGCTTTCCTTTTTGGGAACACACCTTGCCACATCTTCGTCCATTTCCCTCCAAATCGGGGGTATTCGCGTGCATTGTTCAAGGAATTTTCTTCAATACATCTTTTCAGCATATTGATTTTCCAGCATTTGTTGTTTTAGGTGTTCCAATTTTATGGCATTTAAAATTTTCTGCTTTTTGACATTCGACCTTTTAATAAATCGGCGTCTTGATTTTCGGCATTTTGATAGGGACCGAAGCTAATACTCTGTAATAAATCACTTCAATTAGCCTGAACAAAGCTTAATATTGACCCGTGTCTACATGTGGGCAAAAACGATGATGGGGGGATTTAGCGGACACCAGGCAGTGGGCCTCTGGCTTGACTCGAGAACGAAAGAGAAAATCTTGCGGCTCAACTGTTGAGAACACGCTGCTTTCGCTGCCTCAAGGCGTACTTGTGCTTTGTTCACGTTGTACTGCGACACTGGTGGAGGTGCTGGCCCACGACCCCGCCTGATGCTCCACACTCCCACGGGGAGCTGTTCATCCAGCCCAGAAGCACTTGTCGACACTCCCGTGCATCGCTTCAGTCATCGCTTGCGAGGCCTCCTTCCAGAGTTCACCCTCTCACGGGAACACTCTACAAGGCACCACTCACATCTACCAATGGCCACCGCCAGTCCACAACAGTTACTACGAGACAGTAGTTTGCCAACCCCATCTCAGGTAAGCGTTTTTTCACTGCTGGTGCCTGATCGCTTTGGTGGTGGAGCACATGAAGACGTCGAAGACTGGCTTGATCACTATGAACGTGTCGCCAACACCAACCAGTGGTCCCTTGAATAAAGGCTTTCCCGCGCCTATTTTTATCTCGACGATAGCGCTAGAACTTGGTACGAGAACAGAGAAGGCAGTATGTCAACATGGAGTGACTTTAAAAGAGGGATGATTGACACATTTCCCGATGTCGACCGGCGCGAACGTGCGCAGCATTTACTCGAGCTACGGGTTCAGAAACCCAATGAAACGGTCGCAATGTTCGCTGAGGACATGGCCCGTCTCTTCCGTAAAGCTGACCCGCACATGACCGACGACAAAAAGTTTCGCTACCTCATGCGCGGCGTTAAAGAGCAATTGTTCGCCGGACTTTTGCGGAACCCAACAAGCACCGTGACAGATTTCAAAAAAGAAGCTACGGCTATCCAACGGGCGCTTCACCTACGATGCCGACAATACGATCGCTTCCCAGCAGCGCCCACATGCAAGTCGCCGCTACGACATCTGACAATCAAAGCTCGTTGCGCGATTTAATAAGAGAGATTTTTCGCGAAGAGCTGCTGAAGCTGCGGAATCTGGTCACGGAACCACCCACGGCGTCTGTCGCTGAAGTCGTCCGCGAAGAAATACGCCAAGCGTTTTCAACAGCTGATCCTACTGACGATCAAGCGACCTATGAGCTACGCAGCCACGCTTCGCCGCCCACCGCCCGTTGTGCCGTCGTACCGCCAGCCATCGGCAGCAATTCTTTGGTCGCCACCGCAAGAACAGACACCGCGGCGCCCTGCCGTCGTGCCGCCGTACGAAATGTCACCGTACCAAAAGCCATCTGCCAACGAGACACGGCAGTTGCCACATTACGAGCCGTTGTGGCGTCCACAGCTTCGTAAAACAGACGTGTGGCGCACTGTAGATAGGCGTCCGCTTTGTTTTACCTGCAGATGTGTGGGCTAGATTTCCCGCCATTGCTGGCACCGCGTAGATATGTTTCGACCTCTTCGGCAATGGTCTGACGATCTACGCGCCAACGACGGCTACGCACCACGCCGGGACGCTCATTCTCAAGGACCCCCCATGTTTCAGTCCTATTTTGACAACCACCGTGCCAATAATGACGACAGTGTGCCTGATTACCAGCCAGGTTTGGGACGTCGACCACGCTCTCCGTCTCCGGCATATTCGCCTTCGTCGCGCCACCAAAATACAGCCGACGTCAGTGGAAGGAGGTCACCAAGTCTACGCCGGGGAAACTAAAGGCAGCGACCTCCGGGGGTGAGGTTGCAGGCCGTCAAGGCGACGAAAAAAGCCCCCGTTATTTGTACCACAGGACGCCGTAAAGCCGAGAAGTTGTAACACAGACGAAACTGTGACCACAGATCTTACCGTTTCGGTAGACGGATAGCAAGTAGCAGCCTTAGTTGACACCGGCGCAGAATTTTCTATCATAAGTGAAAACCTTGCCGTACGCCTTAAAAAAGTGAAGACTACGTGGGCGGGACCTCACCTGAGAACAGCAGGCGGCCAGCTGTTGATGCCTGTCGGAAGGTCTACAGCAGGACTCGACATCGGTGGCTCTTATTTCATGGCGACGTTCGTCATCCTCACCTCATGTTGCAAGGACTCGATCATAGGGATGGACTTCTTAAGAGAATATGGTGGCGTCATCAACATCCCGGACCGTTCAATTACATTCCGCAACAGCCCTGGTTTAGTTGACTGTTCAGACGCAATACATAACACTTTACGTATAATTGATAATGATGTGGTCGTCCCGCCCCGGTCATGCACTCTTGCTTCGGTGGAAGGCCACGAAGCGTTTGATGGCGAAGGCATTGCTGACCAAATTTGCTCACTGCTATTTAGTCATGGCATTTCGGTCGCACGAGGTATCCTCCGTCTCCCTGGTGGACGGACAAATTTTCTTCTGACCAACTTTAGTGCTTAGCGACGGCCCCTTCCGAAGGGCACAGCTATCGCTTCGTATGACAATATTGTAGAAATGCGAGGCAGTTTATGTGTGTCGGTATTGGACGAAGCACCTAATCAAGAACCAGAACCCGTTCTTGATGTTGGCACCACTCTTTCAAAGGACGAGCGACAGAGACTTCTTCAGCTGCTAGCCGAATTCCGCGACTGCTTTTCAACGACATCACGAGTACCAATGGTAGAACAACTTTGACAAAGCACCGAATAATCACCGAAGACACGGTGAGACGTATCCACCAGAACCCTTATCGTGTAGCTTCAAAGGAACGCGAAGCCATACAACAACAAGTCGTGAAAATGCTTGCAGATGACGTCAATCAACCCTCACAGAGCCACTGGGCATCGCCTGTAGTGCTAGTAAAGAAAAAGGACGCATCCTGCGTTTTTGCGTGGACTACAGGAAGCTGGTCGGATGACCAAGAAAGATGTGTACCCACTCCCACGTATTGATGACTCCCTTTACAGTCTTCGGCACGCTCGCTACTTTTCTTCCATGGACTTGAGGAGTGGATACTGGCAGATCGAGGTAGACCCAAGAGACCGAAAGAAAACCGCTTTTGTGACTCCAGATGGTTTATACTTTTATTTTATTTATTTAGAAAATACTGCGGTCACTGAAGACCAAGCAGGTGGGGAACATTACAATAAACAAATATGCAAACATCGAGAAAAAAATTAAAGGAATAATCAAATTTGCAAGAATACAAAATGGATGATACAATGAATTTAAGAAAAAAATATAACAGACCATATAAAAAATAAATAATGGCAAAAATGGAGTGATGTCTTAAAGCACAAAAAAAGAATATACACATACGTACAGACAAATTTATACACATGGAAACGCGTCAACTATTACAAATACTGAGCACCAACAATCCGAAAAAGTGATATTGCATGTATACAGAGTATAAACATTATATTAAGCACTAGCAGTACAGAGAAGGTGCGCTTATGTCACGGTTGAGATGCTCCGAACAACGCTTTTTCGAAGTCATCAGATGAAATGACATCAGGTGGTAAGCTATTCCACTGAATAATTGTTCGGGGAAAGAAAGAATTTTTAAAGGTGTTAGTCCGCGTGGTGTATGGGAGCAGGTTATGCATATGACGATGCCTAGATGCGCGAGGAGAGAATGGTTGTATGTATTTATGGGCAGGAATATTCAGCTTACCATTATAAATGGAATGCAAGAATTTCAGGCGTGCGATTCTGCGGCGATCTTCAAGCACAGGAATATCGTTCTCTTTCATTAATTTTGTCGGAGAATCAGATGATTTAAACTCAGAAAAAATAAAACGTACAGCGCGTCTTTGAACCATTTCAAGTTTTTGAATGTCTTTTTCGTAGAAAGGGTCCCAAACCACTGATGCATATTCAAGTTTAGGCAAAATATACGCTTTGTACGCGAGCATTTTTAATTTCGGAGGGGCTTTTTTTAGTTTGTGCCTCAGAAAGCCAAGCTTACGAGAAGCTGATGCGGAGACATTTGTTATATGTGCGGACCAAGAAAGTGTGTTTGTAATGGTTACTCCTAGGTATTTATATTCATTTACTTCACGTACTGGTGTTCCTTGGACGTTGTAGGTAAACCTGAATGGCTGTTTTTTTCTTGTCACACGTAGGAGTACCGTTTTGTCAGAGTTTAATGTCATTGACGACCGAGTACACCACTCACTAACTTGTGTTAATGCAAGACTTAGATCAAACTGATCTTGTTGGCATGTCACTTTTTTATATACTACGCAGTCGTCAGCGAACAATCGGATACTAATGTTAGACTCCACCATGTCAGCTATATCATTTATGTATATAAGAAAAAGAATCGGCCCTAAAACACTTCCCTGGGGGACACCTGATAATACCGGTAACGTGTTAGAAATATGTCCCCCCACGTCAACGTACTGAGCGCGGTTTGAAAGATAAGCCTCTATCCAACTTTTGATGAAAGATGGAACATTCAGGTTTCGGAGCTTTATGAGAAGTTTGCCATGGGGAACGCGGTCAAATGCCTTGCTAAAGTCTAAAAAAATTAAATCAACCTGGCCTGAAAAATCAAGTATTTGTGCGATATCATGAACTGTTGCAACTAGCTGCGTGCACGTTGATAATTTTTTCCGAAAGCCATGCTAGGCTGGAAACAACAGGTTATTATTTTCAAGAAAATCGGTAATAAAGTGAGCAATAATGTGTTCAAGTACCTTGCAGCATGTAGACGTTAGGGAAATTGGGCGGTAGTTTTCCTTCAGCAGGCGATCACCTTTCTTATGCACAGCTACAACCCTGGCGAGACGCCAGTCATCTGGTAACGTTGCCGTTTTGAGTGATTCAGAGAAAACAGTGGTTAAAAATATGCGATATTGGTTCAGCGTATCGACGCAAGAAAGAATTCGGTATGCCGTCAGGGCCACCAGAGGATTTTTCTTTTACGCTAAGTAACAGTGACAACACACCCTCAAAGCTGATAAAATCCGAATCAGGCAAGGATGGAACAAGTTCGAAAGTTGTAGTATCTTTTGAAGAAAACACGGAATGAAGATAATCATTCATGATGTTGGAAATTTCTGTTAAGTCAGCAACTACTAAGTCATTCTCCCTTAATTTTTTCTAAAGTTGGAGCCTTATTTCCCAAGTATTGCCAAAATTTTTCCGGATTATTCTTTAAGAAACTCGGTAAGGTCGATGAAAAATATTTATCTCGGGATGCTGTTAGTGCGCAAGAAAGTTCAGCTTGAATTTGTTGAATACCATCGGGATTTCTGTTTGATTTCTTTTTGGCGCGCTTTAGTTTTCGCTTAATGTGTACAATGTCGCGGGTTACCCAGGGATTAGCCCTCCTTGTTTTAAGGTGGCGGTCAGGAACAAAAGATTCTAAACAGTGCAGTACAGCATGCTTAAAGGATAGCCACAAAGAAATGACATCACTGCGGGGTTCCTGGTCTACAAGCTGCCATAATACATCAAGAATAGACTGATCATCAGCCTTCGCCATATCTTTTACGGTTTTTGTAACTGATTTGGGGTGTTGTGCACTATCAGCAAGTTTACAAGTCACCAGTACTAGCTTGTGATCTGATATACCCTCTTCAATGGCTACGTCGTACGACGGAATATCTCTGTTAAGAAATACAAGATCTAATATCGAACCATGATTACCAATTACGCGCGTGTTTTCAAGTACCACTTGTTGCAAGTCGCAAGAAAGCATAATGTCATACAGAGGGCTATCAATTACATTGGAAGTCAGCTTTTGCGACCACTTAATGGAGGGCAAGTTGAAATCCCCAGCCATTAAAATACGAGGACACTTTAACGATGACATGTGATCGCGTAGCAGTGATAAGAATTCGGGAGGAGAAGACGGGGGCTGATAGACAGCACATAGAACAAACACGTGGCCCCAGCAGTTTACTTTTAGAAAAAGGCTTTCGTGGTCATCTATTTGCGCAAGTGCGCTGGCGGCAAAACTGTTTTTCAATATTATCGCAACGCCTCCACCCCTACTTGTGCGATCGCGTCGAAAGATCTGATACGACGGAGGAATTACATCCACATCACTGATATCACTATGTAACCATGTTTCAGACACCGTCGTTATATGCGGATCATATCTGAAAATAAGTTGTTCAAGCTGTGCAGTCTTATTCGCTAAACTTCGAGCATTGAAACTAAGCAGTCTAAGTTCCTTTGAACGAGTGTGCGTGTGAGGTCATTGATTATCGCGTGGCCTACGAGCTTCTCGGAAAAGGACACGCTGGTTTCTAGTCTCGTCCCATACGTAAAGGCTACCATCAATGCTTAGCTTCTCGTTAGCAAGGAAAACACGTTTTCCTCGAGATTTTTCATCCTGGGCGGTTTCCCATAGAAGGCGCCTTTTACGCAGGGTGTATTGACTGTAGTCATTCTGCAAATAAATTTTAGTGCCTTTGAGCATTTTAGCTTTCCGCATGACTGCTTCTTTTTCTAGGAAGTCCTGGAAGTAAACGATTACAGGCCTTTTGCCATATTTTTGCCCAAGACGGTGAATTCTGGCAACAGAACGGACGGTTTCCCTTAGCTTCTGTGAGAAGAGCTCGTCGACCACTTCACGTCGCAGCGATTTTTCATTTTCGCCTTCCTGTTCACTAATTCCATGAATAATGATGTTGCAACGCCGACTGCGATCCTCAAGATCCGCCAGCTTAGTGTTTTGTTGTTGAATTACTTCTCTTAAGCTTTGAACTTCATTCTGAAGTGATTCAATTTCTGAAGTTTTTTCACGAATTTCTATTAACCGTTCATTAACTTCTACCCATTTTGCATTTAGGGATGACACGGTTTTTTTCTGTTGTTAAAAGACGTTCTCGAATGTCGGCTAGTTCAGACAAGATTGTGGCCTGGCCAGATTGAAGTGACGCGAACATTTCATCGACAGACGGACCGGGGTTAAGTTCAGTGTCCCCACAAACAAGCAGTTCACAGACACGAATACAGTCGTACGCTATTAACAAGCATGTCCGTGGGCACGGCACAACTAACAAAATCAGGTCATCACTTTTAAATGATGAGTAACTAACTTGTGTTGTAAACAGGAAACGGTTCATGAGTGACATGATGCCTCCGGTCTCGCCGTGCCCACTGGTTAATAAACGTTGGGGCAAGTCTTTTAAAGCCGGGTTGAGTGACGTCGTGCCATGCGTCTGCTCACGTGATGACACCACTTGCGCAGTGAAGCCAAGAATCGGCTGCCAGTCAGACGATGACGAAATACAGGGCCAGAGGACGGGATCAGATTTGGCATCATCCATGTAGTAGCTTCGACACTTGCTTGCCGGGCATGATCCAACGGCGGCGGCCGCAGCCAGCAAAACCTGTGTTGTAAACAGGAAACGGTTCATGAGTGACATGATGCCTCCGGTCTCGCCGTGCCCACTGGTGAAGAAACGTTGGGGCAAGTCTTTTAAAGCCGGGTTGAGTGACGTCGTGCCATGCGTCTGCTCACGTGATGACACCACTTGCGCAGTGAAGCCAAGAATCGGCTGCCAGTCAGACGATGACGAAATACAGGGCCAGAGGACGGGATCAGATTTGGCATCATCCATGTAGTAGCTTCGACACTTGCTTGCCGGGAATGATCCAACGGCGGCGGCCGCAGCCAGCAAAACCTGTGTTGTAAACAGGAAACGGTTCATGAGTGACATGATGCCTCCGGTCTCGCCGTGCCCACTCAAAGTCTTGCCATTCGATTTGTGCTCCGCGCTCGCGACTTTTCAAAGGCATATGGACACGGTACTTTCGGGATTGAAATGGAAGACGTGCCTAGTCCATCTTGACGACGTTATAGTGTTTCGACCACTTTTGACGAGCATCTGAAAAGGCTGGAAGTTGTTTTACGTGCCATCCGGTTCGCGGTCCTAACATTGAAACCAGAAAAGTGCCATTTCTGTTTTCACGAACTTCAGTTTCTCGGTCACATCGTTAGCAACGCAGGCGTCCGGCCCGATCCTGGAAAAATTGCCGCCGTCGCACAGTTCCCAGTACCCTCCAATAAGAAGGCTGTCAGACGCTTCCTGGGCCTTTGTGCCTACTATCGCCGGTTTATCGCAGACTTCGGCCGCATCGCATCGCCACTAACTCGTCTCACAAGAGACGATGTTGCCTTTGAGTGGAAAGAAGAACAGGAGGCTGCCTTTAATGACCTGCGTGTTTGCCTACTTCGACGAAGAAGCCCCGACGATGCTTCACACAGACGCTAGCAATGTAGGTCTTGGGGCTGTGCTTGTGCAACGGCAAGAGGACACAGAAAGAGTGATCGCCTACGCAAGCCGAACGCTAACACGCACAGAGGCTGACTATTCAACAACAGAAAAAGAATGCCTCGCCGTAGTATGGGCAGTAATGAAATTTCGCCCATACTTTTATGGCCGGCACTTCAATGTTATTACTGACCATCACTCCATTTGCTGGTTAACTAATCTAAAAGATCCCACCAGCTGATTAGCGCATTGAAGCCTAGAACTGCAAGAGTTTGACATGGCGGTCGTGGACAAGTCAGGCAAGTGACATATGGACGCTGACTGTCTGTCCCGTTCACCCATTGAGTCGGCAACCCCACCTGAGGAGGAGGAAATGGCATTTCTCGGTGTCCTCGACACGACCGCCATTGTGCAGCAACAACGTGACGACACTGTGTTGCTTGGCTTAATTAACTACTTGGAAGGCAGATCTCAGTAGGCGCCAAGAGTTTTCGCAAGAGTGTTGTCATCGTTTTGTTTGCAGGGCAGAGTACTCTACAAAAGAAACTTTTCGTCGACAGGATCCGCCATTCTGCTCGTCATACCAGCAGCCCTTCGTACCGAAGTACTCAAAACATGCCACAACGAGGTGACCTCTGGCCATTTGGGTTACATGAGAACGTTGGCCAGAGTACAGCAAAGGTATTACTGGCCGAGGCTAACCACAGCCGTGAAGCACAACGTTCGTACCTGTCTCGACTGCCAGCGACGCAAGTCACCACCGACTAAACCAGCTGGCCTCCTGCAACCCGTGCAGGTCCCAACAGCTCCATTCAACCAGATAGGCATGGATATTTTGGACCCACTTCCTATTTCTACTGCAGGGAATCGCTGGGTTATCGTCGCGATGGATTATCTAACCCGTAGTAAAATCAGGTTCTCTTCTCGATGTAGAAGAAACCACTTCTCCCCACTTCGGCGCCCAAGGCGCACCACCCGCAGTGGTATAGCAAAGTGGGAGAAGAAACGTAGGCTGCTATCCCAATAGCGGCTATTGGCCTGCTGGTCGCTTGACGATGAAGCAGAAGCAACGCTGAAGAAGTTCTAGATGGCTGAGAAAAACTTGTATTTACAGACTTTACAAAAGAATGGACATAAATGTTACAAAAAAAAGAAAAAAACAACTTGGAAATGAACCGACCTCTGTAGGGCGACCCTACGGGGTTCGGCGGAGCCGACGGTGCCTAACACCGCAAGCTCGATTCAGAACACTTGGCGGAGCCCCGGGGCCTCTTCTTATCCCTTCCTGGCGCTCCGCCCTTACCACACTCTCGGCAAATAATCACCTGCTTGTCCTTCGATTGGACAGTACATTAGGTAGATCAAAAAAATAACCGCCACGAAGATGCCGCCTTCGGGCACGTGGGACTCATGCATTCTCCCCAAACAACACAACAAACCAAAACGTAAATAAAACAAAACTAGAAAAAGCATAAACGCCAGGGCCAGCTTCGCGGCGCACAATTATCTAGACAGAGCTAGCCGTACTCGGTATTGCGGCCGTAGGGCGACTTCCCTCTACCGCGTCAATTTCTTGACGATGGGGCTATAATCCTCTTGCCTCTGTGCGCCGTAAGATGAACCACCCGCTGACCGCGCATGTTTCTACTTACGAGCTCATTTGCCCGGATACACGGGGACGCAGTCGAAGACATGCATTATTCAACAATAGGCAACCCAGGCGTCGAACAGGCGGCCGTTACCATTTCCGGTGTCGCGAGCCCGCTTCTGAGAGCTACAGTACCAAAGCCGGACCGGCAGAAAAAGGTCGTCGGCGACTTCAGAGTTTTCGCAACGCGCGCCGCCGATTCTGCAGGCGCGCAAACAGTACGTGGCCGGGCCATAAAGTGCCAACCACTGGCACGCGTATGCACGCGCCTACGCGTCAAGAGCGTCTAGTCGCGCCTGTGGAGGAAAAGGGCGCGCAACTACTGGCACGCGTCGACCGCGTTGACGCCCACGCGTCCAAGGCCAATGCACAATGTTGCTTGATGTTTTGGCTTAGAACTGTCCAAGTTCAGCACAGAACAGCACGTTCTCAACTGGAGCGGGAATGTATGTTTTAGAGGATATGAGAACACGTTAACAAGTTGATAGTGCTTCAACCACTACAGTTTAGACTATTTTAGAAGTAATTGACATTTCAGTGCCCAAAGTAACTACAGCGGTATGCACCGGAAATCAAAATGGGTGCATGCGCCGCTCCCGCGAATGAACATTCGCATCTAGCATACTGTACGTCTATCATAGGCGTGTGCAGGGTTCTCCTTAAGGAGGGGAGGCGGAGGCAAAAGTTTGTCCCAGTGCCCCTCCCCAGGGCTGACTTAGCACCCCCTCCCTATTATGTTAATATATAGAGTTGACATTGAGCTCTCCCCCCCCCCCTTCTCTCTGTGGTGAATGAGGCGTGGCTGCCCTCCTGATCAGGTTTACAAACCACCGTGTTTCTATACCTGCACTACCAAAGTTACTAACAATATCTTGCATATGCTGGTACCTTCAGTATATATACACAATATATTTTATATCAGTGAACTTGATAATCACGCCTGCAACTTCGTGATCTGACAGATTGAAGTCAGTCATAAGACTACGATTGAGGCCAGAGTAGCAGGCTTTCGGTTGATGTGTGTGTTCGAAATATCCTCTAATGCAACAAAGCACACCTGGTTCTTATTGATACAACTGATATTGGCCGTAAGATAGGAACCAAATACTGCGTAGAATGCCTTCGGGCATTTTCCATAGTCGAAATGTGCTCTAATGCAACTAACTGTGCCTGACACTTTATGATGTGACAGATATTGGTCATAATATTGCAACTGACCCCTGTATGGAAGACTTCTGGGCATTGTCTTTAGTCAAAGTATTCTCTAAAACGACAAATGACACCCAACTGTTCATGAAGTCACAGACATCAATCATAATATTAGAACTGAAACCTTCATGCAAGACTTCTGAACGTTGTCTTCAGTCAAAGTATTCTCTAAAACGACAAGCGACACCCAACTGTTTATGAAGTCGCAGACATCGGTCATAATATTTCAACTGAACCCTGTATGGAAGACTTCTGGACGTTGTCTTTAGTCAAAGTATTCTCTAAAACGACAAATGACGCCCAACTCTTCATGAAGTCACAGATAGTGGTTATAATATTGGAACAGAACCCTGTATGGAAGACTTCTGGTCGTTGTGTTTAGTCAAAGTATTCTCTAAAACGACAGACGACACCCAACTTTTCATGAAGTCGCAGATATCGGCCATAATATTAGTACTGAACTGTTAATGCAAGCTTTCTGGACGTTGCCTTTAGTCAAAGTATTCTCTAAAACAATTGACGACACCCAACTGTTTATGAACTCACGGATAGCGGTCATAATATTAGAACTGAAACCTTAATGGAAGACTTCTGGACGTTGTCTTCAGTCAAAGTATTCTCTAAAACGACAAGCGACACCCAACTGTTTATGAAGTCGCAGATATCAGTCATAATATTGGAACTGAACCCTGTATGGAAGACTTCTGGACGTTGTCTTTCGTCAAAGTATTCTATAAAACGACAAATGACGCCCAACTCTTAATGAAGTCACAGATAGTGGTCATAATATTGGAACTGAATCCTTAATGGAAGACTTCTGGACGTTGTTTTTAGTCAAAGTATTCTCTAAAACGACAAATGACGCCCAACTCTTCATGAAGTCCCAGATATCGGTCATAATACTGGAACTGAACCCTTCATGGAAGGCAGCCAAAATGTTCTCCTATGCAATAAAACACACCTGACACTTCATGATGCAACAGATATTAGTGACCAGATTGGAACCGAGCACAGCGTGGAACACTTTCGGATCGTATATTTATTTATATTAAAATGCGGCTGCTCACTGTGAGGCTACTGCAAAAGTGGCGTACATATATACAAAATGAAAGGATTTAAACAGTAATATCACATTAAGTGTGCCAAGGTAAACAAATATCACTACCCTTGAGTGCACCCCTGTAATAAATGAGAAAAGTAGGACATTATTATAATACAAGTGCCTCCAAAAAGTCAGACACACTGGTATTAGGAATCAAACAAAGTAAATTAATCTAGTGTTTGATAACTTTATTTGAACGTGTTAGAGACCTCTACAAATGACTTCTAAGCTGGGTGGTGATTGCGGATCAGTGCTGTGTTGAAGACTTCAGCACTTTGCTGGTAGTTTAAATATCTTTTAACATCTACAAAATGCATCTGACACTTCTTGATGAGACAGACATTGGTTTTGAGATTATAGCCAAGCACTGTGGCTTTCACATGTCATCAATTGTCAAAATACCCTATAATGCAATAAAGCATGCCAAAAATTTTTGATGGGACAGATACCGATCAAAGGATTGCACCAGAGCACCGTACAGAAGTTTTGGCAAGTTTCCCAACAGAACTAAACTGAATATGCTTAAGTGCATGCATATATATAATCCAAGTTAATGCATATACTAAAGAACTGAACAGAAAAGAAGGACTCGTTGCAAACACATACAAATATTCAATGTTCGGAACCATCGAATATCTTCAGCTCATTACAGTCTGGAGGAACAGATAAATACATGCACAGCTCTGAAAGGCCTCATAAGTCACATGAGGTACTTTTTGCATTTCTTCTATACAAACTGCAGTACCATATTAGTGCACCTTCATTCATTCTGTGCATACATGTGGTGATCTTCTCTTTCAACAATCGTGTCATCGTGCAGCTGATTTCAAATCAGGTGCTTCTCACAAGGTTTTCATTTATCTGTCCAGCTGTAAACAGAACGCCCGTTATGTTACAGTAAACTGTAAAACGACGGAGAAGCGCCATTGTATGCCTATAGCTATGAGTATAGAATGAACTATAAATTAAGAATGTGTGTGTTAGAATGCCTCCAAACAACGTATGTGCTACTGAGCGTGGCAGGGAAGCAGAAGAAGCGAGAAGTGAAATAGCAGGCAATACCAGCAGCACTTGATCATGCAACTTTCTTTTTCGATCAGCACAGCAACGCACGCTCGAGTTTCTGTCTTGTCCGTGAATGGAAATGAGACCGCTGACAGCTCAATGTGTCAGCGTCGCTGGTACCCGACACGAAGTCACATCTCACTGCTACCAACCAGTGCACGCTTGTTATTAGCTTGGCAACACACAAAAACGAGTAGCACCGAAGCCAACGAATGTTTCCGCGTCATACAATTCGCGAATACACTTATATAAGTACGTACGTTTTCACATCACGGAAATGTGTTGGCTAGTGCGAGGT
This sequence comes from Rhipicephalus annulatus, assembly GCA_013436015.1. Taxonomy (NCBI): domain Eukaryota; kingdom Metazoa; phylum Arthropoda; class Arachnida; order Ixodida; family Ixodidae; genus Rhipicephalus; species Rhipicephalus annulatus. The sequence continues at coordinate 814,061 of WOVY01016091.1, read as the reverse complement.
TCGCTTTCAGCGATGATGAATACTGATGTTGAAAACAAACACAGTGCAGATAAAAACTCCTCCGTATGAACTACGCGATATTTCGGGCGTCGTATATGGTGTCTATGTTGCGACGGAAACTACCGTAGAGTTTTTTTTCAGCCGATGTGCCTCGCATGTGCTGGTTCATACGAACTAGATGGTAGGGGCCTGCGCTGGATGCAGATGACACCGATCTGAATTGCCTCCGCGGTAGGCGAGGGCTCACGCTCAAACCTTCGAACCTCCGAAGTCTGTTTACACTCGTTTTTAGCACAGACAGTCACAGATCAAAACACAAGAACACCGACATGCTCCTTTCGCTCCGCCGACGATCGCACACGGGACTGGCGCTAGCATAGCCGGCCGGCATTCGCTGGATTTGTCGGCGTCGCTCGAACTCGGCACGAAACCGCGTCACGCTGGTAGCACTCGCAGTGATTCGTCGTTTCGTTGTCGTTCTAGGTTACGAAGCGGTCATTCAGAAACGTTTGGAGTAGTTTTCATGCTTGCTTTCAGCACTCGGCTGTGCCTTCGAAGCGGCGGCCATTAGGCACAGCATTCGGAGTCATCGCGGCCTCTGGTTGGTTTGCGCCGCTGTACGCGTGGTGACGTAGCGTACGCGAGGCGAAATATCAAGCCCGGCTTGATCTCTCGCGCCTGCTCGCGTATGCCCCTCTGAAGCCGACGCCGAGAGGCGCATTTGACGCTTTTGACGCGTAGAAGCGAGCATACGCGTGCCAGTGGTTGGCACTTAAGCCGAACCGATGCGAGGAGTCGCCGCGGTGCGCGGGGGTCTCAGAAGAGGCCCGTTGATGCGCCGACTGCCAGTGCCGAGAGGCAATTAGGGGGCCGTCAAAAATGACGTTTATAATCTCACCCCTTTTGTTACCCCGGTTGTGTCCCTTTTCCTTGAGTTAATACTAACTCGAAACGCTCGACCGTCTCTAACGTTGAACAAAGCCGGGTAATATGCTGGCGCCGTGTGTCTGCGCTCGCGGCAAAACCGGTCGGTCGCGCTTCGACCGGCTGTCACTCAAGCAACGCTGGCTGCCCGCGGCTGACATGCCTTCCCAAGCTTACGCCACAAAGCAAATAAAAGCAAACAAAAATTGCCGTGCTACCAATTCTTACCGCGGTCCTACACCCCCCCCCCCCCCATCCAAGACTTCGCAACAACTTGCCTACAGTGTTGCCGAAGTAAACCCACAAAAAAAAACGGACCGCGCTCAACCAGTGGGTGTACGGCGGTATAACAGCTGCAGCCAACGGCTGAGGTGTCCCACCCACTACGCAGTGGTCGCGCTGCACCTGGCCAGCAGCAGCGTGCGCAAATTCTCTCCTGCAAAGGAAGCGCGAAAAGAGCCCCACTTGGTCTCGGTGCTCAAAAAAAATAACAATGAAACAAACCAATCTCCAGCGCCAGCTGACATGACAAAGCTACTTAGTGAGCTGCCCTGCTCTCTTAATATGGCGAGCCTATTCAAAACATCATGCAGCTGAAACGCGGTATCTAGTAGACCCGACCAAACGTGCCAGAGCTGCTCGCTCCGCACGCCTTTTCACCAACGCTTATGATGCATGCAACATCTGACATTTTTTGCCGTGGGCAATTCCTTGAACACTCTGCAAGAGTTTTAAATAACATGACACACACTCCAACACATGTCCCAGAACAATCGGGCGCTGCTGCCCCACCCAACATAATAAAAAAAACGCAACAAAAAATATTGGCACGTAAAAGCAAACAGACACCACACGCAGTTCACACCACTACACTTGGTAATTGTCACACACTGTTGTATGATGTTCACAAGTTCCATCACCATTCTGAAGTGTTATTGCCATGTTTGCACCATAAATCCATCACTTAGTCCCGTGGCACATAACACTCGTTCCCCCTCCTTCACTGATCGCGGCTGCGGGGCTCTCAGGCTACTGCACTTCCTCCCAGCATTGGTTTGTCAGCCGGGAAAGCGCGTCGGCGTTAGCAAGTGCCGTACCCTTTCTGTGTTGCACTACCACGTCGTAGCGCTGCAAAGCCAATGCCCAACGTATCAATTTGGCCCCTTGTGGCGCAGCTTGAGTGAGATACGCGAGCGGATTGTGGTCGGAGACGACAAAGATTTTGGTCCCGAATACCCAGGTGTCGAACTTTTTGAGTCCCCAAATGACCCCAAACGCCTCGCGCTCTATCATCGACAATTTCATCTGAGCAGGCGTGAAGCGATGACTGGCAAAAGCAATCGGGCACTCGGTACCGTCATCGGCCATTTGGGCCAAACAAGCTCCCACAGCGATAGCGGAAGCGTCCGTAAAAAGCCAAAACGGCTTGTGAATGTCTGGAGTGGTTAATTCAACGGCGCTGCACAGGGCACCCTTGAGTTTTGCAAATGCCTCGTCGGCCTCGGGCGTCCAAGGGATGTGGTTAGGAACATGTTTAGTCGTCGATTTGGTAGGGGCTTGGCAATGCTTGCAAAATTGGGTATGTAACCCCGGTAATACCCGCACAGACCTAGAACACTCCCTAACTCTTTTTTATTCTGGGGTACTTGCAGCTCCTCAACAGCCGCGAGCTTGCTGGGGTCCGGACCGTGCTTTCCCGATCCCACAATATGTCCGAGGTAGCGGATAGACGCGCACGCCACCTGACATTTTTCCATGTTAGCTACTAGACCTACGGACGTTAGGGCGGAGAACACAGCGAGGAGGTGCCGGACGTGCTCCTGTAGGGACCAGCTGAAAACCGCAATGTCATCCAAGTAGGCACAGGCATACGCCTCATGGGGTGCTAACAGCTGGTTCATACTCTGCTGAAAGCTGGCTGCCGCGTTCCTGAGCCCAAACGGCATTACCCTCCAAGCAAACTGACCAAGGTGCGACACGAACGCGGTCATGCGCTGTGACCCCTCCGCTAAGGGAACTTGCCAGTAGCCTCGTTGGAGATCAATGAGAGTTATATAAGTAGCCTGACCTACATTCATGATCAATTCTTGCGGGAATCCCATCGGGAATGCGTCTGGTTCGGTTATGACGTTTAAGCTTCTGTAATCGACACACAGGCGCACCATGCCATCTTTTTTTGGGACGCACACAAGGGGGTGAGCAAATGGACTTTCGCACCGGTATATTAAACCAAGCTCGAGCAGTTCCGCTATCTGTTTCGAAACCTCGTCCTTCAAGGCCATTGGGATGCGGTAAGGGCGGCCACGTTTCGGCGTGGCCCCTTGCACAAGCCTTATCTTATGTTCGCCGACTTGCGCGATCCCCACTTCTCCGCTAAATAAGGCCGCATGGCGTTCAAACACCTCCCGTACCAACACTCTCTCAGGGGGCTGCAAATGAGCCAAGATACCCGCCGGTAGGATAGATGCTCTGTCGTGCGAGGTGACAGGACGCGGCACGTATTCCACCTCCCCGAACTCGTGGTCGTCATGGAATATGACACCAATGCCAGCGACACGGCACGTGTACGGACGCAGTTGGTTGGCATGCATTAGCATACGCTTACCCGCCGGCGTCTCTAAGTAATAGGAGTGTTGGCGGTACTTTCCTGTGATCCTGCACGGACCTACCCATTTCGGTTGCATCTTACCGGAACGGTTTCTATCAAAAACAAGCACCTGCTGCCCAAGTTGAAACTCATTTTCTTTTGCACGAAGGTTGTATTGCGTCGCGTACGCCCTCTGCTGTTTAGTTGCGGTCACGTTAGCAGCTTCCGCGGCTATCTCCAACTGTTGCTTCAGTTTTCAGATATACTCCGCCGGCTTGTCTTCCACTGTCGCGGGCATTTTCTGTTCTCCCGACAAAGCCCTCTGTAGGATCGCGAGCGGACCGACGGGTTTTCTGCCGTACATCATCTGGAACGGGGACACGCCCGTAGTGTCGTGAGGAACTTCTCTATATTCCCACAGTAGAAGTGGCACGAACTTGTCCCATTGTCGCCGCTGTTCAGATATCACATGAAATAGTATGTTTTTGAATACTCTGTTCCACCGTTCGACCGCTCCGTTGCTTTCCGGGTGGTCCGGTGTCGAAAACCGAGGGGAACAGCCGAGGCGCGTCAGGAATTCGCGGGTCAGCGCGGCGGTGAAATTGGTCCCGCAATCTGAACATACTACCTCTAATATCCCGCTGCGGCTGAAAATTTCCAACATTGCGTCGCAGGTAGCTTTAGCTGTCAATGATTTGAGACATGTGACCTCGGGCCAGCGGGTGCACAAGGTCGTACTACTTTGTTAAAGTCCGTAAACCAAAATTTAGAGGCAAAACTCTGAAGTTATTCATAACAGTACACTGATGAAGTCATGCAATAAAAGTTTGGACACAGCATGGTAGAGTTGATGTGTCAGAATTATAGGTGTGAAAGTATTTGAAAATTGCAAGTAATATTGTGCAGTACCTTTCAATTTGGTCTTTTGTTTGAATAACTCTAGGGGAATATTTTTTGATTGTTTAAAATTACAGCAAAATCTCAATAGTATCAAACGAATACGAGAAAAAGGTATGATAAATATAATCCAAAATGCCACAATTTGTTAGATATAGACAGCAATCACTTATACTTTTTAAGGAGAGTCACCAGATATTTTAGGCCCATGGCAAAGTAGCTCCAGTGCGTTACATGCCACAAAAGTGCTACTGAGATTCTTTTGGGCCCCAAATCTGAATGAAACATCGTAAATAGTGTAGTGCACGTGTGTGAGTGCATGTGTTATGTATTTATCACTGCATATATTATAGTTATCACCCAGTATCTGGAGTAACATGTCACGCGAAAAGCCAGACAAACATCTCCAACTCTCCACTAAAATGATTCTCACTCTTCAACAGCTTTTTGCAAAATCTGGCATAAAAATTACCACACTTTTCTTTGTGTTTAAAACTTGCTCTGCTTGCTAATTTCTGTGGACGAAAATTTTCCTGCCTGTTCGTCCTAGTTTATAGCTTTTCGCCGACTCAGCTACAGAGTATAAAACAACAATTTTCCTTCAAAAGATGTCTATACGATGTACTCGATAAAATGGTGTTTATGGCAGGCTAATAAGATAATGTAAATATAAATGAAATATTTTTATGTATATAAACTCATTAAGGGATTTTGGCATGAGTTAAATTGAATAAATTTGTGAAATTTGATATTCACTGTGGAAGCATGTCAAAATAAAACGGCACAAATAATATGTCATAGCAGCCTGTTCAACATGCTATGAAGTAAAAATGATTAAGGTGCTCAAGATATATTGTCTGAACAATAAATTCCAATTTCGCTTTTTTTTAGAAAAAAGGTCAGTGTTCATTGAAAACCAACTTTGCTGGTCTTTAGTGGACTAAAAGTATTCATAAATTATATATATTAGCTAAAGATATGTGAAGTTACAGGGAAGTATTGTTTTTTGAGCTCGAGAAATACTTTATTTTTTTTTCAATTTTGTAACACTGTAAGCTTTTTGACGATGTAATGCAAGTGGCAACACGCGTTCGCAACAGCAGCGTTCAGCCCAAGCCCACTGACCTGGAATGTAGACAGTAAACTTGGCACTTTCTATGAATGAAATGTGGTTGTCATTGGCGTTTTATTGCCAACAGAGGCAATACAAGCAATGTGGTCAGAGAGTGACAACATACCAATGAGCCATCCAGCCATTACAGATTTACGATCATAACATGCTACTTTCTTCAGAGGGTTCTGCAAACAAAATAGGTGTGTTTTGTATATTTATATAACAATAAAGTAAACAATATGCATTTATTAGGCCAGATAGAGCACTGGTGCCATTCACATATTATACTAATAAAAGCTGACCTTTTACAATTGTTTAACTTCAAATGAAATGCATTTCTTTGTGAACTTCTGTGACTTTGAAATAATCAATCATACAATATCTCTCTCTCTCTCTCTCTCTCTCTCTATATATATATATATATATATATATATATATATATATATGTATGTATAGCCGCCTACGACTTTGCGCACTCCTTAGCATATCATTAAAGGGATGTACACCCCAAAATTGGTATACATACCGTTATACATCGATTGGTACACTCGCAGCCGTTTCATTACATAGATATATGCCAAATATGATATGACGAGATATTTTTGTACAAATAACATAAATTAGGGTGTGGTAAAGGGAAAACCATGACAAAATAACCTTGCGGTTATTTCGCTATAGCTTGGTTTATACCAAAATTATATGACATGACCATAGGTCAGCGAAACTTATGCAGCTCATTCAGACTGAGGCTCACGGCTTGATCTGAGTTTGAGTGAGTCGACTCGTGGGTGAGTTCATCAACCTATGGACGTGACTGCATGATGAACATAAAGAGCAAACGGTAACATGTAAATGATGACATACAATTATGCACCACGTGATTTACATGCCGGGCTCTTGGTGTGCTTGCGGCAATTTCGCTAGCTTAATATACAGCGAAATTTGCATTGCATACCACTGTATGATGACCATAAATGACATTTCCTAACGTGCAAATCATAATATCCACGTCTTAATTGTACAGCATGGTTTCTACTTTCCTGGCTGCTTCGCATTATGCATCAATTCCTGTATACTGTGCATGGGATCTGCCTTTTCTTTTTCTTTTCAAGAAGAGCATCCTGCTCCTTGAGAGCCAAATAATGTCATAAGACTAAAATATAGTCTAGCCTTATGACACTGTTGTTTATGTTACAGTAACATGACGCACTGCGAGTGTCAACGAAAGCTACTGTGCATGCTCCTCACAGCAGCCAACCCATGAGTGGGGCCATGTGTATGTGTCACGTTGTTAGAATGGCGTGTATGAATTGCTGTGTGAATGAATATATATATATATATATATATATATATATATATATATATATATATATATATATATATATATATATATGCACCTGCAGCAATGTTTTCCAGTGTTCTGCTGTAACAATGCTTCAGAAACAGGCGAGAACTCTGGATTAGTGTCCAGCATGTACATTTACAAGTGATTTTGCAGGCACATTTATAAAGTACATGTAGCTATATTTCGTAGTATGCTCCATGTAAATTAACTGATATTTTTAATGTGCTGAACCGAATGGCAGCCGGTAATGTGATCTAGAGTCTGCAGTCTACATTTCATTGGCGGGAAATCTTCGACTGCACATCCAGCAATTTTCTCTCGTACACTGGGGCCATTTTAGATGCCAAGCATGTTATGGTCGAGTTCAATGCTGTGTGCGGCGTGACCACCCTTGCCGCGCATGCGCGTCCCCTCGCCGTCTCTCTTCTCTCGTACACTCCCCCCTCTCTCGACTCGCACCACCGACGCAAGTAGCATCTGATAACGAGTTCCTTGATAAAAAAACATGACTGCTAGCACTGCACAACCATTCACTGGCCACCCCGTATTAGGCACTGGATATTGACCTCCAAGGTAGTGCTGGTGATAGATTTCTCTTGTGCGTTGTTGAACAATGAAAATGAGCAGAGTGCGCATTATACTTAGTTAAAAGTGTACTGAGGGTCTCTGCATTTAATAATAGTCTTGTGTCTCTCACCCATTAGCAGTGATTGGCATGTTACAGTAAGAAACACCGGTCCATCCCTGCGTGCTTAGCGCCTCGTCCCCAGGTTGATCTCCTGCGCAACGCCGCGATGAGAGCCAGCGTCAATGGCGCCGCCTGTGTAAGCGTTAGCGCCCGCTGCTTCACACGTATGCATGGTTCCCTTTAGTGGGAGAGAATAATTTTTCTTCCACCATCAGTTTGTCTATCGGCGCAGATCGCAGACTGCACAGCTCGTAAGCAGGAGCCGTACATTAGGAATAAGCCCTGCATGCCTGACCAAATGCATCGCGTACCACGAGATTTTAAATATTTATTCCCCATCTGCAGCAGTTAACCTAAACAGCACTGCGCGCGCAATCAAAGCCACGCCACGTCAATCTATCTATATAACTCTGTGACAGCTAAGACATCATGTGCAAAGAAGGCACGTGGCTAAGTTACTCAAGGACTGATGCAAATTCAACTTGCGATCAACAAGCTATAGTTCCCAAAGTGAGCAATTAAAGAAATGTAACAGCTATTATCACATCAGGTATTGCCTCTCACTCACATAATAGCCTGCCAAATGTGAGCAGCTTTAATACACCAACAGGTGGGTACGATGAATAGGGCATATATCCTTTGATTGCTGCACATCACTTACTTATAGGCTTTACCGCAATGCTTTCGCAATGCAGTGAAGCTTATTCATCGTTTGGTAATTGTCTTTTTGTCTGAAAAGGACGCGCCAAGATGCATATTTGGCCTGAGCAGTCGCAAATGCTTATATTTGTTTGATGCACAAGTGGCCTGTACATTCGTTCATTTCGTATCATGTAATGCTCTTCTGCTCACGCTGGCTTTACCGCAGTGCTTTCGCGATGCAGTGAAGCTTAATCATCTTTTGGTAATTGTCTTTTTGTCTCCCTGAAACGGACGTGCCAAGATGCATATTTGGCCTGAGCAGTCGCAAATACTTATATTTGTTTGATGCACAAGGGGCCCGTGCATGCGTTCATTTCGTATCATGTAATGCTCTTCTGCTCACGCTGGCTTTACCGCAGTGCTTTCGCGATGCAGTGAAGCTTAATCATCTTTTGGTAATTGTCTTTTTGTCTCCCTGAAACGGACGTGCCTAGATGCGTATTTGGCCTGAGCAGTCGCATATACTTATATTTGTTTCATGCACAAGTGGCCTGTGCATTCGTTCATTTCGTATCATGTAATGCTCTTCTGCTCACACTGGCCTTACCGCAGTGCATTCGCGATGCAGTCAAGCTTAATCATCTTTTGGTAATTGTCTTTTTGTCTCCCTGAAACGGACGTGCCAAGATGCATATTTGGCCTGAGCAGTCGCAAATGCTTATATTTGTTTGATGCACAAGTGGCCTGTGCATGCGTTCATTTCGTATCATGTAATGCTCTTCTGCTCACGCTGGCCTTACCGCAGTGCATTCGCGATGCAGTCAAGCTTAATCATCTTTTGGTAATTGTCTTTTTTGTCTCCCTGAAACGGACGTGCCAAGATGCATATTTGGCCTGAGCAGTCACAAATACTTATATTTGTTTCATGCACAAGTGGCCTGTGCATTCGTTCATTTCGTATCATGTAATGCTCTTCTGCTCACGCTGGCCTTACCGCAGTGCATTCGCGATGCAGTCAAGCTTAATCATCTTTTGGTAATTGTCTTTTTGTCTCCCTGAAACGGACGTGCCAAGATGCATATTTGGCCTGAGCAGTCGCAAATGCTTATATTTGTTTGATGCACAAGTGGCCTGTGCATGCGTTCATTTCGTATCATGTAATGCTCTTCTGCTCACGCTGGCCTTACCGCAGTGCATTCGCGATGCAGTCAAGCTTAATCATCTTTTGGTAATTGTCTTTTTGTCTCCCTGAAACGGACGTGCCAAGATGCATATTTGGCCTGAGCAGTCGCAAATGCTTATATTTGTTTCATGCACAAGTGGCCTGTGCATTCGTTCATTTCGTATCATGTAATGCTCTTCTGCTCACGCTGGCCTTACCGCAGTGCATTCGCGATGCAGTCAAGCTTAATCATCTTTTGGTAATTGTCTTTTTGTCTCCCTGAAACGGACGTGCCAAGATGCATATTTGGCCTGAGCAGTCGCAAATACTTATATTTGTTTGATGCACAAGGGGCCTGTGCATGCGTTCATTTCGTATCATGTAATGCTCTTCTGCTCACGCTGGCTTTACCGCAGTGCATTCGCGATGCAGTGAAGCTTGATCATATTTCGGTCTTTGTCCTTTTGTTTGCCTGAAACAGACGTGCGAAGATGCATATTTGGCCTGAGCAGTCGCAAATGCTTATATTTGTTTGATGCACAAGTGGCCTGTGCATGCGTTCATTTCGTATCATGTAATGCTCTTCTGCTCACGCTGGCCTTACCGCAGTGCATTCGCGATGCAGTGAAGCTTAATCATCTTTTGGCGCACGAAAGTGATGACATCGACCCAGACGCCAACACGTTTACGGAACGCGCGGAAGAAGCTAGACGACTGGCACGTTTACGGATCCGCCAGCAGTAAGAGTACGATGCAGGCCGCTACAATGCTCACCGCAGAGCAGTTGTCTATACAACTGGCGACAAAGTATGGGTGTGTTCACCCGTACGGAAACGAGGACTATCAGAAAAGCTCTTAAGAAGATACTTTGGGCCATACCGAGTGCTGCGACAACTGAGTGACGTCACTTACGAAGTTGTTCCCGACAATCCGTGTAGTACCAAGCGTCGCCAGCACCATCCTGAACTCGTTCACGCAGTGCGCATGAAGCCTTACGTCAGCGAGTGATTGCGTGAGACTTTTCTTTAAAAAAACCGCATTATTAATTTCGCATCGGGTCGATGCTCTTTGAGAGGGAGGCAAATGACCCGTGTCTACATGTGGACAAAAACGATGATGGGGGGATTTAGCGGACACCAGGTAGTGGGCCTCTGGCTTGACTCGAGAACGAAGGAGAAAATCTTGCGGCTCAGCTGTTGAGAACACGGTGCTTTCGCTGCCTCAAGGCGTACTTGTGTTTTGTTCACGTTGTACTGTGACAATATGTTCTCTAAATGCTCCTCGCTTCCACGCAGCGTGTACTTCATGCTAGGATCCATTGTTACAAGGTATGAATACGTGCAAGCACACAGATAACTAGATAAGCCGAGGATAACTAGTGAACAATTTTTTCACCTAAAACAAAAAGTAAACAATAACTTCCAGTCAGTACGCAATGAAAATCACTACTAAATCGACAGTTTAGTATATTTTTGCCTGGAACACGTCAATGTTAAACTTACGACCACTCATGAGCAAAAAAAAAAACCTTTTTAGCAAATTTTGACGCCAGTTGTCTACACTGTTTTGCATTACGTACGTTTAAAGTTACTTTTCGCCTACAGGAAAACTACTTGACCATTCGGTAATACAATCTATTTCATTTCACTATTATCTGTCTATGGAAAAAATCTCCAATATGAGCCATATTTCTCTTCCTTAAGGCAGCTATAAACACCCATGAAAGGGTTCGTAAAATTTTTTTTCAAATTAATAGGACACCCCTGTTCAACTGAACAAACTTTTCCTTATTTTAATATAGGAGTCAGTTAGTAAAATTTTTATTGAGAATGTAGAACGTATTTTTGGCAATACATTTTACGAGTCAAGCTTCAAGCTTTCCGAAAACAATTCGCATGCGTCTTACGATACTAAAAAATCTATGTCAAGAAACATTTCAGGGGAAAATTCCTTGCTCTATAAATAGATGATCCTTAGTTTTTTAAAGCTAATCTCTAATGGTCGAGCGCCAAGGTTTGGAGAGATGGCGTGGAATAGCCCAGTGATAACACTTGCCACATAAAGCTGTTTGTTTGCTCTAGATTGAGGTATAAAGTTAATTTTCACTTGGAGCCCCACATGGTGTAAATTTCGTCTCATGTGGACCCAAATTACGATTTTATTGAGCCCGTGTTTTTTTAAATAAAAAAACTTTAATCCTCTAAAATAATATGCATGATATACCCTCCCCGGAGCAAGCATTTTCTTACTCAGGTATTTATACATAGCGCAACAACACAAAAAAAATAAATCGGGGGCAGCGTCAGGATTATTTTACTAGTGGGGCACTCATTATAAGTGAGTTCCTGAAGGGTGGGCAGGGAGGCAGGGAACTTAGCCATTGTGTTGTGACTATGTTCTCTCTTGTGGGGGGGGGGGCAGTGGGGGGCGAGTAAAAATTGAGGGGGGGGGGGCTCCAGCTCCCCCATGCCCACCCCTAGCGCCGCTACCTGAAAGAAGTGCAAATAGAACATTTCGGCAAGGATTCTGGATGCATGTTTGACAGAAAAGTAACAGCAATATTGTTCAGCTTTTAACACCTGGAACAAACGATTTTGCTTAACATCAAAACCGAATTCGCCATTCAAACGAGCAAGGTTATAGTAAATTTCGCAAACAACACTCAGACTACACTCTTCGAAATACAAAAAAGAGTGCACGTACGGCACAGGTTGGCAAAATAAATGGAACTCATTCAGACTAACTCAATAACCATATATAAAAATATTTTGCTTTGGACTCACTCGGACTGAGACTAACGAAATTTCTCTCTAATTAAACTCACTCAGACTTGGACTTACCGATGTTTTTGTCAGCCAGATCCGCTAATACTTTCCTCAAGTATACCCGTTCATAATCAGACTCATCAAAACGTTCCTCCAGCAGACTCACTCGGACTTAAACTCACCAAAACAAAACAAAACAAAAATATAACTCTGGCAGACTAAGACTCACCAAAATTTCCCTGAAAAGGACTCGCTCGGACTCATAGACTCGCCAAATGTTGCTAAAACAGACACTTGGACTCAAAATGAGCGATATTCGTCTTGGCCTGGCTCATACATTAAACGTCGAAGGAGCACTATTAAAAACACATGTGAAAGAATTGCAATTGCCAAGCAACCCAGAAAAATATATATATATATATATATATATATATATATATATATATATATATATAATAGGTTTCAACATACAAAAACAAGTTATTTTCCATGCCTCTAAATATTAAAAAAAATTAATATTAAAGAGAACCTAACAATACGTGCAATTTCCACGACATGCACGCTGATAGCACTAAATACAATGAGTACCATATGAATTGGCTGCTGTAAATACCTGTGCTATTTTGAAATTTGGTGATACTATGCTGGTATATATATTCGCCCACGCTTGTAATTTGGTCATTGTGCAGAATGCTATAATATAAAATTTTTGTCAGCAGAAAATCTGAGAACCATGACTTGACAGGGTCGCGTTCTTTAAAAAGTCTGTTGATTGATTGATATGTGGGGTTTAACGTCCCAAAACCACTCTATGATTATGAGAGACGCCGTAGTGGAGGGCTCCGGAAATTTAAACCACCTGGGGTTCTTTAACGTGCACCCAAATCTGAGCACACGGGCCTACAACATTTCCGCCTCCATCGGAAATGCAGCCGCCGCAGCCGGGATACGAACCCGCGCCCTGCGGGTCAGCAGCCGAGTGCCTTAGCCACTAGACCACCGCGGCGGGGCTAAAAAGTCTGTTACCTGTCCCGAGTTTCAAATCAGCTAATGTGCATTTATGGTTCATTATTCATCAAGTCTTCCTGCAAAACACTGCACAAAAACTTGTGTTCATTGGATGCACTGGTGTTAGTGCACATGTACGTGTTATCCTACATAAGCTGAGTCTTTCGAAAATAACTCATCAGGTGCAATACAGCGCCTGTGTTTGCGTCTTTTTAGGTGAGCATGATTGTGTTGTATTGTATGCTGCTTCCTCAAAAAGAAAATAATGACTAGGTTATTAGCTACTTGCTGCAACAAATGAAAAAAAAAAAGATGCAACATTTTTTCTATCAGTAGTCCTCTCTCTACCCCCCCCCCCCCCAAGCACACACACGCACACCACAGCAATAAGCGTCCAAGAAGGAAGAGGGGCTGTTTACGGTTGTGCCCCTGTCATTCCTTCTCTAAATGTTTTGGTGTGAGGGAGTTTGCCGGAGCAGCGAGAATATAGTGTACGACTGGAATCAAATGTGAACATTCGACATAAGTCTGTCTGTTTTGGATAGAAACTGAAGGAATGAGAACTCCAACCAAAATATATTTAAGGAAATAAAACCGATGTTTCGAAGCTGGTCCGGCTTCTTCCTCAGGGGTGAGAGATCGGCTTCAAAACGTCGTTTTTTTTAATATGTTTTGGTTGGAGTTTTCTCATTACTTCAACGTACGAATAGAAGTGGGGATGGTGGTAAAGAAAAGGGTTGCCCCAGTGGCTTTCGCAATACTCCATTAGGCAAAATATGTTCTCTTTTCATCTTGCTGTGTAATCTCCTTGCCTTCTCATTACTCTCGGCTAAGCTTTGTTTTGTGCTCGGCGGCTCAGGGTGAGGTGAGTTTCCGCCAACCTTACCTGCCTTCCAAACCAGTTACTGCATGCAAGCTTTCCCTGAATGGATGAATCTGTGGTTGAAGGAAAGCTAAAAGACACTATCTTTTCTTGCGAGAGCACGGCTCAGTGGCAAAAAGGGAGGGAGGGTGGGACTGGAGAAAAGAGTTTAGAAGTAGATAGAAGGAGAAGGTTTGGAAGAACGTGACGGCCATGGCTGCTAGAGCAGAAAGAGAACTGGGGCCATTGACAGGGCAGTCCGAGTAGTACGTCTTGGAAATGTGGAGCTGCAACCACGTACGCACATGCCTATGGTCATTCCCACGAGAAGATATGTCCTAGACCACCTTTCTTGGGCAAGAATACAGAAAACTAGCTAAACGAGAAATTTAAAATAAATAAAGAAATAACCGATAATCCAACCACCAATTGTCACCACCGCTGCGGAAGGAAGAAAAAACGTAATCTGTGACCTCGGCACCAGTGGCTACACAGAGGTATTTATTCGCAGAACACTGTGTATAAGCAAAGACACGGGAAACACGACACCAATGGCGCCGCAACGACGCCGCGTGTCGACCCAACTTGAGCGCAGGGAACAGCGAACAGAGCACAATGGCAGAACACTGCGACACCACTCGCAACATGTTTGCCCCATACCAGTCTCGACGGCATGATGTAGAGCTCGTTGCATTGTTTTGTAGTCTTTCTGCATTCCTTGAAGAGCACAAAGAGCGCGAAAGCTTGGGTATGAGAAACTTGAGCGTGAAAAACGACTTTGCCATCAAGCCTTTTGCAATGCGGACTGGAAGAACGCAATGATGGGTGAGGGACGACAGGAAGTTCTTAGGCGCTTCAAAGATGACTATAAATGGAAAAGTGTTTGAATGGAAATGAAAAAAAAATCTATAAAAACACGGGCGTAGCTATGTTGTCTCGGTACAACATAAATGCAGGCCTGTTGGGAAAAGATGGCAGCAATATATCATAAAGAGACTCGAGAATTAAAAGCCTCTCTGATTGCCGAGCGGTAAAAGAATTCTTCGACTACGTTACAGCTTGAATAAATTTATTTCCGTGAGTGATGAAGGATCACGTACGGCCTGAACAGTGTGTTTCTGCCTCCTTCCTTCTAGAAATATGGCCGCGACAATTTTCATGGTACGCTAAATTACGCAGCCGCTGTTTAATTGGTGGCAAATGACATGAAAAAAGCCCATGGTCTGTGTCATCGTACATTTTAACAAAACTTGAAATCCAGCCAAATGGCTCATTGCTATTGGGAAATTTTTAGCTCAAACTAATGCTTCCTCACAACGTTCACAAGCACCCATCCTGTCTCTCTCGTTCTTCTTATCGTTTTGTTTTCTTGTTTAACACTCACAACTTTCCCAATTGCCACATTTATTCGAGAAAAAACTGAAGTGGCATCTGAGGGCCCAAGCAGTTCAACTCAATAGAGAAAGAGAACGGGTGCTCGATTGCTCGCGAATCGTGCTGCTTTCTCGTCTTTGAAGCCACATTAATAATGAATCTGGAGCTTAGCACTTATTCTCCGTTGATAAGGTACATAATGATAGATCAAGCTCAGTGTAGATTTCGATGTCACGTAATAAAGATGGCCTGGAGTGGCACATGTGTCACAACAAGCTGCAGAACCCAATTCGATCCCTTCGTCCGTCATGCTCGTTTAATACGAATGTTTGTAGATTGGACTACAGAAACAACATTAAAAGACTAAGAAATGTTTAATTCTTCCGTTCGTTAGTAACGCACTTCGTTGTGTATTTTTCTGTTCTCCGGGGGCAGATTACGTGAGTGTTGTAGCATGAATTAACATAAATTGATGTTTCTATTTCACCACAGTCAGCGAACGTTGTACTCTATAAACACATCACCTGCATTAAACTTCGTGTCAGCACAATGTATACAATGCTCAATTACATCGCAAAAAATACGGGTTTCACGGAAAGAACTTGTTGATGTTTCGTTAGATATTCAAACGTTAAATTTTTAAATGGCACACCATGAACGGGATTAACCCCAAGGCCAAATTTTCCTGCAAAAAACGCTCTAATAACTGCACCTTGCAGGTATGCAATATAGATTGCATGAGGTTTTAGAGGTGTGGTGACATCATTAGTTCAGGTTACATTGTTTTAGCGTAGAGTTAGCTTTTTAGTGACGTTTACTATGCTTCTTAATGTTAATATTTCACCTAATCGGTCATTTAGTGACGGTCATTTCATTTCCACATCTTAAAATGAGAGTTATGAATAGTTGATATCCAAGCATATTTTAAAGATATATGACTGGTGTTAATCAAAGGACCAACCCTAGATTGAGTTCCGGGGAGGGGGGAGATTTGAACAGTTTTGTCATTTGAAAAATGAAGTTTTCGGCTTTACAAGCCGGAACGTCCATACGACAACAAGGCACGCCATAGTATACGAGGTTTTAAATATTCGGAACCATAGGTCGGCAAAATAAATAGAGCCCACATAGACTCGCTCAGTAAATGTGCTTTAATCTTAGGACTCAATATAGGGCCCAGCCTATAGCCGGTATTTTGGTCACATATAGGTGACCAAAAATATTTTTCTCTGCAAAACATTTTCGCAATAGACCGCTTTGAATGGAGTAAATCAGCCCAACATTTTTCGAATACACCTGAGGTAGTCGCCAAAGCGCCTTCGACGTTTGGCGTGGAATGACAGATCAAACTTTACGTCGATACCTATCACTTTTCGTCTCCACTGTCTCTTCCCGAGTTCGTGTTCTTCCTTTCTTGACATTCAACTTCACAGTGATTTAACAAATCCGCATTATATTGGTTCTATAGAAGAAAATAGCTTGTGGTATACGCATCTTAATTAAAACTTGGCCGTGCGCTTACGCCCTATCTCACTGTTTTGTATGATTCATTTCACCGTTCTCATCGCACTTACCGTATTGCCACGTGGTTGCGACGGCAAAGAATATGGTACTTGGGTTGCTCAAGACGACACATTTTATTTCGTGAACATGTGCCTAGAAAAGTACAAAGTACTAGAAATTCACGCTTTACGCCAATAGCGGTAATCAGAGTATTGGTCGTCGGTAAAATGATCTGCGCGAAGGTACGTCGCCATATATACATGTGGCATCGAACATCTTACATATTGTAGGTGTCTGAAGCTCATCAGAAGATTCTAAAATAACCTAGAATTTTCAGGCAGCTAAGCGTGCTTTGCGCAAGGCAATTGATTAATATGTGGTGTTTAACGTTTCAAAACCACCACATGATTATGAGAGATGCCGTAGTGGAGGACTCTAGAAATTTCGACAACAGGTTCTTTAACATGTACTCGTATCTGAACCCATGGGCCCACAGCATTTTCGCCTCTATCGAAAATGCCACCACAGGCGTGATTCAATCCCGCGACCTGCGGGTCAGCAGCCGAGCACCTTAGCTACTGAACCACTACGGCGGTGCCTTTACGCAAAAAAGTGACATAAAAATACAAGCGAGCGTGGCAGTATAATAATATTACGATAAAATTTCAGCAGATGCGACAGGCTCCACTGTGCATGCTATTTTCATACAGAACCGTCAGCGGATAGTCACGCGTTGCACGGTGGATCAACGTCTTTGGGTATTTTGAGTAGGCTAAGTTTCTACCTAAAACATACGGCGTAACGACAGCACTCACGTTGACTGTAAATTTTAGCGAAACGAAGTGCATGCTTCGGTTGGATGATATGCATATTATTAAGAAGCGGTTGTGTATTCCTCAAAGGTCGAGAACATCAATGGTCGAGCGAACCTTCACTATCACGTGCTGGATGAAAGAAATATATCTGCGTAGTGTTTACAGCCAGCCTATTGACCGCAGCTGACGGTGTGGGCCGACATCACTCCTGTAAGTCTATATACTTAGTGTTGTATCAGTTACAGTAAAACGTAACTAAATACGTTACTCGTTATATATATATATATATATATATATATATATATATATATATATATATATATATATATATATATATATATATATATATATATATATATATATATATATATATATATATATATATATATATAGGGATATGGCACAACGGGAGCGTTGTCAACAAGGATAAATATATTTATTTCCCAACAGTTTCGGGAGGGGACCTCCCTTCATCAGGGGATGATCTGCGCTCTAATAACTGCACCTAATAACTAATAACTCATCCTCTGATGAAGGGAGGTCCCCTCCCGAAACTGTTGGGAAATAAATATATTTATCCTTGTTGACAACGCTCCCGTTGTGCCATATCCCATACCTTCACGAAGACTAACTGGCCCATTGAATTATTACTCCCACTATATATATATATATATATATATATATATATATATATATATATATATATATATATATATATATATATATATAAGGTAACGCATTACCGTTGCGGTAACCGAAAAAGATATAACGAATGTTACCTCTGACCTCTGCCGTAGCTCCGGAATCATCAGTTTTAATCAATGTGTCTTTACTGCAGAAACCCACAATGAGAATTTTTAAATCTCAAATTTATGTTTCACACATACCATAACCCAAGCAAGGATTATACTTAACGTTCAATTAACGATAATTATTTGTACAAATGTACTCAACCTTAGCAATGTTATATAGAGGCTTAATGACGCCTGCCCATGCGATGGCTTCTGACTCTGCAGTGACCCAGGGTGAAACCATTTTTTTTTTTCATTGGAGCATTATACACAAAGTGAGGTCCAATAATCTACGGTATTCATAAAGAAGCTATCACTGAACTCTGAAGAAATTTACAACAATTGGCCTTTTCTTGATCCTTCAGCACCTTGAATAAAGCATGTCGAAATCAGTACTGTTGGTCCTAGTCACCGAAATGGCCCGCCGTGGGCCAGTAGGCAATCACGGAGGCCTACGGAGGCCTACGGAGGCCTACATTGGTGCCTTTGTATTGGGGAAGGGGAGACTTTGGAGATGTCATGGGGAGGAGGAGGAGTGGCAATAGCAAGTTTGTGACACCAGATGTGCCTTGCAGACGCGCAAGTCTAGAAAAATCACGAAGGGGGACACACATCTTACAATAGCAGCCATTTTGTTTTTTTTATGTTGCAGGTTTTATTTTTGTTTATATAAGATTTAAAATCATGCCCAGAAATTGAATTGACAAACGAACGTGGGTTCCCAGCACTCGTAATTGCATTCTTCTATTGAGTCTTTTCCGGAACCAGTCGATAGTGGCAGTTGCAATTTCAATTGTCTCACACACCTGATGGGTATTGAGCACGTGTACACGCTACAAAAAAGCATTAAAAAGTTGAATGTTTGATACATACTTATCAAGCATTCTTATTTGTGACGTTTTCAAGAGAAATTTTGATGGGGCCCACTTGCAAGGGGTGTCCCCCTCCCCTGACCAAGCACAAAGTGCTCGGGGAGTCAACGTTCTCTGCAGGCGTGGTCAACGGGCGTCCAGGTCGTGACCAGCATGGACTGTGTATCTGAGCAAATATTGCATTTTCTCTCATCTGCACATATGACCATCGACAGGTTTTTGTCTTGGGGGGGGGGGGGGATGCAAACCCTTTTTTCAACTTGCAATGCGGCTGAGGGACGGGGTCGTGTTGCTGTCGCTAGAGCGGGTAGCAAGTGCTGGTGCGGCTTGAAGGGGTCAAGTGCCCCGTTTGCACCACCCGCCTCGCCCACGCCCATGTCTACACTTCATTCATTGAACACTGCGGTGAGGACTAGTTGACTAAATGCGCAGATTTGTTTTCTTCCGCATCTTATACCACTGCATAAAACATTCTCACATTGTTAAAAGTAGGTATTTTGATTAGTTTGAAGGAAAGTAACATTCAAGGCATGACAGACACTCAAAAAAGCGGTTTCCTGCAATCGCAATAAGAAAACTCGTAGCATAGGTGCTTCTTTTTTCGTGCAGCGTACAATGTAAAAGTGAGATCCCATTCGGAAAAAGCGAACTGAGTGACGTGCGTCGGTGCTCGCTCAATGTTCAATGAAAGAAGGTTTCATGAAGCATGACGTAGCCAACAACAGAAACAAACTGCTGCATCTTAAATTTAAAAACAAAACAAGGAAAGTGCTGCACATTCGTGGTACAACATGGACACAATTTGAAATACGCGTTTTTTTATTATGAAAGCGAAATAAAAACTATTTTACAAAACGCTTTGCATTTATCGTGATTTTGACACATCTGTAAGTGTAATTTACGCTATTTGGATGAAAATCCCTGAATTTCAACTAATTCAGTAACCTGGGGCAGAAGAGCCTTTTGAATTTTTAGTTTCGGTTTCCGCGCCGCCGATGAAAATTGGCCGCGCGCCGCCGCCGATGAACTAACCGGCGTGCGCCGACAACGCCGCCGACTCTGGACGCCCCCCCCCCCCCCCCCCCCCGCCGCCGCCGGTCGAAGTCACCTCGGCGCACACCTCTAGGGCTTAGCGTCTCATGCGCCGCGTGGCGCAGCAGCCATCCCCACACACATCCCCTTTTGCGCCGCATGGTAGGCACGTCACTTTTGAAGAAAGTTACCGTAAAGCTATTCAAATGTGCAAATTATTACTTTATAATGTAATAAACTTACAAAAGTGACATTAAACAAATGTGTAGCGTGTTTTATTGTGCATAAATTAATTATTAACGCATTGTATAAAAATGTTTGTTTTGTATAGTGTTTTTGTAATATTAGTATATATTGCTCAGTTTAACAACTGCATAAATTACTTGTTGGTTTATAAGTATTATTAAAAGGCAAATAAGTTGATTGTTCGCTCTGTGCTCGAGGGTGCAGCAGGCTCGCCCCTGGTTTCGGTTTGGAGCGTGTTTTGATCCTACGACTACCCAAATTATTGTACAGTACATGTGTACGTTCTACATCGCAATGTGCCATGTCAACAGCATTCGCTGAACACCGTGTGATAAATCTGCATCGCAACGTCAACAGAGTGTTTCTTTGATAGACCGAGAGAAAATCCGTGGTCTGGTGTCACATTAATGTGCATCCTTGCCTGTCGACAGAGTGTTTTTTTGGTAGACCGAGAGAAAATCGGTGGTCTGGTGTCAAATTAATGGGCATCCTTGCCTTTCGTTCGCAAAATATATGCGTCCAGTGACGCTGTTGTGGTACCACGTCTACTGCGGCGCATTTTTCTGTCATCAGAGCCTCAATAAATAGCGCGAACAGCATTGCTTACCCAGTGGCGAAGAAAACGATGCAGTCAGCTGCATCGTTTTCGCTTACGGGCTTGGAGTTTTGTGTGTCCTTGTACGTCTCGGCAAGAAAGTGCATCGATTGTTGAACAAGCGTGTAAATGTCCAATTCTGCGAGGATAATCAAGCATTTGAAATCAAAGGAGGCGGCATTCAGGCACATCAGTCCAATATGTGCTTAGGAGAAACTTGTTAACTTGTGTCGCAGACAGCACATTATTGTTATTGATTGCAGCAGTGCTCTGAGGGACGAGGATCTTTCAGTGCGCTGCTAAAATCAAGAACGCGTTCCAACTTGCGCATGCAATTTTCAGTTTTCATGCACCACATTATTGATCGTCTTATATGAAAAAGTTAACAAAAAAGTCATTTATGTACGTGCTATGCATGCCACGTTAAGCTTCTGTGCTAACTATACCCTTGCACTGGATATTGAAATGTTTACATGCTTACACTCTGAGGAAGAGATGGTCCGCTTATTTCTTTTAAACAAATCTGGAATGTTGGCCATGTTGTCGCTTGTGCCTCTAGACCAGGTAGTCGTGTCTGGACCACCAAGCAAACCAGCTTGACCTCCCTCATGCCCAGGGTCACACATCTTAATTCATGCGGCTACGATGTGCTGCTGCACTTCCACTAAGTATGAGTTGAATATGTTCGCAAGTAGACTGCCATATAAAGACTTGCAGGTGCTCTTCGGTTCTCTTTTCTTTTTTTAGCGCATTATAGTGCAGCGATTGGTTCGCAGGTAGGACTTGCAAACCTTGTACGGCTATGGACAGGGCTGACTATTGTTGCTTCGTATGCATGTAGAAACCTTTTCCAAGTAGAAAGGTTATTATCATCAACATAAGAGAAAGGTATGCAAGCTGTTTTCATCCAACCTTTCTTCACAAATGAGATAAAAATGACTAACCCATTACTACTTGAATTACTAGCCATACTGTACAGATTGCCATAAATTTAACTGACGGCACCTCAACTGACGGCTTGAGGCTTTGAGCATTTTTCTGTAATCCATATCATTTGCTGTTTTATAGTAAGGCACATGCCTTACTATTAAAGCTTGTTCAGACTTTTGCCTACCTCAGTTTATTATGAAGCCTATACAATTTGTAGGTTCTGATTTTGATGAGATAAACCTTGAAACTTCGTTTTCTGAGAGCCTTTTAGCTGTATGTTCTCCCCATTTTATTGAACAAAATCAGACACCGCTCCAAACTACCCGAACTCGTGATACGACACATACCTGTTACAAAATTACGGGGTAGTAAATCTGCATTTTTGCCTCAAAGAGTCAATAAAAAGAAGAAACAAAAATGTCTGTGTAGGTCTACACTGTACCCTATTAATCCTTGGGAATTCAACAGCAAGTGATATGGATTACAGAAAAATGCTCCAAGCCTCAAGCCGTCAGTTGAGGTGCTGTCCACTATCATCATCAGCAGCAGCAGCCTGACTACGTCCACTGCAGGACAAAGGCCTCTCCCATGTTCCGCCAGTTAACTCGGTCCTGTGCTTGCTGCTGCCACTTTACACCCACAAACTTCTTAATCTCATCTGCCCACCTAACCTTCTGTCTCCCCCTAGCTCTCATGCCTTCTCTGGGAATCCAGTTAATTACCCTTAATGACCAGCAATTGTCCTGTCTATGCACTACATGCCCAGTCCATGTCCATTTCCTCTTCTTGATTTCAACTATGATATGCTTAACCCCATTTTGTTCCCTGATCCACTCTGCTCTCTTCTTGTCTCTTAAAGTTACACCTACCATTTTTCTTTCCATTGCTCGCTGCGTCATCCTCTATTCAAGCTGAACCCTCTTTGTAAGTCTTCAGGTTTCTGCTCCAAAGCTAAGTACCAGCAAGATACAGCTGTTATATACCTTCCTCTTGAAGGATAGTGGCAATCTACCTGTCATAATTTGAGAGTGCTTGCCAAATGTGCTCCACCCCATTCTTATTCTTCAAGTTACTTCAATCTCTTGGTTCGGCTCCGTGGTTATTACCTGCACTAAGTAGACATAGTCTTTTACTAAAAACTCGCGCTCAGCTTGACGACTTAACTCAGCGCCGCAGAACTGCCCGCCTTTCGCTTCTCCACAAACTCTATCATCACCCATACCTTCACCGCATTTTCGAAGCACCAACAGTCATCTTTCCACGCACAGACCATATCTTCAAGATAAAACGTATAAGTTGTCGCTCAGCTCATTAAGCTAATTCTTTCATTTCCCGAACAATAGTTGCATGGAATAACTTGCCGTCCCACATTGCCACTCAAGCAGATTTCACAACATTTCACGAACTTTTACTCAACATTTCCGACTAGATATCCACCGCGCGTACTCTCATTAAGCTTCTTCATATGTACATCAGTGTTTAATTTTCTTGTTATCATGTGTTAATGTTTTTCACGACCATTGTACACGCTTGATTTGTGTTATTTATGTGTTAATTTCGAACTTTTGTCTCTTAAGATCATGCCATCATTTTAGTTTTTTTTCCTTGTATACTGTATTTGTTAGTGCCCTTAATTTATGTTTCCAGTATTCAATATTCTATCTCTACTTATTTTTTTCATAGTATCTGATTTTGGTTGTTGTTTTTACTTTTTTTATTTAGCTCGCTTTCTTTATTTTGTATAATCTTGTTTTTAGATTGTATAAGCGTACAAAGATTTGTTTCATGTGTCCGTTTCCCTATGTAATACCCCTTCAGGGGCCTTTAGGGGTATTATGAAATAAAAATAATTAAACAACTTGAAGTGCACTATTATCTATCTCGAAGCACTGCTCTCTTCCGAGGTTGTTGTACATTACTTTTGTTTTCTGCAGATTAATTCTAAGACCTACCTTTCGGCTCTCCTTGTCTAATTCTTTAATCATCAGTTGGAATTAGTCCCCTGAGTTACTCAGCAATGAAATGTCATTGGCAAAGCGCATGTTACTAAGGTATTCTCTATTAACTCTTATCCCTAACTGTTCCCATTCTAGGCCTCTGAAAACCTCCTGTAAGCATGCGGTAAATAGCATTGGGGAGATTGTATCCCCCTGCCTTACACCCTTCTTGATTGGTATTCTGTTGCTTTAATTATGAAGCATTATGACAGCAGTTGATCCCCTGTAGATGTATTCCAGGATGTTTGTAGATGCTTCATCGACGCCCTGATTCCGCAGTGTCTGCATGACTGATGATATTTCTACTGAATAAAACGCCTTCTCGTAATCTATGAAGGGTATGAAGAGTGGTTAATTATATTCTGAGCATTTTTCTATTATTTGATTGATAGTATGAATGTGGTCGATTGTTGAGTAGCCTGTTCGAAATCCTGCTTGTTCCTTTGGTTGATCGAATTCTAATGTTTTATTAACTCTGTTAGCAAGTACCTTTGTAAATAACTTGTATACTACGGAGAGCAACCTGGTCGGCCTGTAATTCTTTTAGTCCTTGTCATCTCCTTTCTTATGTAATAAGATGATGTTAGCATTCTTCCAAGACTCCAATACTCTTCCCATCAGGAGACACCTCGTAAATGGGGTGGCTAGTTTTTCTAACACAACTTGTTCTCCATCTTTCAGCAGATCTGATGTTACCTGATCCTCACCAGCAGCTTTGCCTCTTTGCGTGCTCTCCAAAGCTTTTCTGACTCCTTCTATCATTACTGGTGGGGTGTCATCTGGGTTACTGCAAGTTCTTATAGTATTAAGGTCGTGGTTGTTCTGGCTACTGTACAGATCTCTGTAAAACTTCTCCGTTATTTTAACTATCCTATCAATATTGGTAGTTATTTTGCCTTCTTTGTCCCTTAGTGCATATATCCAATTTTTTCCTATTCCAAGTTTCCTCTTCACTGTTTTGACGCTTCCTCCAATTTTCAGAGCATGTTCAATTCCCTCCATGTTATAGCTTCTTACATCGAATACATTATGCCTATTAATCAACTTCGAAAGTTCTGCCAGTTCTATTTTGTCTGTTGTACTTGAGACTATCATGATTTGACGCTCTTTAATGAGGTTATTCGTCTCCTGGGACAGCTTGGCAGTGTCCTGTCTAAGTACCGTACCTCCAACTTCCACTGCACACTCCATAATGATACTCTTCAGAATATTATTCATTGCGTCAACGCTAAGGCTGGTTTCCTCGATAAAAGCCGAGCACCTGTTCTGAAGGGAGACTCAATACTCTACTTTCCTTCACAGTGCTAGCTAATTGATTGGCTTCTTGCGCATCAGTTTCTGTCGTTCCTTCTTCAAGTCTAGGTGAATTCGAGACCGTACCATTCTATGGTCACTGCATCATAACCTGCCAACCACTTCCACATCCTGCACGATGCCTGGGTGTGCACTCATTATAAAGTCTATTCCGCTCTTACTTTCCCCATTAGGGCTCCTCCATGTCCACTTACGGTTTCCTTGTTTTTGGTAGAAGGTATTCAAAATCCGTAAAATATTGCGTTTTGCAAATTCTACTAGTAGCTCTCCTTTGGCATTTCTAGTACCGATGCCATAATCTCCTACTGCCCGGTCTCCAGCCTGCCTATTCCTTATCTTTGCAATAAAGTCTGCCATCAGTATAGTATAGTGTGTTTTTACCTTACTCATTCCTGATTCCACGTCCGTCTTCATAGAAGCTTTCAACTGATGCGTCATCGTGGTTGGATGTAGGCGCGTAAGGTTGTATCACCTTCATCTTTTATCTCCTATTGAGTTTAATTACAATACCAACCACCCTTTTATTATTGCTATAGTATTCCTATATGTTGCCAGCTATGTTTCTGGGAATTAGGAACCCCCCTCCCAGTTCCCTTCTGTCAGCCAAGCCTCGATAGCAAAGGACGTGCCCATTCTATAGCACCGTATAGGCCTCATCTGTCCTCCTAAGCTCACTGAGTTCTATTTTATCCCTTTTATCACCCTCTAGCTCCTCGAGTAGTACAGCTAGGCTTCCCTCACTAGATAAGGTTCTAGTGTTAAACGTTGCCAAGTTCAGGTTCCTATGACGGCCTGTCTGGATCCAGAGATTCTTAGCACCCTCTGCTGCGTTGCAGATCTGACTGCCGCCATGGTCAGTTGCTTCGCAGCTGCTGGGGACTGAGGGCCGTGAGTTATTTGACGTATGCATGTGGGAGGTAGTGGCCAGATACTGCACTAGGGTGGCCAATCCATCTCTGGTGAGACCCCCCCCCCCCCTGTTAGCTCGGGTCCGTGGTGTCGCTACACACCAAACGCCTGCTTACGCAGATGCCCCTGCGTGTGCACTATGCTATGTAATAAACCCTGGAGATTTTGGAATGTAATATAAGCCACATTTATGTCCTGATGCATCTGAACATTGACTAGCTGAATGGCGTCTATTCTGCCTATCTTATTATAAAAGCGCTCTCATCTGTTTTCACTCTTGAAATGGTTACTCCTTTTCGACTCTTTAGTTCATTTCATTATTTCTCTATTCTATGCAATAAATTTGTAGTCATCAGTAAAGATGGTATTTTTTCGTTATTTACAAACAATAAAAATGCTGCAAGTATAGATCTCCTTGTTTTTAGCCACGATATATTAAAAATATATTTGGGAGTATTTTTGAAGCCTTCACTGCACTTTTTTTATTGATCATTATCCTTTTGCTGCATTCCTCATGACTGGTGTGAAGCCAAGCTATGCAATGTTCTAATCAGGCACCTGCCCTTATTCTCTAAACTACAGACCCATTCCTTTCACTTACACCTTTTCCAAGGTCCTCGAAGGCATCATTCAAACTCAAATAAATAATTATTTCACAGATTGCATCATGTTTAAATAGCACAGTTTCTGTAAGGAACTTTCTTGTGATCATCAGCTGACATAATTTACTCATCGCTTATTAATAGACACTGGCTTTCAAGTTGAAACCTTGTTTTCCAGTTTTTTCGATGCACTGATTGGGTCTTCGACCATAGGTCTGTATTCACTAACCATCCTCGGTGTTACCTCAAGTTTTTGTGATGGGTTGTAAGCCTTTATTGCGCTTGATGTACAAAGTTGGCCAGTATTCGTGAACCAGTCTTGTTGTAGCTTTTTACCTCCTTACCATTTTTGTGCCTTTATAACACAAGTAGAGGGTGCAGAAGCTTGAGAAGAACTCGAGGAAAGGCGAAGGTTGGTTTGTGAATACGGGCCATAGACTCTGTAGTTAACACAACTGAACATTCACACACACATCTTAGTATACAAGGGTTCCTCTGATATCGCAGTCAATTTACCTCTGTTAATGGCTCTAACTCTTCGACGGCTCAAGTAACATCTGGCACTCTGCAGGGAAGTTTCTTTGGTCCCCTGTTCTTTTCTAATACTTGTTAATGACTTGCCTAAATGTATTTTTTTTTCAAAATAGACTTTTTCACTGATGACCACACTTGTAGTGTACTGAGCCATGAAAAGTAACTCTGGCTATTAGTTATTATAAAGCAACCTCTGTTCAATTACAACGTGCTCATCATGGCTACATTTCTAAATAAGTGTAAGGCTAAACTTGTCACGTTTACAAAAAGTTTCATGCTGCTTTCTGAACTTCACATAGTCCTAATGACATAAATGATGACTCAGCTTCCACTGACAACGATTCAAATGTTCATTCTATGTTTGACCTGGCATTGAACCGTCATACATATTTCGCTTTGCAGTTGCCACTACCTCTCTGCCTCACAAATGTTATCTACAACGTGCTCCTGCACAGGTGCATAAACTCACGCACTTTACTTCAATTCATCCTAAAATATAGAGTATACTTCATAGATGTGGCACCTGGATTAGGCCTACATCATAAGTAACATCGATCTCTGCAGAAAATGCAACAGATTTTATTTTTTTTTCTGATCACCATTTCATTGGTGTGTCTGTCCTAAAAGCTTGATCTGGTCTTGATAACCTTTACCATCACTGTACACTATTTTGTTTACCTCTTTTTTATAAAATATACTGCGACTCATTACTTCATTTTTTTTTCAATCATATTTCCACATCACCATCGTCCTTACAAAATTAAACACATAGCTTGCTGTACTTCCAACTTTGCTAAATCATTCATACCTAAAACCATTATCGAGTTGAACTGGCTGCCTCCTTATATTGCAACTGACATGAATACACTTAAATTTAATAAACTTATTAAAAATATTACCCATTTGTAGGCTGTCTCACTAGAGCTTTTCTATTTTCAGAATTGCATTTTTTGTATATTTTGTTTGTTATGGCACATTTTTTAGGTGTTTGTTTGATGAGTATTGTTGTTCTGCTTTTTAGTGATGCTACAGCTTATCTGTTTTTCCCTCCTCCTTATGTAATATATCCCTTCAAGAAGGGCCTTGAGGCGTTTCTTGCAATAAAATCAGTAAATGACAATTCTAATGTACCAAGGTCTCCTTCCCTTTTAAATGAAACCGCTTTATCAATTTTAGGCTAGTTAGTCATTATCAATAAAGTTTGTGAATGTCTTTTTTATGCCATTTCTAAACCTGAAGAAAAAAATTGCAAGAAAATACTTTAGCCACAAAAAAATCATTTTTTATTCAAGAGAAGCGCTTGCATGTATAGGCTGGTGCACATGTATGAGCTTATATTTTCAGAGGTAGTGCCGCTTCAGTGGCTCATACAGTACTCGCCTACTCGCCCAAGAGATGCAGCTTTGATTAATCCAGGCACCACGGTTGCATTTCTGTAGAAGTGAAATCCGAGGGAACCACGTCAGGTGGAATACTAGGGCACAACAAAGAACCCAATGGAGTTCAAATTGTCTGAAGCCTTTCAATACACTGTCTCGAAAAGGTCGTACTACTTTGTTAAAGTCCGTAAACCAAAATTTAGAGGCAAAACTCTGAAGTTATTCATAACAGTACACTGATGAAGTCATGCAATAAAAGTTTGGACACAGCATGGTAGAGTTGATGTGTCAGAATTATAGGTGTGAAAGTATTTGAAAATTGCAAGTAATATTGTGCAGTACCTTTCAATTTGGTCTTTTGTTTGAATAACTCTAGGGGAATATTTTTTGATTGTTTAAAATTACAGCAAAATCTCAATAGTATCAAACGAATACGAGAAAAAGGTATGATAAATATAATCCAAAATGCCACAATTTGTTAGATATAGACAGCAATCACTTATACTTTTTAAGGAGAGTCACCAGATATTTTAGGCCCATGGCAAAGTAGCTCCAGTGCGTTACATGCCACAAAAGTGCTACTGAGATTCTTTTGGGCCCCAAATCTGAATGAAACATCGTAAATAGTGTAGTGCACGTGTGTGAGTGCATGTGTTATGTATTTATCACTGCATATATTATAGTTATCACCCAGTATCTGGAGTAACATGTCACGCGAAAAGCCAGACAAACATCTCCAACTCTCCACTAAAATGATTCTCACTCTTCAACAGCTTTTTGCAAAATCTGGCATAAAAATTACCACACTTTTCTTTGTGTTTAAAACTTGCTCTGCTTGCTAATTTCTGTGGACGAAAATTTTCCTGCCTGTTCGTCCTAGTTTATAGCTTTTCGCCGACTCAGCTACAGAGTATAAAACAACAATTTTCCTTCAAAAGATGTCTATACGATGTACTCGATAAAATGGTGTTTATGGCAGGCTAATAAGATAATGTAAATATAAATGAAATATTTTTATGTATATAAACTCATTAAGGGATTTTGGCATGAGTTAAATTGAATAAATTTGTGAAATTTGATATTCACTGTGGAAGCATGTCAAAATAAAACGGCACAAATAATATGTCATAGCAGCCTGTTCAACATGCTATGAAGTAAAAATGATTAAGGTGCTCAAGATATATTGTCTGAACAATAAATTCCAATTTCGCTTTTTTTTAGAAAAAAGGTCAGTGTTCATTGAAAACCAACTTTGCTGGTCTTTAGTGGACTAAAAGTATTCATAAATTATATATATTAGCTAAAGATATGTGAAGTTACAGGGAAGTATTGTTTTTTGAGCTCGAGAAATACTTTATTTTTTTTCAATTTTGTAACACTGTAAGCTTTTTGACGATGTAATGCAAGTGGCAACACGCGTTCGCAACAGCAGCGTTCAGCCCAAGCCCACTGACCTGGAATGTAGACAGTAAACTTGGCACTTTCTATGAATGAAATGTGGTTGTCATTGGCGTTTTATTGCCAACAGAGGCAATACAAGCAATGTGGTCAGAGAGTGACAACATACCAATGAGCCATCCAGCCATTACAGATTTACGATCATAACATGCTACTTTCTTCAGAGGGTTCTGCAAACAAAATAGGTGTGTTTTGTATATTTATATAACAATAAAGTAAACAATATGCATTTATTAGGCCAGATAGAGCACTGGTGCCATTCACATATTATACTAATAAAAGCTGACCTTTTACAATTGTTTAACTTCAAATGAAATGCATTTCTTTGTGAACTTCTGTGACTTTGAAATAATCAATCATACAATATCTCTCTCTCTCTCTCTCTCTATATATATATATATATATATATATATATATATATATATATATATATGTATGTATAGCCGCCTACGACTTTGCGCACTCCTTAGCATATCATTAAAGGGATGTACACCCCAAAATTGGTATACATACCGTTATACATCGATTGGTACACTCGCAGCCGTTTCATTACATAGATATATGCCAAATATGATATGACGAGATATTTTTGTACAAATAACATAAATTAGGGTGTGGTAAAGGGAAAACCATGACAAAATAACCTTGCGGTTATTTCGCTATAGCTTGGTTTATACCAAAATTATATGACATGACCATAGGTCAGCGAAACTTATGCAGCTCATTCAGACTGAGGCTCACGGCTTGATCTGAGTTTGAGTGAGTCGACTCGTGGGTGAGTTCATCAACCTATGGACGTGACTGCATGATGAACATAAAGAGCAAACGGTAACATGTAAATGATGACATACAATTATGCACCACGTGATTTACATGCCGGGCTCTTGGTGTGCTTGCGGCAATTTCGCTAGCTTAATATACAGCGAAATTTGCATTGCATACCACTGTATGATGACCATAAATGACATTTCCTAACGTGCAAATCATAATATCCACGTCTTAATTGTACAGCATGGTTTCTACTTTCCTGGCTGCTTCGCATTATGCATCAATTCCTGTATACTGTGCATGGGATCTGCCTTTTCTTTTTCTTTTCAAGAAGAGCATCCTGCTCCTTGAGAGCCAAATAATGTCATAAGACTAAAATATAGTCTAGCCTTATGACACTGTTGTTTATGTTACAGTAACATGACGCACTGCGAGTGTCAACGAAAGCTACTGTGCATGCTCCTCACAGCAGCCAACCCATGAGTGGGGCCATGTGTATGTGTCACGTTGTTAGAATGGCGTGTATGAATTGCTGTGTGAATGAATATATATATATATATATATATATATATATATATATATATATATATATATATATATATATATATATATGCACCTGCAGCAATGTTTTCCAGTGTTCTGCTGTAACAATGCTTCAGAAACAGGCGAGAACTCTGGATTAGTGTCCAGCATGTACATTTACAAGTGATTTTGCAGGCACATTTATAAAGTACATGTAGCTATATTTCGTAGTATGCTCCATGTAAATTAACTGATATTTTTAATGTGCTGAACCGAATGGCAGCCGGTAATGTGATCTAGAGTCTGCAGTCTACATTTCATTGGCGGGAAATCTTCGACTGCACATCCAGCAATTTTCTCTCGTACACTGGGGCCATTTTAGATGCCAAGCATGTTATGGTCGAGTTCAATGCTGTGTGCGGCGTGACCACCCTTGCCGCGCATGCGCGTCCCCTCGCCGTCTCTCTTCTCTCGTACACTCCCCCCTCTCTCGACTCGCACCACCGACGCAAGTAGCATCTGATAACGAGTTCCTTGATAAAAAAACATGACTGCTAGCACTGCACAACCATTCACTGGCCACCCCGTATTAGGCACTGGATATTGACCTCCAAGGTAGTGCTGGTGATAGATTTCTCTTGTGCGTTGTTGAACAATGAAAATGAGCAGAGTGCGCATTATACTTAGTTAAAAGTGTACTGAGGGTCTCTGCATTTAATAATAGTCTTGTGTCTCTCACCCATTAGCAGTGATTGGCATGTTACAGTAAGAAACACCGGTCCATCCCTGCGTGCTTAGCGCCTCGTCCCCAGGTTGATCTCCTGCGCAACGCCGCGATGAGAGCCAGCGTCAATGGCGCCGCCTGTGTAAGCGTTAGCGCCCGCTGCTTCACACGTATGCATGGTTCCCTTTAGTGGGAGAGAATAATTTTTCTTCCACCATCAGTTTGTCTATCGGCGCAGATCGCAGACTGCACAGCTCGTAAGCAGGAGCCGTACATTAGGAATAAGCCCTGCATGCCTGACCAAATGCATCGCGTACCACGAGATTTTAAATATTTATTCCCCATCTGCAGCAGTTAACCTAAACAGCACTGCGCGCGCAATCAAAGCCACGCCACGTCAATCTATCTATATAACTCTGTGACAGCTAAGACATCATGTGCAAAGAAGGCACGTGGCTAAGTTACTCAAGGACTGATGCAAATTCAACTTGCGATCAACAAGCTATAGTTCCCAAAGTGAGCAATTAAAGAAATGTAACAGCTATTATCACATCAGGTATTGCCTCTCACTCACATAATAGCCTGCCAAATGTGAGCAGCTTTAATACACCAACAGGTGGGTACGATGAATAGGGCATATATCCTTTGATTGCTGCACATCACTTACTTATAGGCTTTACCGCAATGCTTTCGCAATGCAGTGAAGCTTATTCATCGTTTGGTAATTGTCTTTTTGTCTGAAAAGGACGCGCCAAGATGCATATTTGGCCTGAGCAGTCGCAAATGCTTATATTTGTTTGATGCACAAGTGGCCTGTACATTCGTTCATTTCGTATCATGTAATGCTCTTCTGCTCACGCTGGCTTTACCGCAGTGCTTTCGCGATGCAGTGAAGCTTAATCATCTTTTGGTAATTGTCTTTTTGTCTCCCTGAAACGGACGTGCCAAGATGCATATTTGGCCTGAGCAGTCGCAAATACTTATATTTGTTTGATGCACAAGGGGCCCGTGCATGCGTTCATTTCGTATCATGTAATGCTCTTCTGCTCACGCTGGCTTTACCGCAGTGCTTTCGCGATGCAGTGAAGCTTAATCATCTTTTGGTAATTGTCTTTTTGTCTCCCTGAAACGGACGTGCCTAGATGCGTATTTGGCCTGAGCAGTCGCATATACTTATATTTGTTTCATGCACAAGTGGCCTGTGCATTCGTTCATTTCGTATCATGTAATGCTCTTCTGCTCACACTGGCCTTACCGCAGTGCATTCGCGATGCAGTCAAGCTTAATCATCTTTTGGTAATTGTCTTTTTGTCTCCCTGAAACGGACGTGCCAAGATGCATATTTGGCCTGAGCAGTCGCAAATGCTTATATTTGTTTGATGCACAAGTGGCCTGTGCATGCGTTCATTTCGTATCATGTAATGCTCTTCTGCTCACGCTGGCCTTACCGCAGTGCATTCGCGATGCAGTCAAGCTTAATCATCTTTTGGTAATTGTCTTTTTTGTCTCCCTGAAACGGACGTGCCAAGATGCATATTTGGCCTGAGCAGTCACAAATACTTATATTTGTTTCATGCACAAGTGGCCTGTGCATTCGTTCATTTCGTATCATGTAATGCTCTTCTGCTCACGCTGGCCTTACCGCAGTGCATTCGCGATGCAGTCAAGCTTAATCATCTTTTGGTAATTGTCTTTTTGTCTCCCTGAAACGGACGTGCCAAGATGCATATTTGGCCTGAGCAGTCGCAAATGCTTATATTTGTTTGATGCACAAGTGGCCTGTGCATGCGTTCATTTCGTATCATGTAATGCTCTTCTGCTCACGCTGGCCTTACCGCAGTGCATTCGCGATGCAGTCAAGCTTAATCATCTTTTGGTAATTGTCTTTTTGTCTCCCTGAAACGGACGTGCCAAGATGCATATTTGGCCTGAGCAGTCGCAAATGCTTATATTTGTTTCATGCACAAGTGGCCTGTGCATTCGTTCATTTCGTATCATGTAATGCTCTTCTGCTCACGCTGGCCTTACCGCAGTGCATTCGCGATGCAGTCAAGCTTAATCATCTTTTGGTAATTGTCTTTTTGTCTCCCTGAAACGGACGTGCCAAGATGCATATTTGGCCTGAGCAGTCGCAAATACTTATATTTGTTTGATGCACAAGGGGCCTGTGCATGCGTTCATTTCGTATCATGTAATGCTCTTCTGCTCACGCTGGCTTTACCGCAGTGCATTCGCGATGCAGTGAAGCTTGATCATATTTCGGTCTTTGTCCTTTTGTTTGCCTGAAACAGACGTGCGAAGATGCATATTTGGCCTGAGCAGTCGCAAATGCTTATATTTGTTTGATGCACAAGTGGCCTGTGCATGCGTTCATTTCGTATCATGTAATGCTCTTCTGCTCACGCTGGCCTTACCGCAGTGCATTCGCGATGCAGTGAAGCTTAATCATCTTTTGGTAATTGTCTTTTTGTCTCCCTGAAACGGACGTGCCAAGATGCATATTTGGCCTGAGCAGTCGCATATACTTATATTTGTTTCATGCACAAGTGGCCTGTGCATTCGTTCATTTCGTATCATGTAATGCTCTTCTGCTCACGCTGGCCTTACCGCAGTGCATTCGCGATGCAGTCAAGCTTAATCATCTTTTGGTAATTGTCTTTTTGTCTCCCTGAAACGGACGTGCCAAGATGCATATTTGGCCTGAGCAGTCGCAAATGCTTATATTTGTTTGATGCACAAGTGGCCTGTGCATGCGTTCATTTCGTATCATGTAATGCTCTTCTGCTCACGCTGGCTTTACCACAGTGCTTTCGCAATGCAGTGAAGCTTGATCATATTTCGGTATTTGTCCTTTTGTTTGCCTGAAACAGACGTGCGAAGATGCATATTTGGCCTGAGCAGTCGCAAATGCTTATATTTGTTTGATGCACAAGTGGCCTGTGCATGCGTTCATTTCGTATCATGTAATGCTCTTCTGCTCACGCTGGCTTTACCGCAGTGCTTTCGCGATGCAGTGAAGCTTAATCATCTTTTGGTAATTGTCTTTTTGTCTCCCTGAAACGGACGTGCCAAGATGCATATTTGGACTGAGCAGTCGCATATACTTATATTTGTTTGATGCACAAGTGGCCTGTACATTCGTTCATTTCGTATCATGTAATGCTCTTCTGCTCACGCTGGCCTTACCGCAGTGCTTTCGCGATGCAGTCAAGCTTAATCATCTTTTGGTAATTGTCTTTTTGTCTCCCTGAAACGGACGTGCCAAGATGCATATTTGGCCTGAGCAGTCGCAAATGCTTATATTTGTTTGATGCACAAGTGGCCTGTGCATGCGTTCATTTTGTATCATGTAATGCTCTTCTGCTCACGCTGGCTTTACCGCAGTGCTTTTTTGATGCAGTGAAGCTTAATTATATTTAATTATTTGTCCTTTTGTTTGCCTGAAACGAACGTGCCAAGATGCATATTTGGCCTGAGCAGTCGCCAATGCTTATATTTGTTTGATGCACAAGTGGCCTGTGCATGCGTTCATTTCGTATCATGTAATGCTCTTCTGCTCACGCTGGCTTTACCGCAGTTCGTTTTTTATGCAGTGAAACTTGATTATATTTTAGTATTTGTCTTTTTGTTTGCCTGAAACTGACGTGCCAAGATGCCTATTTGGCCTGAGCAGTCGCAAATGCTTATATTTGTTTGATGCACAAGTGGCCTGTGCATGCGTTCATTTCGTATCATGTAATGCTCTTCTGCTCACGCTGGCTTTACCGCAGTGCTTACGCGATGCAGTGAAGCTCAATCTTCTTTTGGTAATTGTCTTTTTGTCTCCCTGAAACGGACGTGTCAAGATGCATATTTGGCCTGAGCAGTCGCAAATTCTTATATTTGTTTGATGCACAAGTGGCCTGTGCATGCGTTCATTTCATATCATGTATAGCTCTTCTGCTCACGCTGGCTTTACCGCAGTGCTTTTTTGATGCAGTGAAGCTTGATTATATTTAATTATTTGTCCTTTTGTTTGCCTGAAACGAACGTGCCAAGATGCATATTTGGCCTGAGCAGTCACAAATGCTTATATTTGTTTGATGCACAAGGGGCCCGTGCATGCGTTCATTTCGTATCATGTAATGCTCTTCTGCTCACGCTGGCTTTACCGCAGTGCTTTCGCGATGCAGTGAAGCCTAATCATCTTTTGGTAATTGTCTTTTTGTCTCCCTGAAACGGACGTGCCTAGATGCATATTTGGCCTGAGCAGTCGCATATACTTATATTTGTTTCATGCACAAGTGGCCTGTGCATTCGTTCATTTCGTATCATGTAATGCTCTTCTGCTCACGCTGGCCTTACCGCAGTGCATTCGCGATGCAGTCAAGCTTAATCATCTTTTAGTAATTGTCTTTTTGTCTCCCTGAAACGGACGTGCCAAGATGCATATTTGGCCTGAGCAGTCGCAAATACTTATATTTGTTTGATGCACAAGGGGACTGTGCATGCGTTCATTTCGTATCATGTAATGCCTTCTGCTCACGCTGGCCTTACCGCAGTGCTTTCGCGATGCAGTGAAGCTTAATCATCTTTTGGTAATTGTCTTTTTGTCTCCCTGAAACGGACGTGCCAAGATGCATATTTGGCCTGAGCAGTCGCAAATACTTATATTTGTTTGATGCACAAGGGGACTGTGCATGCGTTCATTTCGTATCATGTAATGCTCTTCTGCTCACGCTGGCTTTACCGCAGTGCTTTCGCGATGCAGTGAAGCTTAATCATCTTTTGGTAATTGTCTTTTTGTCTCCCTGAAACGGACGTGCCTAGATGCGTATTTGGCCTGAGCAGTCGCATATACTTATATTTGTTTCATGCACAAGTGGCCTGTGCATGCGTTCATTTCGTATCATGTAATGCTCTTCTGCTCACGCTGGCTTTACCGCAGTGCTTTTATGATGCTGTGAAGCTTGATTATATTTTAGTATTTGTCCTTTTGTTTGCCTGAAACGGACGTGCTAAGATGCATATTTGGCCTGAGCAGTCGCAAATGCTTATATTTGTTTGATGCACAAGGGGCCTGTGCATGCGTTCATTTCGTATCATGTAATGCTCTTCTGCTCACGCTGGCTTTACCGCAGTGCTTTCGCGATGCAGTGAAGCTTAATCATCTTTTGGTAATTGTCTTTTTGTCTCCCTGAAACGGACGTGCCTAGATGCATATTTGGCCTGAGCAGTCGCATATACTTATATTTGTTTCATGCACAAGTGGCCTGTGCATTCGTTCATTTCGTATCATGTAATGCTCTTCTGCTCACGCTGGCCTTACCGCAGTGCATTCGCGATGCAGTCAAGCTTAATCATCTTTTGGTAATTGTCTTTTTGTCTCCCTGAAACGGACGTGCCAAGATGCATATTTGGCCTGAGCAGTCGCAAATACTTATATTTGTTTGATGCACAAGGGGACTGTGCATGCGTTCATTTCGTATCATGTAATGCTCTTCTGCTCACGCTGGCTTTACCGCAGTGCATTCGCGATGCAGTGAAGCTTGATCATATTTCGGTATTTGTCCTTTTGTTTGCCTGAAACAGACGTGCGAAGATGCATATTTGGCCTGAGCAGTCGCAAATGCTTATATTTGTTTGATGCACAAGTGGCCTGTGCATGCGTTCATTTCGTATCATGTAATGCTCTTCTGCTCACGCTGGCCTTACCGCAGTGCATTCGCGATGCAGTCAAGCTTAATCATCTTTTGGTAATTGTCTTTTTGTCTCCCTGAAACGGACGTGCCAAGATGCATATTTGGCCTGAGCAGTCGCAAATGCTTATATTTGTTTGATGCACAAGTGGCCTGTGCATGCGTTCATTTCGTATCATGTAATGCTCATCTGCTCACGCTGGCCTTACCGCAGTGCATTCGCGATGCAGTCAAGCTTAATCATCTTTTGGTAATTGTCTTTTTTGTCTCCCTGAAACGGACGTGCCAAGATGCATATTTGGCCTGAGCAGTCACAAATACTTATATTTGTTTCATGCACAAGTGGCCTGTGCATTCGTTCATTTCGTATCATGTAATGCTCTTCTGCTCACGCTGGCCTTACCGCAGTGCATTCGCGATGCAGTCAAGCTTAATCATCTTTTGGTAATTGTCTTTTTGTCTCCCTGAAACGGACGTGCCAAGATGCATATTTGGCCTGAGCAGTCGCAAATGCTTATATTTGTTTGATGCACAAGTGGCCTGTGCATGCGTTCATTTCGTATCATGTAATGCTCATCTGCTCACGCTGGCCTTACCGCAGTGCATTCGCGATGCAGTCAAGCTTAATCATCTTTTGGTAATTGTCTTTTTGTCTCCCTGAAACGGACGTGCCAAGATGCATATTTGGCCTGAGCAGTCGCAAATGCTTATATTTGTTTCATGCACAAGTGGCCTGTGCATTCGTTCATTTCGTATCATGTAATGCTCTTCTGCTCACGCTGGCCTTACCGCAGTGCATTCGCGATGCAGTCAAGCTTAATCATCTTTTGGTAATTGTCTTTTTGTCTCCCTGAAACGGACGTGCCAAGATGCATATTTGGCCTGAGCAGTCGAAAATACTTATATTTGTTTGATGCACAAGGGGCCTGTGTATGCGTTCATTTCGTATCATGTAATGCTCTTCTGCTCACGCTGGCTTTACCGCAGTGCATTCGCGATGCAGTGAAGCTTGATCATATTTCGGTATTTGTCCTTTTGTTTGCCTGAAACAGACGTGCGAAGATGCATATTTGGCCTGAGCAGTCGCAAATGCTTATATTTGTTTGATGCACAAGTGGCCTGTGCATGCGTTCATTTCGTATCATGTAATGCTCTTCTGCTCACGCTGGCCTTACCGCAGTGCATTCGCGATGCAGTGAAGCTTAATCATCTTTTGGTAATTGTCTTTTTGTCTCCCTGAAACGGACGTGCCAAGATGCATATTTGGCCTGAGCAGTCGCATATACTTATATTTGTTTCATGCACAAGTGGCCTGTGCATTCGTTCATTTCGTATCATGTAATGCTCTTCTGCTCACGCTGGCCTTACCGCAGTGCATTCGCGATGCAGTCAAGCTTAATCATCTTTTGGTAATTGTCTTTTTGTCTCCCTGAAACGGACGTGCCAAGATGCATATTTGGCCTGAGCAGTCGCAAATGCTTATATTTGTTTGATGCACAAGTGGCCTGTGCATGCGTTCATTTCGTATCATGTAATGCTCTTCTGCTCACGCTGGCTTTACCACAGTGCTTTCGCAATGCAGTGAAGCTTGATCATATTTCGGTATTTGTCCTTTTGTTTGCCTGAAACAGACGTGCGAAGATGCATATTTGGCCTGAGCAGTCGCAAATGCTTATATTTGTTTGATGCACAAGTGGCCTGTGCATGCGTTCATTTCGTATCATGTAATGCTCTTCTGCTCACGCTGGCTTTACCGCAGTGCTTTCGCGATGCAGTGAAGCTTAATCATCTTTTGGTAATTGTCTTTTTGTCTCCCTGAAACGGACGTGCCAAGATGCATATTTGGACTGAGCAGTCGCATATACTTATATTTGTTTGATGCACAAGTGGCCTGTACATTCGTTCATTTCGTATCATGTAATGCTCTTCTGCTCACGCTGGCCTTACCGCAGTGCTTTCGCGATGCAGTCAAGCTTAATCATCTTTTGGTAATTGTCTTTTTGTCTCCCTGAAACGGACGTGCCAAGATGCATATTTGGCCTGAGCAGTCGCAAATGCTTATATTTGTTTGATGCACAAGTGGCCTGTGCATGCGTTCATTTTGTATCATGTAATGCTCTTCTGCTCACGCTGGCTTTACCGCAGTGCTTTTTTGATGCAGTGAAGCTTAATTATATTTAATTATTTGTCCTTTTGTTTGCCTGAAACGAACGTGCCAAGATGCATATTTGGCCAGAGCAGTCGCCAATGCTTATATTTGTTTGATGCACAAGTGGCCTGTGCATGCGTTCATTTCGTATCATGTAATGCTCTTCTGCTCACGCTGGCTTTACCGCAGTTCGTTTTTTATGCAGTGAAACTTGATTATATTTTAGTATTTGTCTTTTTGTTTGCCTGAAACTGACGTGCCAAGATGCCTATTTGGCCTGAGCAGTCGCAAATGCTTATATTTGTTTGATGCACAAGTGGCCTGTGCATGCGTTCATTTCGTATCATGTAATGCTCTTCTGCTCACGCTGGCTTTACCGCAGT
Source organism: Rhipicephalus annulatus (assembly GCA_013436015.1). Taxonomy (NCBI): domain Eukaryota; kingdom Metazoa; phylum Arthropoda; class Arachnida; order Ixodida; family Ixodidae; genus Rhipicephalus; species Rhipicephalus annulatus. Next base: position 773,492 of record WOVY01016091.1, on the reverse strand, counting down.
GCTTACGCGATGCAGTGAAGCTCAATCTTCTTTTGGTAATTGTCTTTTTGTCTCCCTGAAACGGACGTGTCAAGATGCATATTTGGCCTGAGCAGTCGCAAATTCTTATATTTGTTTGATGCACAAGTGGCCTGTGCATGCGTTCATTTCATATCATGTATAGCTCTTCTGCTCACGCTGGCTTTACCGCAGTGCTTTTTTGATGCAGTGAAGCTTGATTATATTTAATTATTTGTCCTTTTGTTTGCCTGAAACGAACGTGCCAAGATGCATATTTGGCCTGAGCAGTCACAAATGCTTATATTTGTTTGATGCACAAGGGGCCCGTGCATGCGTTCATTTCGTATCATGTAATGCTCTTCTGCTCACGCTGGCTTTACCGCAGTGCTTTCGCGATGCAGTGAAGCTTAATCATCTTTTGGTAATTGTCTTTTTGTCTCCCTGAAACGGACGTGCCTAGATGCATATTTGGCCTGAGCAGTCGCATATACTTATATTTGTTTCATGCACAAGTGGCCTGTGCATTCGTTCATTTCGTATCATGTAATGCTCTTCTGCTCACGCTGGCCTTACCGCAGTGCATTCGCGATGCAGTGAAGCTTGATTATATTTAATTATTTGTCCTTTTGTCTCCCTGAAACGGACGTGCCAAGATGCATATTTGGCCTGAGCAGTCGCAAATACTTATATTTGTTTGATGCACAAGGGGACTGTGCATGCGTTCATTTCGTATCATGTAATGCCTTCTGCTCACGCTGGCCTTACCGCAGTGCTTTCGCGATGCAGTGAAGCTTAATCATCTTTTGGTAATTGTCTTTTTGTCTCCCTGAAACGGACGTGCCAAGATGCATATTTGGCCTGAGCAGTCGCAAATACTTATATTTGTTTGATGCACAAGGGGACTGTGCATGCGTTCATTTCGTATCATGTAATGCTCTTCTGCTCACGCTGTCTTTACCGCAGTGCTTTCGCGATGCAGTGAAGCTTAATCATCTTTTGGTAATTGTCTTTTTGTCTCCCTGAAACGGACGTGCCTAGATGCGTATTTGGCCTGAGCAGTCGCATATACTTATATTTGTTTCATGCACAAGTGGCCTGTGCATGCGTTCATTTCGTATCATGTAATGCTCTTCTGCTCACGCTGGCTTTACCGCAGTGCTTTTTTGATGCTGTGAAGCTTGATTATATTTTAGTATTTGTCCTTTTGTTTGCCTGAAACGGACGTGCTAAGATGCATATTTGGCCTGAGCAGTCGCAAATGCTTATATTTGTTTGATGCACAAGGGGCCTGTGCATGCGTTCATTTCGTATCATGTAATGCTCTTCTGCTCACGCTGGCTTTACCGCAGTGCTTTCGCGATGCAGTGAAGCTTAATCATCTTTTGGTAATTGTCTTTTTGTCTCCCTGAAACGGACGTGCCTAGATGCATATTTGGCCTGAGCAGTCGCCTATACTTATATTTGTTTCATGCACAAGTGGCCTGTGCATTCGTTCATTTCGTATCATGTAATGCTCTTCTGCTCACGCTGGCCTTACCGCAGTGCATTCGCGATGCAGTCAAGCTTAATCATCTTTTGGTAATTGTCTTTTTGTCTCCCTGAAACGGACGTGCCAAGATGCATATTTGGCCTGAGCAGTCGCAAATACTTATATTTGTTTGATGCACAAGGGGACTGTGCATGCGTTCATTTCGTATCATGTAATGCTCTTCTGCTCACGCTGGCTTTACCGCAGTGCATTCGCGATGCAGTGAAGCTTGATCATATTTCGGTATTTGTCCTTTTGTTTGCCTGAAACAGACGTGCGAAGATGCATATTTGGCCTGAGCAGTCGCAAATGCTTATATTTGTTTGATGCACAAGTGGCCTGTGCATGCGTTCATTTCGTATCATGTAATGCTCTTCTGCTCACGCTGGCCTTACCGCAGTGCATTCGCGATGCAGTGAAGCTTAATCATCTTTTGGTAATTGTCTTTTTGTCTCCCTGAAACGGACGTGCCAAGATGCATATTTGGCCTGAGCAGTCGCAAATGCTTATATTTGTTTCATGCACAAGTGGCCTGTGCATTCGTTCATTTCGTATCATGTAATGCTCTTCTGCTCACGCTGGCCTTACCGCAGTGCATTCGCGATGCAGTCAAGCTTAATCATCTTTTGGTAATTGTCTTTTTGTCTCCCTGAAACGGACATGCCAAGATGCATATTTGGCCTGAGCAGTCGCAAATGCTTATATTTGTTTGATGCACAAGTGGCCTGTGCATGCGTTCATTTCGTATCATGTAATGCTCTTCTGCTCACGCTGGCCTTACCGCAGTGCATTCGCGATGCAGTCAAGCTTAATCATCTTTTGGTAATTGTCTTTTTGTCTCCCTGAAACGGACGTGCCAAGATGCATATTTGGCCTGAGCAGTCGCAAATACTTATATTTGTTTCATGCACAAGTGGCCTGTGCATTCGTTCATTTCGTATCATGTAATGCTCTTCTGCTCACGCTGACCTTACCGCAGTGCATTCGCGATGCAGTCAAGCTTAATCATCTTTTGGTAATTGTCTTTTTGTCTCCCTGAAACGGACGTGCCAAGATGCATATTTGGCCTGAGCAGTCGCAAATGCTTATATTTGTTTGATGCACAAGTGGCCTGTGCATGCGTTCATTTCGTATCATGTAATGCTCTTCTGCTCACGCTGGCCTTACCGCAGTGCATTCGCGATGCAGTGAAGCTTAATCATCTTTTGGTAATTGTCTTTTTGTCTCCCTGAAACGGACGTGCCAAGATGCATATTTGGCCTGAGCAGTCGCATATACTTATATTTGTTTCATGCACAAGTGGCCTGTGCATTCGTTCATTTCGTATCATGTAATGCTCTTCTGCTCACGCTGGCCTTACCGCAGTGCATTCGCGATGCAGTCAAGCTTAATCATCTTTTGGTAATTGTCTTTTTGTCTCCCTGAAACGGACGTGCCAAGATGCATATTTGGCCTGAGCAGTCGCAAATGCTTATATTTGTTTGATGCACAAGTGGCCTGTGCATGCGTTCATTTCGTATCATGTAATGCTCTTCTGCTCACGCTGGCTTTACCACAGTGCTTTCGCAATGCAGTGAAGCTTGATCATATTTCGGTATTTGTCCTTTTGTTTGCCTGAAACAGACGTGCGAAGATGCATATTTGGCCTGAGCAGTCGCAAATGCTTATATTTGTTTGATGCACAAGTGGCCTGTGCATGCGTTCATTTCGTATCATGTAATGCTCTTCTGCTCACGCTGGCCTTACCGCAGTGCATTCGCGATGCAGTGAAGCTTAATCATCTTTTGGTAATTGTCTTTTTGTCTCCCTGAAACGGACGTGCCAAGATGCATATTTGGCCTGAGCAGTCGCATATACTTATATTTGTTTCATACACAAGTGGCCTGTGCATTCGTTCATTTCGTATCATGTAATGCTCTTCTGCTCACGCTGGCCTTACCGCAGTGCATTCGCGATGCAGTCAAGCTTAATCATCTTTTGGTAATTGTCTTTTTGTCTCCCTGAAACGGACGTGCCAAGATGCATATTTGGCCTGAGCAGTCGCAAATGCTTATATTTGTTTGATGCACAAGTGGCCTGTGCATGCGTTCATTTCGTATCATGTAATGCTCTTCTGCTCACGCTGGCTTTACCGCAGTGCTTTTTTGATGCAGTGAAGCTTAATTATATTTAATTATTTGTCCTTTTGTTTGCCTGAAACGAACGTGCCAAGATGCATATTTGGCCTGAGCATTCGCCAATGCTTATATTTGTTTGATGCACAAGTGGCCTGTGCATGCGTTCATTTCGTATCATGTAATGCTCTTCTGCTCACGCTGGCTTTACCGCAGTTCGTTTTCTATGCAGTGAAACTTGATTATATTTTAGTATTTGTCTTTTTGTTTGCCTGAAACTGACGTGCCAAGATGCCTATTTGGCCTGAGCAGTCGCAAATGCTTATATTTGTTTGATGCACAAGTGGCCTGTGCATGCGTTCATTTCGTATCATGTAATGCTCTTCTGCTCACGTTGGCTTTACCGCAGTGCTTACGCGATGCGGTGAAGCTCAATCATCTTTTGGTAATTGTCTTCTTGTCTCCCTGAAACGGACGTGCCAAGATGCATATTTGGCCTGAGCAGTCACAAATGCTTATATTTGTTTGATGCACAAGTGGCCTGTGCATGCGTTCATTTCGTATCATGTAATGCTCTTCTGCTCACGCTGGCTTTACCGCAGTGCTTTTTGATGCAGTGAAGCTTGATTATATTTAATTATTTGTCCTTTTGTTTGCCTGAATCGAACGTGCCAAGATGCATATTTGGCCTGAGCAGTCGCCAATGCTTATATTTGTTTGATGCACAAGTGGCCTGTGCATGCGTTCATTTCGTATCATGTAATGCTCTTCTGCTCACGCTGGCTTTACCGCAGTTCTTTTTTGATGCAGTGAAACTTGATTATATTATAGTATTTGTCTTTTTGTTTGCCTGAAACGGACGTGCCAAGATGCCTATTTGGCCTGAGCAGTCGCAAATGCTTATATTTGTTTGATGCACAAGTGGCCTGTGCATGCGTTCATTTCGTATCATGTAATGCTCTTCTGCTCACGCTGGCTTTACCGCAGTGCTTACGCGATGCAGTGAAGCTCAATCATCTTTTGGTAATTGTCTTCTTGTCTCCATGAAACGGACGTGCCAAGATGCATATTTGGCCTGAGCAGTCGCAAATTCTTATATTTGTTTGATGCATAAGTGGCCTGTGCATGCGTTCATTTCATATCATGTATAGCTCTTCTGCTCACGCTGGCTTTACCGCAGTGCTTTTTTGATGCAGTGAAGCTTGATTATATTTAATTATTTGCCCTTTTGTTTGCCTGAAACGAACGTGCCAAGATGCATATTTGGCCTGAGCAGTCACAAATGCTTATATTTGTTTGATGCACAAGTGGCCTGTGCATGCGTTCATTTCGTATCATGTAATGCTCTTCTGCTCACGCTGGCTTTACCGCAGTGCTTTTTTGATGCTGTGAAGCTTGATTATATTTTAGTATTTGTCCTTTTGTTTGCCTGAAACGGACGTGCTAAGATGCATATTTGGCCTGAGCAGTCGCAAATGCTTATATTTGTTTGATGCACAAGTGGCCTGTGCATGCGTTCATTTCGTATCATGTAATGCTCTTCTGCTCACGCTGGTTTTACCGCAGTGCTTTGACAAGGCAGTGAAGCTTGACCATACTTGCTTTTATGTGTATTGCGACTTATCAAAGTTTTGTATTAGCTCAACTGTTGACGCTAGAAGTGATGCATTCTATGTGAAAGTTTTATACTTAATTTCTGGGATTCATGTTTTCATAAAGTTTTCACAATATATCAGTAAGGTCATGTTGGAAACTATGCATTCTTGGAAAACGGCCACGAACACGACGGAGACACGAGATGAGGAAGACTCAGTACTTCGCCTTTGTCTTGTGCCTCCGTCGCTTTCACGTTCATTTTCAAAGTATCTATCAAAATGCTGACAACGCTGTTTCACTGCCAGCAACCTTTGGCGTGCTAGAAAGGGAGCTAAATTTTTTCTCAGCCTGTAAACCAAGCAATCGCGGCTACTTGATGTGCGATACATAAAAGACCAAAATTAAGAATGACCAGCTGATATTGTTAACAGGTGCTCATAGCAGCACTTTTTTTTGTTGTGCACTTGAATTCCTGTCTTATGTAATGTTATGGTCCGTGAATACGCAATAACACTACTACAACAACCAAGAAAAATTTTACTACTATTATTTGTAAAATATCTGCTACAAAATAGAATTCTCATCCCCTTCTTAGTAGTTACATAATTTAGCTGGAAGAAGACAGTATCATCCAACTTCCTAACGACTTGACAACATGTTGAGTCCACAACGTACTGAACCTGTACAACGTGAAGAAAACAGACGAAAAAAACAACAGATAAATCAAAGGGTTTAAAAAAATGGCATCTGAAACTTTCAACTTGCCCACCACAGCAGTGAAAGGACTCCTGTTGTCACATGTATTTTATGCCTGTTGGTCCGCGGGCACAAGTGCCAGTCTTGTATATTAATAGAAGCTGCTTAGCATCACTGCATTGCAAGACTTTTCTCTATCCTCCACCCGAGAACGCGCTTTGTAGCGGTCAGGCTCCGCATAGACACTTGTGGCAGTGTGACGTTAATGTGGGCAATATATACAACGACTTTGGTCGCTAAATTTGTAGCAAACTCATTGTGAGCAAATTTCATAATTGAATTCATAAAAATTTTGAATGTAATATAACACCAAAATGCTGAGGCTTTCGAACATTAGAAACTCAGCCTGCCTACATTAACAATCCTAGTGCCACAGGCATGCAAGAACTGCTTGCATAATCATGAATCAAGTAAACCATTTTGATATATTGACAGATTTTCAAAAATAACTATTTTTGAAAATTTGATATACATATTTTTCTGCTAAAGGGCAAGTCACTGTTGCTGAAAAGAAAAAAAAGCATATCATATACAATATCAGATATATTTTTTTGCAGTTTACAGCTGCACATGGTAAAAGGCTGCATGCATGAGCGTTTGTTGTGTGCCTTTATGGTATCATTTCCGAAATCCTTTTTCAGTCGACATTTAGCGATCAGCCTATGAATTTTCTTGTTTTTTTATTTTTCATTCCGTGTATTAGATATGAATATATTTTAGTTCAGGAAAATTTGCTGAACGAAGGAAAGCTTTTCTACTTTTGGCAAAAAAAACAAAACAAAGCAAAAATTAGTTCTACAACTTTTATGAAAGAGACAGGTTTGAGGTTTGACGTGATGAGAAGTCAATAAAAAAGGAATGCCACAGAAAGGATTGCCTCAAAAAAGGAATTTGGTTCGTCGGGGTAACATACATTTGGCAATGTTTTTATGTACTCCTAGTTAACGCTCCACCACTTAGAAAGGAGAAAAATAAGGTGGTGCATGCAGAAAGTTAACTCATCACATAACGAGAAAATTTGACCCAGTACAAGAAAAGAAACAAAGACGAGTGCTCACCTCCAACAAGATTTATCTTGAAGAGAAAACACATATATACTTTTGAAATGCAAAGAACAGACAAATCATTCAAAAAGCCCACAACTGCCATGCACGAAAACCTTACATCCTCAGGAAAGACAATTCGTTTTGACAAATCCTTAGAGAGAGAGTGAGGAAAGTACTAATGCAGTTCAGCTCTAGTCTACAAATCTTTTTCGCCACGACAATTTCTCTTGTAGTTTTTTTTCCAATGATAATGGTATCACACAAAAGTGGTGTGGAGACCTGCTGCAGTGCAAGGCCAAAAAACGATTGCGACCATTCTTGAGGTTACAAGCGTGTTCATTGCAGCACGTGTGGCTGCAAAATGCTTTTGCACGACATCATTATTGCTGAAAAAAAACAACAAATAAAATGACAAGAGAAATTATTGAGGCAAAGAGGACAAGAGTGACGTTGGTGAAACATTTGAAAGAAATTTATGTAGCGCGAGGCGAAAAAACGAACACAGGAAAGACTAGACTGAGAAGACAGAGCGCTACTATCAACAACATGTTTATTTTCGACCTCCAAGCTGCTTTTAAGTCATAATCATCAGGCGACCAAGCAGATAAGCACTTGTAATTCAGATACATGCACGACAATGCCATCTACTTACAAGAAAAAACGATAAATAGGACAACGAAAAACCTCACAGATAAAATCACGGTTCACTGCGTACGCAGGAACACCAGTTCCTTGGGTGACAAGGCAATTGAAGGCTTGCTAATACATACATCTCCAAAAGCATCAATAAGTTCGGCTTCTATGATCAACCGAGTCATCTCATCCTTATGCCAACCAACAATGATTGTACTCTCGAAGAAAGGCCGGCAGCCACACGCGTGAATATGAAGAGCGAGAAAACCTTCTGGCGGCAGTTTATTTGCCTTGTAATTGTGTTCTCTCAATCGCTCATTCACACACCTACTGGTTTGGCCGACATATTTTTTTCCCCCATGTGAACAGAATAAGATAAATGACAAACGAAATGCACTCCACAAACTTGTGTGTATGCCTTTTTGTGCAACACACCCTTTCCCCACGTGACGGATTCGTCAGCACACACAATTCCCCAAGTTTATCAAGTACTGAAAATAGCATCCTAATATTGTCCCGAAGTGCCACTTTCTTAAGATTATGTGACAGCTGGTGAACATATGGAATTACGGCCGTGCGTCTTGATTTTGCCGGTGAATCGATATGAACATTAGATTCGATGAACATTAGATTGGAATAAGGTTTTTAGATTTAAGCGTTCAGTGTTCTGACAACCTGCTATGCTGGTGCTACGATCCGCGTGCTTAGAAAGCTTTGCTTCCATTTCATTCCGGTCATTCCAAACTAACCAAGAGAGCCATCGCGACGACTTGCCTCAAAAACGCATTGAACAAGTCATGTGCGCACCTTATGAAGCAGAGTTTCCATAATCGGATCACACGTTTGCAAGGATCGGGCTATCCGGATCATGTTTTAGTTTCAGTTGCGGAAAAAGAGTTGAAAAGGATTCGTGCAAGGTCAAGCCAATCTAGTTTTCATGTCGATTCACCCGCGAAATCAAGACGCACGGCCGTAATTCCATATGTTCACCAGCTGTCACATAATCTTAAGAAAGTGGCACTTCGGGACAATATTAGGGTGCTATTTTCAGTACGTGATAAACTTGGGATATTGTGTGTGCTGACGAATCCGTCACGTGGGGAAAGGATGTTGTGCACAAAAAGGCATACACACAAGTTTGTGGTGTTCATTTCGTTCGTCATTTATCTTATTCTGTTCACATGTGGGAAAAAATATGTCGGCCAAACCAGTAAGTGTGTGAATGAGCGATTGAGAGAACACAATTACAAGGCGAATAAACTGCCGCCAGAAGGTTTTCTCGTTCTTCACATTCACGCGTGTGGCTGCCGGCCTATGTTCGAGAGTACAATCATTGTTGGTCGGCATAAGGATGAGATGACTCGGTTGAACACAGAAGCCGAACTTATTGATGCTCTTGGAGATGTATGTATTAGCAAGCCTTCACTTGCCTTGTTACCCAAGCAACTGGCGTTCCTGCGTACGCAGTGATCCGTGATTTTATCTGTGAGGTTTTTCGTTGTCCTATTTATCGGTTTTTCTTGTAGGTAGATGGCATTGTCGGGCATGTATCTGAATTACAAGTGCTAATCTGCTTGGTCACCTGACTATTATGGCTTAAAAGCAGCTTGGAGGTCGAAAATAAACATGTTGATAGTAGCGCTCTGTCTTCTCGGTCTATTCTTTCCTGTGTTCATTTTTTCGCCTCGCGCTACATAAATTTCTTTCAGAGGCAAAGAGAATTTGTATACTAGAGCTGAACTGCGTCAGAGCTCTGTCTCGGGCTTTGTCAAAACAAATTGTCTTTTTTGAAAATGTAAGATATATGCGCATGGCAGTTGTGGGCGTCTTGAATGATTTGCCTCATTTTCACATTTTAGGAGTATATATGTGTTTGCTCTTCAAAATAAATGTTATTGGAAGTGAGCACTCGTGTTTGTTCCTTCTCTTGTACTGAGTCAAACGTTTGTGCTGTATGCTCAGTTATGCATTACCAACAGGCCTAACTTCATACTTTCGATCCCTGAAGTCAGTCCTTAAAGGGCCACTCACCAGGTCCCATAACAAATTTTAGTTAGACTGTGGAAGTTGTTGTGTATCTAACGGAGAGCATTATACCACAAAACGTTTTTCAATCGGTTCATTACGAGCTGAGAAAACAGTTTCTTTTTTTTAACAGCAGGAAACAAGAATGAAAGGAGGCAAGCTCAAAACCCTTGCCATTCCACCGTGTAGCCTTCACAAGCCATATCTCTTTCCTACCCTCTCCAGCATCCAACCAAGAGGTCACGTGCTAATGACGTGCTCAAACAAGCCCAACACTCGAGCACGCGAGCGGTGTTGTTTTGTTGACCAGCATTGTTTTGTGTCTACTGCCTGTTTTTGCGAGGTTGTTTGGAAACGCTGGCTTTGATGCGGTTGAAAAGATGAGCATAATGAGTGCTCGAATGCGCAGGACCATTAATTTCTTTTCTAGGACAGGCGTCTGCTTGATGCAGTAACCGCGGAGACACGAACGCATGCGAAACGCCAGCACATTAGCTCGGCATCTCGTTGCAATTCACGGGGGAAAAAATGAAAAAGACAAACACAGTCTCCTATTGCGCCTCCATATGTATCCCAAGTTTTATTATTCTCTTCAAGCAACAAATTACATTAACTACGCATGTCACGTTAAAGAATTTTCGCCATGTCACGTGCCACTGTTGGCAGCGTCAGAGCACAGTCGTCTACATAGAGGACCAACGTCACTGCACTGCTGTGTATGTAGGGCGATTCATACGTCCACATGACACCCTCCTTTTCTGGGCGCGCGCCCGCAGAAGAAAGGGGGAAAAGCGTTCATCTTGAAATTTGACCCATTTTCGCGGCGCATAGAGTTCCAATGTTTGGCAGACGTGACCATAAACTCCCCATGTACGCATTGCACTTGTCAGCTCAAAATCGTTGAACCCAATGAGTGGCCCTTTAGAGAAAAGCAAAATTTAGAGGAGGAGACATGAAGAATGGTTAGAATTTTTGCCATATGTCTACACCAAAATGAAATGCTATTATTAATTAGGAGAATGTATCTTTTCCTTGGCAACCAGCAAACATCATTTAGAACACACGAATACTTTTTTGTCCAAGTTAGCTGCTAAAGAGCCGAGACAAGCTCCGTAAAATTTTCTTGAACAACCTGCACAAGTAATGTCCAATACTACCCCACTATATTGTGGTTGCCGGCAGACACAATGTAACTTGTAAATACTATCTCTTGGCTGTACGCGAGCAGCCATGGAGTTTATGAGGGGAAAGTCTTCGATCATACCACTCTGTATGCATTGCAGCAAATGTTTGCGTAGCATAACTTGGTTAAGGTTCAAAGTTTCTGGTTTTCTGCCTGACGCTATATAATACATGTTAGCAATCGCAAACAAGCCACAGTCAAGTGTGTAGCACTGGTTTTGTGCCTTCATTGTTTGAATGGTTAATGTTGGTGATCGTAATTTTAGAATATGACAGATTTGCCTGACAGCGTCAGGAGGGGTCTTGATCAATTGAATCACATATGAAGACTGTGTTTTTGTCGGCACCAACATTTGTTACTGTAAGCCAATGATCGGGGTTCTGAACATGCAAGATTTGAACGAAAGGGCATTTAATTTGAGTGAATTGTAAACATCGGCCCAGTAAGACATTTTGAAAGCCGACACGAGTAGAATGTTTTTTTCTGAATTAAATACCGTGCGACATTGATTACGCTACCTGATATGGAGGTGCCCTGTACCAGAACATTTAAATCTGCATCTCAACGAGTAATACCGTTTCTAGACATTTAGCATGTCTACTTTAACCGTCGCAAGGCCTACCTTTTTACTTGATTTGGGAAAAAGTTTCCCTTGACAGCTCTAACTTTTTTTGGCCGCCCCCTTCTTGCTTTAACCAAAGGTACCACAAGTTTTGTACTGTTAGAATGCCCAAGATAACTTGTGGCAGTAGTCTGTGCTAACTGAGCGGGTGCAGCCTTTATGGCTGCTGAAGTTTGGTTACGAGGAAATGTGGCTAAATTTCTGAAGAAGCCTCGCAGGACGAAAGTTTTTCCATTAACTCCTTCTCACCACAATTAGATAATACGTTAGCCACGGTTTTTGACATTTCGCAAAGACTCCTATAAGCATAAGTATGCTTCTCTTGTGCAGTGTCAAGCTTCACAAAGGGTGGCGACTGAATGCTGCTTGTTACCACTGCTGTTGCACTAGTGGTTGTGCAGCTGTCACTCAGGAAATGATCCTTGCACCACCTGTCTGGTATGCAAGCCTAGTCGAAAAGATCTTGCTTGGTAAAGTCACGCACTGCTAAAATATGTGCGCAAGGCAGAGTGTACTGGTTATAAAAAGCGCATGTGCAAGAAGTCAAGCACAATGAAACACTGTACTGTGATCTTGGTGAAACTACAACATAAGAATTAGGAGTGGAAGTGACTTGATAACTTTCATTTTTAAACTTCTCACACTGCTCTAGTACTTTACTTGTAGCCTCAGAAGTGCAATTACGGGACAATTCTAGCTGAAATAGGTCATTGAAATCATTTATGTTTAGGTTCAGCTTCATTTCTTTAAGCTTAGAGAACTGTAGAGATAAAGAATCATTGTCAATGTAACCTACCAATGCTTCTATTGCTTGAACCAAATGCATGCTTGAAGAGAGATAATTTTTAATCTTTTGATTGTGGCACTCAATGCAATTATTAGTATTATTACCAAATATAGGAAGTGCTTGCCGATATACATGTACCCACATTTCCTTACACAAGTGCCAGTTATGCAAATAGTAAGAAATGAAATCTGTGCAAGTCATAGCTTGGAGGTCAGCAAGCTTATCGAAGTAGTCTTGCTCAGTGGGGGAATAAATTAAGCTTTTTAAGAGAGGAAGCAACTGATCAGGTTGATGTCTAGCTTTTTCATTAACCTTTTGCTGGAAACAATCCAACACATGCCACGTACACAAAAGTATGTTAGAATTAGGAAGAATACTGGCTAAAATGCGCAGTTCATTGAGATCTTTATCAATCATCACTACTTTGCAAGCAGACACAACAAATGGGATGAAATCTACAAACTTTGTAAACATGGGCTCAACAATTTCAGTCGTCTCATTTCGTAAGAAGGCATAACACACAGGTCTCCCACGACCACGACCATCTTGAACTAATATTGAGTAAAGAATATAACCCTTAATATTCACTTTATACGTTCCATCGATAAATAGAATCTCTGGATACTTTTCCAAAATCTCACGCATGTGCGTTGTTTGAAGAAGTATGAAGTGCAGGTTATTATTTTGATTTATTTCATAGTGAATAACCCAGTTTGGATTATTTTTAGCAAGGTCTCTACCTTCTCTAAAACCATTTCTTCATGAGCCTGCTCAATGCGGATAGGAATAGAAAATCGTTGCTTGTAATTATTCATGTCCTTTGTAGTTAACTTCTTACCAGTTTTCTGCCCGACCAAGTTTTTAAAATCCTTTGCGCCAATATTACATTTAGCCGAGTCAAAGAATTCTCCTTTTCTCCATAATTCAGGAGCCTCTTCTGAGGATACAAATCATAATATTCTGTGGGATGGTTATGCTTAGCTTGTAGTTTAGTTATCTTGTAGTGCAGAGTAGGCGATTTACATAGGCTTACCGATACTGTTGTAGTGCATGATCATCATCATCATTTTCTCAATCACCGCGCCGCGCCTCTCGCGCAGCTGATGCTAGCTCGAGCTGCGCGAGGATTAGAACGAACTCACGCACCTGGCGCGTCGGACGGGGACAGCTACCGCGGCGCGGCTTCAGGCCGAGATCGGCACGGCTCCATCGGCCGCCTTCGACGTCATCTCACGTCTCTTCTCTCGTCGCTACACTGTCATTTCACAGCCAGTACCATCGTAAGCTTGCTTTGGTCGCTTTCCTATCCCCCTGGGCTTTATTGTGCGACCGTGAATGCAGCTATATTTAATTCTAATATACTCGAAGTCTTTATCTTCTGATGTTAATGGACTTTTATTACTCTTATTTATCATGACTACATGCCTGCCCTCCCTGCACCACTCATCAAAGCTTTTCTTAAAAGAAGAAAAGTTGTCAAATGTTGCATTTAAATAAACTTTGCTACCCCCACCGTGTAGTGTATTTACTGGGTTATTGAGGACAGTTGGGTTGGCACCAGTGTTTACACAAATAGCCTGGGCACCAGGGCTGGCAGGCCTGCTTCTGGATGTCAAAGCAGCCTCACAATACTTGTACTGCACAGCTGCAGTGAACCCAGCTTCCATGGGGTCACCAGCCTCTGTGCCAGGATCGTGCTCAATTCGCATGTAATCCCGAGTCAGTGCTGGTAGACGGCTTTTGCAGACAGAAACCTCGTTCACAGCGTCATTCAGTGACAGATTCACAGTGAGTCGCAGAACTAACTGAGCAGTCTTTCAACTGCTTGCTCGGAACACGCTGCACCTTTTTAGAACTATCACGAATGACGTTGAGCGAGGCACTGACTCGTCCTCCAGGCTGTCTACCACAGACAGCGGAAGAAGCAGACTGAATCTGTTTCTGGCTCACAACTGCTGTCATAGGTGAAGTGGACCTGATGGACTTGGCAGCTGTCACAGCAAGAACTTTGCCTTCACTGTCTGCACACAGTTTAGAGCTCTGTACTTGCTTGTGCAGTGACGCAGCCTTCCGCCGGCTCTTCTTTGACTGCACCAGTTTCCACTCACTGTCACCACACTGGCCGACAGCCTGTGGCACAGCTGCTTTTCTAGCACTGGCCTCCCCTTCGCCCACAGAAGAGCGCACAAGAGCACTCTCATGCTCCTGTGAGGCTCTCCTTATTTTCCTGTCACAAGTGGTGCTTGCACCTCGACTAGGGATCATTGGCTGAACAGGCCTCTCCCAAGTGTTTCCCTTGCATGGTACACTTGTGCCATGGAAAATGTGGGAAGGCAGGCTGTCCCAGGTCCACAAAGCCTTGCTTCCCTTGCAGCGAACGCGGACACCGCCAACGAGTGTCAAGCCAATACCATGTATGGTACTGGCCAGTTGGTCAGTGTCGCGTCTCTGCATGAGAGCACTGCTGGTTTTCCAGACAGGAGCTGGTGCAGTGGAAGGTCCACCTACTGCTGGAGAATATTGTACTGCATGCATACCAAGTGCAGGAAAATCGGCTTCCAAGTTGATGGCAAAGTGCTCCTGCCGAGCCCACCCTATCCATGCAGATGCCTTGGACTCCTTGTAGGACTGTTGGATGTGTCTCCTCTCTAGATGGGGGAACAAGGCATAGGGTGCAGGAAGTCTGCCAGCACCTTGTTGCCAAGCCGGCTGGGGTGGACACCATCCCTGCTCAGGAATCCAGGCCAGCTGTCCACAAGACTATCCAGGATAGTGAAGCCCCTCTCCAGGCAAAGCTGTGCGAGTGCGGCATTCACATTCCTGTAGTGGTCATTCAAATTACAAACATCAGACAACTGTTCCCCTTCGCGGAACCGATTATGCCCCCGAGGAAGAATGGCAGAAAAAGCTACAGGCAACGTGGGATTGCTTTCGATGATTCCCTGAGCGAGCTGGCGATATTTGTCCATTCACATGTTGACACTGTCAACAGTGTTGTTCGTGCCAACATGTACAATGACAACATCAAAACTGACCAGCTTGTCAGCAATCATTGAGAGCAAGTGCTCAATCCTTATTCCTCTGTGTGTGGCAACGCTAACAGACAAGCCACAGCGCGATGGAAAATACTGGTCCACGTATTTCACCATCGAATCGCCAGCTACTAACACACGCGTCATGTTGCGCACACTTTCGATTCAGAATTACACCATGAAAAAAAAGAAACAAGAAAGTGAATATTTAATCTAAAACACGGCTGTCACTGCAAATGCACTACGACACAGATACGAAGCACGTTAACACGGATGACCAAAGAAAGGGCCGCGTACAGATACTGCTAAATCAGCCTATACGCGAAAAATCACAAAAATACGTATTGGGATGGATATAAACAACGTTAGTAAATATAAAATAGCAGTGAAAATTAGCGGTTGAGCTTAGATGAAGATGATGTTCGAGGCTCTCGAATATGTAGCAGAAAAAGTCCTGACACAGCGCGCAGAAGCAGCAACCAGCCGTACTCCAGCTTGCAGCAGCAGCAAGTCAGCGTCTGCTGAGCAGCTGAGTCACGTTCCGATTCGGTAAATTCGAACAACTCGATAAATCGGAAACGACGTATGTGATGATAATTTTTGTGACGTCACTTCCGTGCGGCGCAGGAGCCGTCTCTGTGTGGGGGTGGCTCGTGCCAACGTTTCTAGAACTAGGTAAGTTGCAAAACTGAGCGATGTTGCGCGGCGCCGCCGCTGCCAGCGACAAATGTGGCGCTGCTGTCGCATCCGGATTCACTCACTGCATGCTCGCTCGTCACTCCCGTAACCTCCGTTGGCTCTGCATGTTGCAGTGCGTCTTTATCCGTGGAGGCTTCTTTCTGCGTGAACAGTTTTATGCTTCAGCGCGCCCTGTTTTGCTTTGTATGTGTTGCGTGTTTTCATTATGCCCAGATGTTGCGTTCTCGGCTGTAGAGTAGCTACAGAAAATGAGAGACACCACATTTCTTTTGTACCCACGTGTACTTGAGCAGCGAGAGGTATGGGACCACGCTATTATTCGTGCGGATAAGAAACTGCCCAGCACCTTACGTGTGTGTGGTATGCTCTTTCATGAGAAGGACATCCTGAAGACTTTCACTCACGTCATATGGTAAGAAGGTACAAATCGCAAGAGGAAAGAGGGACCTCGTCGAAGGATGCATTCCACGAATATTCCCGAATTTGCCCGCTTACCTTACTTTTGTTGCGGAACCCGCGACGAAGAAGCGAAAGCTGCCCGATAGGAGTGGGGTCTCTTCCAGAATATCATCGGCGAAAAAGAACAGACTATCTCTGAGCACTGGGCTCGAAGACAGTGAAATAAGTCCCGACATGCCGTCAACTAGTGGCATCATTTCACTTAAAGACATAGAAAACGTTTGTTTGCATGCTGGCGGAAAGTTGTTGAGGATGGCGAGACAAGATATCTTGTGGTGTTTCTAGGGCTCAAAGAAAAAAAGCGCTATTTGTGCAGAAATGCGTTTTCGTCGCAAAAGACATGACAGTCACCATTAGCAGCCGTGACAATCGCTTAGCCAAGTCGCCTGGCAATGCAGATACCATCACCCTATAGGCCGAACTTCTGGAACACAAAGAAAAGCTGCAAGTGTGTTCATGTTGTCCCAATGCGTCAACAGGCAGGCTCGTGAGTAATGACTACGAAGTGCTTACCGATACCCCAAAGTGTGGTCTCTGCTCGTAGCTTTGGCTGCAGCTGTGTTAAAAGGTTTCATTAGAGGAACTCCATAAGAAGCTGAGGAAAGACATACTCAAGAAAATGGTTTCGACGGTCTAAGTTGCTAACATGAAAAACATGACATGAAAAAAAAGCTGACTACAGAACCTGACAAAAGCCACGAGATTGCGCCACATAGTTGTAATTTATTTTCAAGCCCGAAAAACACGGCCACAAAAAAGGATGCCAGGCATTGTAATTGGGTTTTTCGCGTCTGAAAATCTATTGCGAACGTACACTAACTAGCAACTAAGCGACAATTCGTATGCCATGCTATATATATCAAGCATTGTTTATTGTGGGCAGTTCAGAAAACCATAATCATACTGTTTTGCCTTACACCGCTTAATATTACGCAGAATAAAATTTCTGTGGCAGCACAACAAATCTCGATAATATACTGTTGACAAAGCTCTTGCAGAACGACCGCCACGGTGTCTTGCCACGACGACTACGCGTTTTTGTCTGCTAGCGGAAGCTTGTTGCGCCGCCAGCGTCACCAAACCAGAAGCTGTCCCGGCGCCGTGTGACGAGTAGTCTCACACGGGAAGTTTTGCAACTTACCTAGTCTAGAAACGTTGGCTCGTGCAGTGGCTAGAATACACGGAGGAAGAAAAGGAGGAAGGAACCTTTTCTTCATCCGTGCTAGAATACTAGAAGTGTGATCACCGCCAAGCGGCTGCAATAGGAGGTAGTGACGCCGCTTTGCGATGTTTCCGCTAGGTGGCGCACGCTGTCGTATACACGACTTTAAGCGGGTAGACTTAACTAGAAGGAGGTTATCTGATCGGTGTCTAAAGTCAAGGCACGAATGAAAATTAAACCCTTCACTGCAAAGTACGAATCCTCAACCTCATTATTTAAAGAAAAAAAAGATAAATCTAATGGTTAGTTCATTACGTATTACGTCTTGGTGTCGCTAGCCACAGCCCGATCTAAAAGGTACAGCCATATCTATCCATCCATCCATGCCTGAATGTGCCAAGAAGTTTTCTCGTCCATTTGCTGCTGGAACCTCGCCAGGCCCCAGAAACTCTCAAGTTCAAGTGCTCACCTGTAGGGTGCGAAAGAGTGAACCGCGGCGTGTGTCTGCTTCAAACACCCAGAGTGGATCTACTAACCTCTCTCGCCACTCGCGCTATTGCACTTTCTTGTAGAGGCGCCTTCGTCGGGGCCAAGTTTCATTTTAATATGACCAAATACTACATGTTTGCGTACCGCTACACATAAAAAACATTTTGTTCTTCTAGCAAGTAGTTTTCTTAAACATGTGCTGCGTCATTACCTTTTTCTAATAGTTTTTCGCTCCAGCTGACTCGATGTCAGTAGCAACCTATCGACATCATTATCCTCATTTCAAAGATTGCGGCAGCCAACGGTTGCGACGGCAGGTAACTGCTCGCGGTACGTTCGGATGTGTCTCGGGCTGTTTCGTTTCACTGTAAATATTTCGAGCCTCATGCCGACCGACACATTCTTTCTCATTCTGTTTATTTTGACTCGTTCAAATGCTTTCGCGAAGGGAATGCGAGTGACTTTGGGGGAACGAAGCGACAGTTGAAGCTTTCATCGGATGAATACCCGTTGCAAGCCCAGGCCGGTGAGTAGAAACCACTTCAGTTTTTTAAGAACGGTTGCTTGCGGGGCTAGTTGGTTCATTTCAACATATGTAGTTTTTTTTTGCCAATGACTGCGTAGGCGTCACACGGTGGCAGCGCATTGCAGTATTAAATTTTAAAATAGTTGAACGTCTCAATCTGTAACCGGCAAAACATGCGTTACTTGCGGCGTGCATGGTTTCACGTGGGAACGAGTCGCTGACTCAATAGTTAATTCTGAAATTCTATCACCAGGTAACACCAACCAGGCCGTTGTGATAAAAGAAGGCAAATAAATCACTGTCGCCTTGCATGTGTCTTCTTAGCTAGCCCATATATTAGTAAAAAAACCTACTAGTTAATAATTTACTGCAGTCGCGTTTGAGAACCATAAAATAATTATGGGTCTGGTTTTGCTATAGTGTGACAAAGGAAGCTCACATAAATGAGAAATACTTCTTTTTTCTGCCACAGACTCCTGGCCCACCTGACATGGAAGCAAATGTGTACAATGGGCAAGAAACCTGCTACATGACATGCCTTGTGAAGAAGTAGCCCTGAGTGATATACGTGTTATGAGGTACCACTACATATATGTATAAAATACTGCCGTTCACTAATTAACTGAGTTTATTTGTTTACTTTGGAAAATTTCATGCATTGACTATGCATTGATTTCATGCATTGATATCTGGTGATGTTACTTATTTTTCCAGACTGTCATGCAATGACAGGATGACTACCCCCAAATGTCCACTCTGCAAGCATGTTGAAACATCTGAATGTCCACTACAACAGGTCATCTCTAATCTCACACATGTAATGCTGTATTTGTGAATGTTTTACCGCGCATATCGTGGAGAGGTGCTTTAGATTGGCTACAAGCATTGCCTGCCTACCATGACATGGAATCTACACTTCAATAATGTTGAAACCGTAACACTATTAGTGAGATTGTGTGGCGCTGCTGAGATCAACAACACACTGTTTTATCCCAGCCCCAGTAGCCATATTTCGATGGTGGTGAAACGCTAAGATGCTTGTGTGCTTAAGGGTTTGTTCGAAACGCCTGCACTACATGATCCATTTTACAAAGGGCAGCACCTCGCCATTTGTTTTAGTGGCACAGCAATGACATCTTCAAAATCTTGCCAATCATTTCAAAAAGCGCAGGAGAGGTACAGCACCGAAACTATTTCATAACTTTTCTGTACCTTCTGCTCTGATGGCGCTGGTTTGGTGCAGCCGCTCGCACAGCTTAACAAACAACATAGCATTAGACGTAGGTGCTGTACCCACCCCTATAAATGTGACGTGTTTTGCCAAGATGTTTGCACCTCATTAAATTAGGTGAACGAAAATAAGGATTCCATCTTGTGATTTGTGATGCCGCACCGCTGAACTCCTGCCACACAAGTTCTGAACTTCTCGTGCACAGCTGTGAACCAGTTCGGATTGGTGCAGGCGAACTAAACTGACCCTCAAAAGATGGAAGCTTGAAAATATGAAAATTATGTTAACATAAGGGGTCAAAGCAAATGTTTCGACAAGCAGTCTTGTCTCCTGTGAGGCTACAATGTCATTTGTTTGAACCCCTGGAAGCCAGAATCAATCTAAATTTGCCCACTAATGTACAACTCACGATCACTTCATAGTTGGCATGTGAATCGTCAGAAATTATTAATTGCACTACATAATGAACACACCCACAGTGATGGGCATTAACAGGCTTTCCGACATTTAGTTGTGCCTTGTGACAGTTTACCAAGAACACCCAGAACCGCTTTGTCTTAATTTACTTTGTTTAGCTCATACAAGATTATAAAAAGATGCACCAAAGCTCATAAGACTGCACTCAATTGCTTTAGCTTTGCACAAATGCTCAATGGGCTCCTAAAATAATAAATCAAAAAGGTGATGAGAAGTTGCAGCTCAGCTTCCTCGAAGACGTGAGTGCTGTTATGAAGAGCAAGATTGTGTTCATTGCATGTGGTACTGTTTTTTTTTCTTTGGCAGAAAAATTTTCAAGATTTCTTTGTGCACATCTGCTTCTGTTTAAATTAAGTTGTCATAACTATAGTGTCTACCACTATGAAGTGAAATTCTGTAAACTACGGTCATAAAAAAATCTAGGAAATTGCACAGGTAGTTGAAACATACACTATCTTCTTTATCTACAGCCACACTGCAAGATAGTACGTATTTCAAGTCCTAACCTCTAAAAGTAGCAGGGAGAAAACAAATTCATCTTCAAGCACAAGTATACTGAAAAAGTAAGCACAATAACAAGTGTGTAATCAATAAGACCTTTATTGACCCAGTATTCGGACAGATTCACATAATGTACCACCAATTGATTGCAGGAGTGCTTGCTTGCAAGAAAGTACTCAAGTTCTATGGATATGTCTATGCAAAAAAAGAGATTGTGCTCAGGGCTGCGCAGATAGTGCGATGTAAGAGTACGAACAAAGATGTACAGACAACAAAATTGTACAATGCATACCTGAAGCTTATTTTCTTAGAATTGGGCCTTTTTCGATCTGTAAGTACACACCTCATAAGTGTCCCTTTAGCATACATGTTCGCTGCATACTCAGCAGACTGGTCATTACCTGCGACGAGAAATTCTAGCTGTGGTAACTGTGTAACTTAACCCTAACAATAAATGTAGCAAGCCTGAAATATTTTAGGCCCATCCCCTAAATACATAATACCTACGATATGGGCTCACGGCTGAGTATTAAAACTAGTGCCTACCCTCTCGACACGACGCGACATTGCAGAATTGTGAAGTACTCAATGTAGCATTGCAGAGCGAGAAAGATTCAGAAATGCATGCATCCGCAATTGCTTATTTAACAAATTTAGCAAAACTACATTGTTCTAACTGCGCGAGCTATCTACTGGAAATGTGCAAGTTTCCTTCCCGATTCGACATCATGCATTCGCTTCAAGATCAACACTACGGGGCAAGCGCAGCATCTGACGGCAGAATCGGACCCTTGTCCTGAAGCCACGCTATTAAACTCGAGCGCCGCAACACAATGAGAGCGACGTTCATTCAGCGATTTCTATGTTCGGTTATATGCATATGCTTGTTAGCTTTCAAGAGTCTTTACACATGGGTTGAAAGCTTTCAATATGTATGAGTGACTTGTATTGTTCGGACCCGACCGTGTACATTGATTGTACCGGCTTGGACACTCGCAATAAACGATGAAAACCGTACTTGATTGACGTTGTTTTTTCCAGTCGAGGCCAGCTAGGTCTCCTAGCGATAAATACAGATGCCAAACGCGATTGGACAACAAAAAAAAAAACAGAGGAAGCGAGCAGCGCGAACCAGCCGCGGGCCCACCACTCCCCCTCCCCCCACCTGCAGCAAAAAAAAAGGCAGCGTCTCCTGCGCAGCGTAGTGCAGCAGACCCACACATAAGTGGCTCCTGCGCCACATAGAAGTGACGTCACTTTAAAAATTATTACCTAAAGCTACTTAATTGTGTAAATTATTCGTGTGTAATGCGCTAAACCTACAAAAAATTTTAATAAGCAGGTGTTTAACGAGTCAAATAGCCCAGGTTTGTTATTTATATACATATTACGAGTATTTTATATACAGGGGGCGCCATGGGCGCTGCGGCTGCGAAAGGTAAACACTGCGAGATGGTAGCCGCCTGCGATGTGTTAGGTGGTGAAAACTTTGATGAAATCGTGGCCATGGCCTAGGCCACTCCAAAGGACAACTGGAGTGTCGTCGCTGCTTCATGTGAATGCTGGATTCTTAGTTGAACCTGGTGGTTGGAGCTAGCGTGGCCGTCCACCTCGCCGCAGCTTCATCTGAGTGTGCGCGCCATAAAGTTTCTCAGTATGATGTGCGGATTACAGTTGTTGGACGTACTGCATTTTCTAGATTGCAATGCCAAGCGTGGTGTTTTCAAAGGTGAAAGTGTTCTTGCTGCCGAGTTTTGCTTGTCGCGAAGGACAAGGTCGACGATGAAATGAATGCTTTCGCACAGTTCACGTGTGACTGACCGGACGCACATGCATGAAACCCCAGTGCATCGGCGAAGTGTTCATACGGTGGATGGAAACAACTTTATTGTAATGTTCTTACGAAGCCTGTGATTCGAAGGCCAGAGCTACTGCATTGCCGTCTGTTTTTTCGAGTGCGAACACGTACGGCCGTTCTCATCCGTTGCTAAGTGAATGCTCCCGTGCTGTCACAGGCCGCGCGTGTTATTGAGCAAGGCAGACAAGCTGTTTTGTAGTTAGATGGGCTAACGCCGTCGGCACTTGCCCTTGGGCATTGTTTATCAAGTGCTGATCGCCTAGAACATTGCGGTGACACGTCAGTATTTTAAAAAAAGCGGCCTACCGGTTACCTCGTCAGGTGATGGTACACTGAGTGACATAAAAAAAAAGTTGCCCGAGACTACGTTGCAGTGCACCTTTCTGTCATCAAAACTTTAATAAACCGTGGAAATCAACAATTCTGACACCTGTGCCGAACAAACCATTGCAGCCAGCTGCATTCGAGTTTTTTGTGTCTTTTTGCGTCTCGCCGATTAAGAGCACTAATTCACAAAACACTTTATCATAATAAATGTAGGCAATCCTGCAAGAGTCATCGAAGATCCAATATTAAAGGGCCTGTGGACGGGACCACCACCAGCAACAAGCCGGGCTGATGAGGAGGCGCAAATTTTAAAACAATACATGCGTGAACAAAAAAAGAGAAAGTATCGATAACTGCAATAGGACTTGAACCACCGACCTCACCAGCTGATGTGTTGCTTTAACCAACTACGCCACAGCTGCCGATCAGCTTGAGGTGGCGAACAAATCGCTTTTGTATTGTTGTCACACTAAACCTAACTAACATTTGTGTTCACTTTTTTGTTTGGACGTAATTTTAACGGCTTTTATCGTTCTGTTTAGACGTACCGCTAGACACTCCCAACTATTCAAACAAAGTGCCTAACCGGAAAATGCATGACGTCACTTCCGTGCGGCGCAGCAGCCGTTTCTGTGTGCGTAGGGTGTGGGGGTGGCTCGTATACCGCGCGACGCAACAATCTCTGCCAAAAAATGCGTTTGTTTATTGATGATGATAGTATTACTAGCGCCATCTCGCCTAGCAGTATTGCAGTTCAGTACGTCGCCGCTACGTATTTTGATAATATTTTGATACAAAAGCCCAAAGGTACAGTTTCTGTTCTCTAAACTGGTAGGTGTTCTGTGCTGCTAGACTGCTACTGACGCGACATTACATTCCAGCACCGTTGGATGAATGGATGGATATGGCTGTGCCCTTTAGATCGAGCGGTGGCTAGCGCCACCAAGCCGTCATACTTAATGAACCAAAAACTAGATTTATATATTTTGTCCTTTAAGTAGTGAGGGTGAGGATTCGTACTTTGCAGTGAAGGGTTTAATTTTCACTCGTGCCTTGACTTTAGCCACCAGTCAGATAACCACCTTCTAGTTAATTCTACCCGCTTAAAGTCTGTTTTGCCCTCCCTGTCCCTAAACCCTAGTGCTTTGAAAAACTCTGCGCCATCATCCTGAACTATAGAGTGAAGCCCTTTACAAACCATTATCAAGTGTTCGGCAGTTTCTTCTTCCTCTCCACACGCACTGCATACCGTGTCTACCCCTTCGTATTTGGCCCGATATGTCTTTGTTCGCAATACTCCCGTCCTGGCCTCAAACAGTAGAGAACTACCCCGAGTATTATCATAGATCCTTTCCTTGGCAATTTTCTGCTTAAAAGTTCGATAGATCTCTAGTGCGGACTTCCTAATCATGCCAATTCTCCACATATTGGTCCCAGCTTCCTTCACCTTCTTCTTAACCGAAAATTCTTTTTGTTTGGCCCCCTGCTGTTTTCTGCAGACAGTGACTGCAGCGCCACGGCGAGTCATGGCGCGAACTAATACGAGTGGCCGCCCCCTAGGTAAAGTGAGCTAGAATAGTGTAGTGGGCTTGCTGGGGTCCCCTGCTTGACGCCTGGTATGTCACACGTTTGGTGGCGCCACCAGCGACTTTGATGTAGGGCATTGCCTGACAGAGGCATTGGTGCGCAACTGAAATCATGCTTTTTGTGCGCTGTTATCCCATTCACTGGACGGAAATGCACGCATATTTCGGCAGTGTAAAAGGTGATGCTACTGTCGGTAAGACAATAAAAATAAAGAAAGAAAACTAGCGTGGAGCTAGGTGCGTAGGCTGTTGGCCTACATTTACGCGTATGTAACCATCTAGAACACTGTAGCACGGTGTATGCAGCTATACTGTTAGCTCGTTATTTGATGTTAAATGAAACACACCGAATACCGACACTACTCGTGCGAATAAAGCTGTAGAAAACATTCTTTTCATAAACTCTGTCGGCGTAACTCGCGCGATTAAACTGCATGCAGAACTCGATGCATGCAAGGGATGGCGAACTTTTCAAAGCTTACGTTGCGCGTATATCAATTGTAAACTGGATTCTTTGCATTTCTCGGGCCCTACTTTCGTCACGCACGCCTTTTACGAGCGGGTGAAATTTTTACCGATGCTGACCTTGGCACACACTAAGGAGTTTACCACGAGCTCTTAGTGTTATACAGTTCACAGCATTTAAAAATTTTCAGCTGCTCATTCTTTCTGCAGATCCCCACTATCTTGGCTCTGTAATTTGGCTATTTGTCCATTGGATATTCCTATGCAAAGACTGTAAAAATCCACAGATAAGAAAAACAGGAAGCCACTCTCCCCAACTACTGGGCACAAGTACATGACAATTTATTCATCAGATATATATTTGGCACAGTTGCTTGCTGGATATTTCTTCTTCGGGAGCAGCGGCTCGACCTTAGATGCTTTGCCTTTCCCGCTACTCGGTTCTATCAGAATTATGCCTTTCACAGAACCGCGTAACAATATAAAAGCTGATTACGTCTTTTGAGAGGCCAGGGGCATGTTGTGCGCACCCAACTTCTTGGGAAAACTTTTCTTTAACGATTGTCAATACATCCAAAATGCTGTCAGAATGCAACTTGTGGCAAGAAAAGCACTCTAAACGTGTTTTCTAACTTGCTCACAAAACTGTGCAGGTGGCTATATGGATACAACAGTCCACCTTTGTCACGAAAGGTGGTTAGACGAGTGAGCTGAAAATCTTCTCCTTGAACTGGCATTGTGAGTAGTGTTATGCAAACTTCGCAGTTTGTTTTAATGACACACTTTCGCGCAATATAGCCAGCAACATAAAAGATCAGCCTGGAATCACTTCTAGCAATATGCTGGTTGTGGTCAATAAGTGCTGGCACAAAACCAGGCTCGTTCACGGTGCTTGCACTGCCAACTGAATCGTCTTGTGGTAGTGTGTCAGTAGCAGCATTGATCTCCTGCAATGAAGCTAGCTCGCCTTGGTCACAATTCCCCTGGCAAACTGTTTTCACGAGACCATAGAATGACAGACCAGTAATGGTTAGTGTTGTGTCGGCGAGTGGCGTCCGACGGCGAGGGCCCGACGACTGAACGCGAGACGCAACGTGCGCCGGCACGCGCACCTGACACGCGCAGTAGAAGTGAGTTCACCAGAGCCCGCGGGAACCCAACAAAGACTGAGCCGGCCAGCGGCCGTTTATTGAACGACACACAACGGACACGCGGACACACGTGATTGGCTGCATGCAATCACGTGTGTACCGTTACAGACAACATCTGTTGACAGAGTACACACTAGGGCGCACTCAGTGCGCGCGCCACTGACAGGTGGCGCCACGACAGCACATCACCCCCCCCCCCCCGTCGACAAAATGAACATTATCACAGGGTAACACTAGAGAAAGTCCCAGGATCTCCACTAAGGAATATTCACGACACACGAGCGGCGGAAAGACGAACACTTCGCGCATCCTGCGATGTCGTGGCTGGGCCCACTAGCCATTGCATTATAGGAAGAACTCTCTTGAGCTTAAGTGACAAAATCTTTGAGCCAGTCAGGTCAATTTGTCTGACGGCGCGGACGCATAGAAGTCTCAGTAGAACTTGTTGAAGTGCGACCAGGTTCGGTCGTCTTTGAAAACCGTGTAGCCCCTTCACTTTTCCCCTTCCCAGGGTTGAGATTTAGTGGATTAGTTGAAAAAAATACCCGCGCCGGGTACTGCTGACTTCCCAACGTTCCTTGGGGAACAACTGATTTAGACCCTTCACTATAAGAGATCTCTGACGAATCAGAGTCTGGCTGAAAACTGAAGGTGGAGCCCTGCAACGTAGGTACACCAGGGGACTGACTGCCACAAAGATCTTAACTGGAATAAGAGTAAATAAGTTCTTTGAGTGTAGTAGAAAGGGTGGCATTCCGGAAAGAATCCCCAGGAATTACCGTTAACTTGGATGCATTCCACACTTTTCCGTCACTGGGGAGAAAAGTGGACGGCGCTACCCGAGTCTTCACTGGAAGAGGCCTACTATACTTAAAAAAGCCTTTCCTATGAAGTCTTACCCTTAACCAAATCGCCGACCTTTATGCGGATTCGCTGCGCACCTTTCCTTTTGCCAAAATACCCTTAGCTCTTATTCTGTTTCGCTGCAACCTGATTCCGGGCATGAGGCAACCCATTGGGCGATTCCGATACTTTAGGACGAATCCTAAAGTTGCTAATGTCTACTTTGGAACGAGGTTGTCGACCGTGCAGCAAAAAAGCTAGAGACAGGCCAGTCACCGCATGTGGTGTGACCCTATACGAACTCAAAAATTGTGTGATGCTCCTCGAGGCATCTTTACCTTCTTGTCTGGCTACCTGCAAATGTTCCTTAAGAACCCTGTTAAGGCATTCTATTTGACCGTTGGCCTGGGGGTAATAATTGGACGAAAATATATGGCGGACGCCCTGTTCCTTTAGATATTCCTGAAATTCTACAGAGACAAATAGTGGACCATTGTGAGTTACTAAGAACTCTGGTAGCCCTTCCCGGCTAAACGACGATTTTAACAGCATAATGACATCCTCTGTGGAGATAGAATTCGTGCCAAGAACCTCAGGCCATTTTGCATAGTAGTCGACTAAGGTAACAAGATACCTGGGAAAAGATGCATTTAACGGGCCGACAATGTCCATACCCAACTTTTGCCACGGCCCTTCGGGCCATTCAACGGGCCGCAACGGTGCTACACGCGGCTTGTCTGTCAGCTGACAGATGTGACAATGCTTGACATGTTCTTCTACAGAACGATCCATTTGGGGCCACCAATACCTTTCACGCAGAAGTTCCTTAGTACGTACTATCCTTTGATGATTTTGATGTGCTAATTGGAGGAAAGTAGGTACCAGAACACTAGGGATGACTACACGGTCATCATGCATGAGTAATCCGTCAACACAAAAGAGTTCATTCCTAACATGAAAGTAAGCCATTAACTCATTGTTTATATGCTTCTTAAAATGCCAGCTCTTAGATACACATACACAGACTTTTCGCAACGTCACATCTGCATTCGTTGCAAGTTGGACGGTTTCTTTGTCAACTACAGATGTCACTAAAGACACTATTTCTTCATCCTTGCTAAGTTCTGAACAGGTCTGAATTGGCAGCCTAGACAGAGCATCAGCGACCACATTTTCTGAGCCCTTGCAATATTCTATGTCAAAGTTGCAATACAAAAGTCTAGCTGACCACCGCGAAATCCTTAAAGGCCGTTGACCTGCATCACCTGCAGCTAACAAAGCAACTACAGCCTGATGGTCGGTTCTAAGGGTGAAACGTCTACCCCAGAGGTAAATATGCCACCTTTCACACGCGAATAGACAGGCAAGTGCTTCGCGTTCACCCACACAGTACTTTCTTTCAGTATCTGACAAGGTTCTCGACGCAAAGGCTACTGTTTCAAGCTTAGGACCATACCGCTGCTGTAACACAGCCCCGATGACCACGTCAGATGCATCGGTTGTAACCACCACAGGTAACTCAGGATTAAACACCTTAATGACAGACGAACAAGTCAGGCGCGTTTTCAACTGGTTAAAACTGCGTTGGGCATCCTCCGACCAGCAAAACATTTGGCCTTGCCTGAGCATGAGACGAAGCGGTTCAACTAGGTCTGCTGAACTTGGATAGTATGAACTTGGGATAGTATCCTGCCAGACCAAAAAATGACTGTAAAGACTTAATGTCTGTAGGAGCTGGGGCATTTACTATAGCCTTTACTTTACTTTCTAACGGCGATATGCCATCAGCTCAAATCTGGTGTCCCAAGAAGCTAAGTTCTTTCACGGAAAAAAAGACATCTATCATTCAACTTCATGCCACTGTTGGCTATGCAAGTCAAGACGTCAATTAGGCTCGCGTCATGCTCAGACTGAGTCTTACCCCACACAAGGACATCATCCAGATAGCAAATTACATTCTTGCAATTTTTTAAAGTCTGGGACATCATTTTTTGAAAAACTGCAGGCGCGGACGCCAGACCGAAACAGACACGCTTAAACCTGAACAAGCCATCATGCATGATGAACGTCGTTAAGTCCCTACTGCTCTCCTCTAACAACAGCTGGTGATAAGCTGACGCTAAGTCTAGCTTAGAAAAACAAGTGGCTCCATGAAACATCTGCAACAACCCTTCAACGTGCGGCAAAGGATACCCATCGATGATAATTGCCTTATTCGGTTCCCTGAGATCTACACACAGCCGGATGCTTCCATTTTTTTTGCGGACGACTACGAGCGGCGAGACCCACTCGGAAGCGTCGACGCGTTCGATGACATCCGAGTCCTCGAGTCGTCGCAACTCGGTCGCCACCTGATCGCGAAGAGCCAGAGGGAGACGTCTCAGCTTGGATGCAACCGGAGTCACACCTGGCCGCCGTTGAATGCGATGAATGAAACCCTTGACGAGACCCAACTCGTCGCTGAAGAGCTGCTCGAAGCCCGAAGGCACGTTAGAGGCACACTGCACTTCGCATGATGCGAGTCGACACGTCAACGACGCGCCGTCAATCTGGATGCCCAGTCGCTGAATGGCGTCAAGGCCCAAAAGCGATGTGCCCTTATCGGTGACGTAGAGGACCACGGAGCAAGACCGCTGCAACACTTTGACTGGAGCTTGGAAGAAGCTAAGGATCCCGATGTGCTGCTTGGAGAAGTTTCGCAAGTCGACTACAGCTTTGGACTGACTGTGCTGTTTGCTGAAATGACACTGAAAGTCTTGCAGTCATCAAGGATACAGACGCTCCTGTATCCACCAGTAGTCGCAGGGTAACACCACCGACCACAGCGTGGACGACTAAGTCTTTTTTGGATGAGGTGCTAACTGTGAGCACGGACAACAAAGGACGATCCGAAGGTAACACTGATGAGCTTGAAGTTGAGTTCAACTGAGTGGAGGCCTGCTGCTCCGGTACGACGTCTACAGCTCCCCTCGAAGAGGCGCGCTCTACAGGGGCAGTCTTGCGGCACATCGACGCGAAATGTTCCCAAGCGTTGCACGTATGGCAACGTCGACTTCGGGCTGGACAATTTCAAAAACTTGAGTGGTGCCGTCTGCTTCCGCAGCGGTCACCCAATTGAGGTTGGAAGTCGCCTTGAGACTTCTCATTGGGGACTGGAGCACGGTACACCGACGACGACTGCGGCTGAAAGTCGCCATCTTGGCCTCCCGGACCTGGTGACGTGACGTCACGGCCTCCCCGACTGGCGCGGCCATTCTTTCTCTTCGCGCCGCCATATTGGGCGCCTTGCCCAACGGCTTCGACATGTTCAGGTTGACTGGGAGCTAACGCTTGGTTCGCCAAGGACAATGCTTCGAGCGTCCGACCGACATTTTCCGCTTTCTCCAAGAACAACTTTTCGCCGTATGCCAGCAGCTTCCCTCTTACCCGCAAGTTGGACGAGCCGTGAATAATCTGATCACGGACGCGTTCCGCGTACGTGAGCCCAAACTTGCATCGTACGGCTTTCTCCTTCAGGGCTGTCACGTAGTCGAGGAAACTCTCGCCGGGGAGTTGTTGACGACTTGTGAACTCGTGACGTTCAACTAGCGGATTAGTGGACGCGGCGAAAAGCCGGTCGAGCTGCTTTACGAGACTGTCATACTTTGTAACGGACGGAGCCGAAGAATTTGGGTCAGACGCCGGCGCAGTTGGCGCCGCGTTGCTCGGAGTAGACGCCGCATTGCTCGTCTCGTGACGGGCTTCTTCCTGTTCGGCTGCCGCGAAATACCTCCGCTGTCCTTCCCGTCCCAGCAGGCTGACGAGCGCCGACGCACGACGCGTGTCGTTCCAGTCGCTGCCACCGGCCACCTCGAGGTGGGCCTGAAACAAATTTTTCCAATGAGTCCACGGAACCGGGGGCGGCCCCGGCAGCTGGAGGAAGACAGGAAGGTACTCGAAGAAAGCCATGCTGACAGGAGAGGTAGTACAGAGAGGTGTGGAGCGGAGAAAGGGCGAAGGCCTAGGCGAGAGCTTGCCAGAGTCTGCACACAAAGAGCGCTAGGCCTCGCGGACGCCAGACGCGTCAGACAGGACAGAAACAGGCGGGAGAAACAGGAAACTCACGGGTTCTTTCTGCAGTGGTAGGAACCGAGGCGAAGAACATCCTCGTCGCCATGTTGTTGTGTCGACGAGGGCCCGACGACTGAACGCGAAACGCAACGTGCGTCGGCGCGCGCCCCTGACACGCGCTGTAGAAGTGAGTTGAACGGAGCCCGCGGAAGCCCAACAAAGACTGAGCTGGCCAGCGGCTGTTTATTGAACAACACACAACGGACACGCGGGCACACGTGATTGGCTGCATGCAATCACATGTGTGTAAAGTCCCTGAAAAATAAACTAAAGTAGCACCATTCGTGTCAATGTGCAGACTCCTCTCCTCTCGCGTGTATTGGAGATAGTAAATGACGCTAGTTGAGGGGCTGTATGGCTCCTGGCCGCAAAGATGAGCTTGTGCTCATGTTTCCGTTAAAGCGCATCTGGGCGCTGCGGTTCGAGGCGATGCACCGAAAGAGTGATTGAGAAAGAAAAATAATATAAAAAGTAACGTTAAATACGACGACGTGACGTGTATATAAGCAAGTGGCATGCAGTGGCAAAAGACATCACCGCAAGCACGCAATACTCAACGCGATAGCCCACCGTTTGCATGCAGACGCGCTCAGCGGTGACGCTCTCGATGGCAGCGCCACTGCTGTCCGTGTATTAAACTCGGCGGTGCTAAGAATCTGCAGCATGACGCACTAGCCTTTGTGAAGGTATCGCAAACGCCATTTTCACTTT
Organism: Rhipicephalus annulatus; assembly: GCA_013436015.1. NCBI lineage: Eukaryota > Metazoa > Arthropoda > Arachnida > Ixodida > Ixodidae > Rhipicephalus > Rhipicephalus annulatus. The sequence goes on along the minus strand of WOVY01016091.1, from coordinate 741,575 downwards.
CGCGGTGTTTGTGGCTAGGCGCTGCTGAAAAACATTTATTTACAGATGTTATTTACAGGGAGGGTGGGAACGGTCCTTAAGGGGCCACCCCGTACAAACACTAGGTGGGCTCCCTCTTACGGGAGCCCATTGGCGTTGGCCGTGGCCCGGGCACGCTCGACCAGGGCCCGTTGGGCCGTCAGGTCAGAGCAGCCGAGCAGGGCTGCCTCCCAGTCCTCCCGCGAAGGGTTGGGTAGTGGGGTAAGGTTTGGGGTTTTTTGGCATGCCCACACCATGTGGAAAATGTCAGAGGAACTTTCCTCACAATGCGGGCACTTCCCCGTGCAAGCGGGGTCAAAGTGTTTTATGATTGCCGGGCACAATAGAGTTTTAGTATAAAGGCGAAGGAGGATTCGCTCCTCCGCCTTCGTGAGGCCCTTACAGGGTTTAGGATAGACGTTATGGCCGGATTGATAAAATTGTGTGATCTCCTTAAAGGTGTAGGCAGGATTGGGTTCGAGTTCCGGATCGGTAGGGGACGAGGATGGTGCCCGGAGAGTGAGCGCGCGGGCAGCGGCATCGGCCGTCTCATTACCATCGAGGCCCGTGTGAGCCGGAGCCCATATGATCGTTCGGTGCGCGGGGGCACCTAGGTAGCTGCTGTTCTGCAGTATTTTATAAGCACGGTACGGAATGTATCCCTGTTCAATATTGCGACAGGCACCCCTTGAGTCGGTGATGATGACCCTCGAGTCCTGATCTGCGGCGGCTAGTGCGATGGCGATCTCCTCCGCGTGCGTAATGTTATGTGCACGGAATGTGAGTCCGTTTACAACGGTGTTTTCGTGGACGACCGCAGCCGTATACCAACCACCGTGGTGCGGGCCGGAGGCGTCCACGTAGAATACCCCGAATTTGTGGCCGTAGTGTCGAGCCAAGGCTTCCGCCCGCGCGAGGCGTCGGCCAGTGTAGTCGTCTCGGGTCATGTTAGCCGGAAGAGGGCGCACGTGCAAGGAGTATCGCCAAACTTCTGGAATCCGTACGCGCTCTTCCGTGTGTATTGAGTGATTGATGTGTAGCCGGGCAAGGAGGCGGCGACCCGACGGTGTTTTAGAGAGTCTAGTATATTGGTTTGTCAAGTGCGCCTCTCTCAGCTCCTTGAAGGTGTTCACCATTCCCAAGCCCAAAAGGCGCTGGTTAGAGGTGCTGACAGGAAGGTCGAGGGCGCGCTTGTAGATTTTGCGGAGAATGACTTCGAGTGCATTCTCGTCGGATTTGCGTAGGTGGAGGTATGGAGCCGAGTACAGGACTCGGCTGGTTACGAATGTATGCGCCAGCCGCAAGGCATCTTTGCATCGTAACCCCCCGCGCTTGTTGGAAACCCGGCGGACAATCCGGCCCACCTGGTCCCCCACCTTACGCAATTTGGCCAATGTTGTGTCTGCTCTGCGATTTTTGTGTATAAAAAGCCCCAGTACTCTAATCTCATCGCGTTCGGGTATTGGTCCGCTGTGAAGGGAGAGGTCGATCTTTGCGGTGCACTTTGGTGAAGGGCGTATGTGCACGAATTCCGATTTGGACGGGGAGCACTGAAGGCCGCAGCGACGGGCATAGTCATCCACGATGTCCGCCGCTTGCTGCAGGCTTGCCTCCATGTCTCCTGCCGAGCCGTGTGACGCCCATATGGTGATGTCGTCGGCGTACAGCGCACGCTGTATGCCTTCGACTTTCGCCAGCTGAGCGGGGAGTCTCATCATTGCCACATTGAATAGGAGGGGCGAGAGGACCGCTCCCTGCGGAGTCCCTCTCGTGCCTAATCGGTAAGGGCCGTGTTCAATGTCCTGAATCCGAATGTATGATTGTCGGTCAGTGAGGAATTGTTTAATATAGTTGAAAGTGTTTTGGCCGCAATCCACCTGTGAGAGATGTGTTAGAATAATTTCGTGGGTCACGTTATCAAAGGCCCCCTTCAGATCCAAAGCGAGCACAACTTTGTCATTCAGGGAATACTCGACTGGATCGAGGATCTCACGGTCGAGCTGAAGCAAGACATCTTGCGCGGACCGGTGTGGGCGGAACCCGAATATGGTGTCTGCAAATGCATTTTTGCTCTCCAGGAACGCGGACAACCTGTCGCGCACCATCGTCTCCATTAATTTTCCCACACAAGAAGTAAGGGAGATGGGGCGGAGGTTGTCCGTGTTAATGGCTTTGCCCGCTTTGGGTATGAAGGTGACCAGGGCGGTCTTCCACTCAATTGGTAGGCTTGTTTTCCCGATCCAAATGGAATTGATGTAGGCAAGGAGCATGGTGTAGGCCGAGTCAGGAAGATTGGCAAGTAATTTCACGGTAATTTTATCCCTTCCCGGCGCCGTTCCTCGCCTCATTTTTGCTAGGGCTGCCTTCAGGTCGTGTAACTGGAACAGTTGATCCAGCTCCGCGTTCTCGGTACCTGCATACGAGTACGCCGGCCCTTGGGAGTCCTGCTGAGTGCATAGATATTGGTCTCGGAGTTTACATGCCAATTTGGCTGTGTCTCCGTCGAAGCTGTGAAATGCTCGTTGCAGATGCTTTTGTGTCTCTGTTCGAGGTTGGGTCGGATCAATCAAGGCGCGGAAGAGGCGCCAGGTACTCCGGCTGGACATTTGTCGAGCGGCCGTGTTGCAACGGTCCACCCAGTTAGAGTCAGCGAGCTGGGCCGCGTACTCTGCTGCTCGCTGGGTGAGCTCAGCGATGCGAATTTTGAGCTTTCGGTTGTGTTTTTGCCGGCGCCATCGGCGGACGAGGCTGCGCCGGGCCTCCCAGAGGTGAAGGAGATGGTTATCCACCGCCGGAGTCGCCTCGGAGAGTTTAATTTGTGTTTCTGTGGAGCGTAATGAGGAAACCAGTTGCTGGGACCAAGCATGGTATCCTTGCTCCTCAATGGGTGTCGAATTGGCGTATATTTGCCGAAACTTCGTGTAATCGAATAATTTTGCCTCTCCGTAGGGTCTTGCCAAAGGGTAGGTGCGAATGGTGGTGTTGAGTATGCAGTGGTCGCTGCCGAGGGTCTCTTCAGTGTTGACCCAATCCGCATACTGAATGTTTTTTGTGAGGGTAAGGTCCGGACATGTGTCCCGGGTCACGGAGTTACCCACGCGAGTTGGGTAGGCAGGGTCGGTGTGAAGAGTTAGGCCCAGCGTGGACATAAGTTCCGCCAATTTACGTCCACGTTTCTCTTCACGTGCATACCCCCAGAGTGTGCTGGGGGCATTGAAATCACCCACAATCACCAGAGGGTCCCTGCCCGCAGCCTTTAAAGCGCGGTTAAAAAGGTCTGCGAATGTAATGTTGCTTAGTTTCGGTGAGCAATAAATGTTTAGCACGTGCAGTGGCGGGTCCTGTTTACGCAGCGGAAGGAGTGTCACCATCACGTACGAGAAAGCTGGCTTAAGGTCGAGATCAACTAGGTTGGCCGTATAATTTTTGTGCACGCAGATGCAAGATAAAGGGTCCTGCTGAAACGTAGTATAGTTTGTGAGTGTGGCAGCACTCCCTGGCTCCTGGAGGGCTACCACAGCAGGAAGGTTTTGAAATGCTGCGAGGAAAAGCCGGAGGTTGGCGCGCTTAGTGTGAGCCTTAAAGCACCGACAATTCCACTGGGTGATTTGGATGGGAGTGGCCGTATTGGATTGTGGCTAGGCGTGCGCGCTTGGTATTGTTGTGTAGCCGGAGTTCGACCGCGCGTGAGTGTGTGCACGGTAATCCTGCACGTTTCTGGATGCCGACCTGCTGTGCCAGCGGTGCAAAAGCAGGTACAGCAGAGGAAAGAAGCTATTTTCGCTTCCGCGAGGAAAAGACAATGCCGCTCGGCAAGAAGTGTGGCTCCAGCGTATCGGAAGGACTAACTTGGACCCTGTATCGTCGTGGCTTTGTGAGGTGAGTACCGGCGAGCTAAACTCTATCATTTCGCTTGTATTCGTGTTTACAGTGTTGCGGTACTGTCAAGCTCGAGCATCAGACAAAGAGAGTAACCGCGTCGATGGTAAATGTGCATGCCAGTTGAAACGCGTGCCGCGTTTAGTGCCGTGTAAACGTTGCGTCTCTGGCTTGATCCATGCCGACCGCGGCGGCTGCATTTTCGATTGAGGCGGAAATGTTGGGGCCTGTGTACTTAGCATTATATGCACGTTATCGAATACCAGGTGGTCGAAATTCCCATAGCCCTCGAAAAGGGCGTCCCTCATAATCAAATTGTGGTTTTCGAACGTTAAACGCCAGATATTATTATTATTAGTCGTTTGATCCAGAAATAATCGTCGACTATGTTACAAAGTAAATGTAATGGATACATTCAAGTGCTAAACTAAACTTTGTTTATTGGCCGACGTATAGTTAAATGACTCCCGCGTGAGTGTATGGGTGTAAGGACTTTATGTATAAAGGCGTGGGCAGCGACCTGAATGTCGCATCATTTCGTTCAAGCATGTGCTCCAGCGCGCTCAGTATTCAGAAGCTCTGTGGTTGAAATAAGGGCACGTAAGGCTAAATGGTGCGTATTTCTACATACTGTACGCACCGTGTGCTAGTCTGGTGGGAAGAGAATGTGGCAAACAGTGCGTAGTCGTGTACGTGTTGACACTCAAGGTTATTTTAGTGTCTTTTAGAGCGTGCTGTTTCATTGTGTAACAGTAGCCGCGAATATTTCCTTACCTAGGACCACTTCACTGCGGACCAATTCGAGCCGATAATGCTGCGCAAGTTTGGTACTAAAAAGTTGAAGAGAGACGCGGCGCCTACGATCTTCAGTCAAGAGCATTTGCAAACGTCAGGTAAGCCAATCGCGTTAAAAAACTGGAGAATGTTTAGTCTGTCTTTATTGTTTTCTGCATCACCGATAATTACTTCTCAGCCTTTCACTAACCTGAAACATGTCTTGCATATAGGTGTTGTGCACTGTTTGTGTATAGCTAATGGCTTTTCTTTGATATAATTAATGCATTTTTTTCATTCTCCAGAATGCAATGATTCAGCCCGCTCATCTTGTGGCCTTAATCTACTACTAACAGCAGCTCTCGTTGTTGATGGTGAGTTGACGGTTAAGCACATCTCACGCCTTTTCCCTCTTCGTTATCATTAATACATGTTTGATTATGCAGAAGCCAAAGAGACACACTGCCCATCAGCTATGAATGTGCTTCTGACACCAGCTGCTGTTGATGGTGAGTTCTTACTGCATTTATTACTTACCGTAATTACAAACGTGCTTTATGCCTTCATTGATGTTTGATAATTTGCAGGCTATGGAGCCAACAGTGATGCCACTCAAGCAGGGTTAGGTTCTTCACAAGGTAACGTAGCTAACACACATGCTGCATGTAGTCGAAGCATTGCAACGGCTTGTAACTTGTATCCATTGGTTTATATATTTTACAATCGTGTCTGTAGGGGTGTGCTGCAGATCCACAACATTTTGCTCCGCAGTATGGTGTTCAGCACATTGCAAGCATTGAAAGCATTGTCGCTTGGGTTTTGGCATGCATTCTTATTACTGAAAAATTGTAATGCACCTGTGCGTATTGTAAATGCTTCAAGTAGTGTTGATGCTTGTTTGCCAAAATGCGATGTAACAGAGATGATGGTCTTTTTCAATTTGTCTTTATCTTTTTTAGGTCACACTGCCACTGATTCAGCACCATCGGATTTTCCAGAAGGTAATGGCAGTGACATGTTGCTTTGAAATTTTACATAATTTATTGTTGATCTCAAGTTGCAGATGCACCTTCAAGTTCCGAATGTGACGCTCTGCCAGCTTGTTCAACAGCTTGTTCAGCAGGTGAGTGCTACTTTTCATGATTTGTATAGGCATGTGTCTGCCAGATGGTTTTGTTGTTCTAACTATCATATGTGCGCAGGTGTGGAAACCACCCATGAATCGAGCTGCCAGCCATTTCAAGCTTTGACGGTGCCTGTTGAGTGTGAGTGAAATTTCTGTTCAGTATCATATACATTTATTAATTTTAGTCACTGGCCATCTCTCATTGTCTGTGCTGCAACTGTGCTAATTTAAAGCTGTGGTGACTGTACTGGTCTTCAGTACTACTAATAAGATTATCCGTCATTTAAAGCTCAGCAGAACTTTTGTGCTGCCTGTGGAGGATTTCTCTCTGCTGAGGGCACAGCTGATGTCACCGGTAAGTGTTCAGTGCAACTGTTCTCACACACTATGCAATATACACTTGAGTGTGACACATCGCTGCCTACAGGAAATTACGTGCACACTCATAACAGATTGATATATTGGTGCATTTAATAGTGCGGATGCCCTCCGATTACTGGTGCCCTGTTTTGTTTCTTTTGCTGGTATGCTCATTCTTGTAAAGCGAGAGTAGTCGCACACAACGTAAGTTCATTGTAGGAACATGTAAGCTGTGTTTTGTGTACAGTAATGCATAGCACACTGCTACACACTGCGCAACATCACCACACTATCACTTGTGACACGCGATCAGCTGCCGTCTTGTAGCAACTCTGTCAAAAAAAAGCTACAACAGTGGAACCATGGCACTCTCCCCACTTTGTTTGAAATAGCCACCGCCATTGATAACCCTACGACCTAACCGAGAGTACATGCCATATATTCATGACTTTACTCATTACTAACTATTGGCATAGCTAGGAGGTGGTACACCGGACACTTGCTGCTCCCAAAATGTCTTTCTGCCTTCACACGTAGAGTACAAAGTGAGACGGGACCACACTTGACTGTCCTGCCCCTATTTCGGATCAAGAACACGCCCCCCCCCCCCAAAAAAAATAGTTCAGCTGCTTGCATTGCGGGTTCTGCGCAGCTCCATTTGTTCCTCTTCTTTGAGCAACAGTGTCAGCTTAGGCTGTTTGTTAAAACCACTGTTGTGTTCTCAAAAAGTTACGCTTACACTTTTCTGCTGAATAATATGGAGTGGCACTGATTTTTTTTTTCTTTAAATCCTTATGGTTCTTCCTCACATGCTAGTCTGGGTTAAATAGTGAAATTTTGAAACTCTTCTCACTTCCTGCTCAATCTGTGCTTTGCAGGCTCCAGTTCAAGTAGTTGGGATGCTGATCAAGCAGTAGTAGCTGCCCTTCACAAAAGAATAGCTACATTTTAAGAGTGCTTGAACAGCATGAAGCCAAAAGTTGCTACACTGCAACAACAGAAAAGCAGAGCAAACCGTAGAAACCACGAACTCACGCGAAACATCAAGAAGTACCTGTCACCAGATCAACTGCAAGGCATGTGGACTTCCAGTATGCGAGGGAAGCAATGGTCTACAGAGACTATACAGAAAGGCCTCAAGCTCCATTTGGCATGTGGATCCAGAGGCTACAATGCGGTCAGGGAGCTTGCTGTACCCCTTCTGAGTGAAAGAACTTTACAACGTCGTGTTGAAAACTACAAGTTCTCACCAGGAATTCAACATGAGGTTCTGAAGTCCCTTGCTTTAAAGGTGAAAGGATGGTGTAGCTGAATATATTTGTTACGTTTATTTTCGTGAGCATCTCTTTCAGCCGTACACCTTGAGCAAAAGGTGAAACCTTTTCCAAAGCCTTCAACTATGGCATGTCTCATGATCGTATCATGGTTTTCGCACGTAAACCCTAATATTTATTAAGCTTTCATGTGTTGCTAGTGCCAGTGTTAGTGCCTGTCACTGCGCTCTTTGTCGTGCACGTTTTAGCGGCCATTCATAAAGTTTCCACAACATATTCTCACTTTTCCTTCACTTATGACTTCAGGTCCTCTAACTAGGCACAATTCCACATAAATTTTAATAGGTGATAATCTTCTTGCATGCAAACATCGAAAAACAGCTTGCACTGTGCGCTGCCTGTTTATTCTTGAAAAGCATTGTATTTTAAATGTCTTTATTACTGCCTTTGTTGCCTAATGCATGTTGCATATTTCAGATAACCACCATGAAGGAGCATGAGAGGCATGCAGTTCTGATGCTCGATGAAATTCAGTTGAGCTCAGGGCTTGCATTTGACCAAACGACTGACACTGTAATTGGAAGGCCAACTTTACCTTTGGCCGACGGTTCTCTGCCACATGCTGCAGTGGCAACGCATGGACTTGTTTGCATGCTGGGTGGGGTTACACAAAGATGAAAGCAGACAGTTGCTTATCATCTTACTGGAAACTCGTTCAGCAGTGCTGCAGTTCAAGAGCAGTTGATTGAAATTATTCAGGAATGTGAAACAATCGGGGTTCGTATAGATGCAGTCGTTAGCAACATGGGTGGTGGGAATATGGCGCTCTGGAGAGAATTTGGCATAGTTGTGGGAAAGCATTCTGTGTCAAGAGCTTCTTGTTGTCATCCTGTTGACCAAAATCGCAAGCTTTATTTTATGGCAGACACCGCACATTTGCTAAAGAACTTGAGGAACCACCTCACACGTGGTCAATCGATTTTCCTTCCCGAAAATGTGGTTGAAAAGCACAAGCTGCCTTCGAATGAGGTTATAACCTTGTGCCGATTCAGAAGCTGGTAGAAATAGACTCTGAACTGCAATTAAACATAGCACCGCACTTGAAACCATCCTTCTTAGACCCAGGACACTATGAGAAAATGAAAGTGGGGCCTGCATTTTCATTGCTAAATCACGATACTGCAGCTGCACTACATTTCCTGGTCCAAAGGGGAGATTTGCCCCAAGAAGCGTTGACAACAGCATGGTTCATAGAAACCATTTATAGGTGGTTCAAAGTACTGACATCACGTACAACGAAGCTTGGCATCAGCAAGTTAAATGATCAGAAATATGAGGACTCACTGATTTTATTAAAGGATATGGTAACTCTTTTTACAGATCTAAAGATAGGCTTTCCATCCAAACACGTGTGGAAGCCTGTGCAGACGGGCACAATTTGGGTGTGTAAAATTGCATTGGAACTGCAGCATTATTATCTTAATGAGAAGGGCTTGTTTTTTGTTTCGCTCAGCCGATTTGCCCAAGATGCTCTTGAGAATTCGTTCTCCACTCTGAGGGCGAAGAATGCAGTACCAAAAGCTCTTCGATTTCGTAGTGCTATTCAAGCTGCTACTTTGGCACAGTTCTTTCGGCCCAGTAGAAGTGGAAGCTATGCTATCGACGATGCTCCTTCCCTAGTTGGCATCGAAAATTGCCACGCAAGAGCTTCTAACAGCAATGATACAGAAGCTGTTGAATATCCCAGTGATCTTCTCGACATAAGCATGATGGAGCATGAGTCTTTTATTTACATTGCTGGGTTTTTGGTAAAGAGTGTTGCGAGTGTTGCAAAGCACACAGGGATTTGTGAGCAGTGCAAAACTGCCACAGTGTCGAACGAAGCTAGTGTGCTCACAAAGTTAAAATCCTACACTGATGACAGCAAGCTCGTATCACCAGGGCCAGCAGTACTTCATTTGCTCGAAACAGCTGAGAATATGTATAGAGTGAATAGCAACAAGCTTCTGTGCAATGAAGTTACGATTGGTCAACTTGTGGCCACCACTAATGACAGTGTGCAAGCTGTCAATTGTTTTCCACCTTGCCACAACATTCAGGAGAGGTTGCTGAGAGCATTTTTTAAAACCAGAATTAACATTCTTTTGTGGAAAGAGAATATGCGTTTGGCAGCTGATGAAGCTAAGGATGCAAAAACTGGTAGTCGTAGCATTGGAAAGCAGGCTGCTAAAACCAATGTAAAATAGTGTGTATGCCTCATTTCTTTCGTGTTTTCTTTCCGTTTTTCTATGATGCATATGTGGTATGGCCTCTTAACCTAGTCTGTAGGTACAGTACTCTTGGATTGAAATGCAGGAATTATGGTCTCAGTAACGCACATACTTTTGTTGACACTGCTTTAAGTTCAGGACATATTGGCGTAATTTCGACTAGAACGTGTATATCAGAGCCAAAATTATTCTTAGAGACTATATTTATCACGACATGACGTGGTTATTTCGAGCAGGTGTGCATACCAGTTATCCCCAAAAAATTTATGTTGCGTTTGAATCCCCAAGTACCGTACATGAGGAACTGCAGTGTTTTGTCCTATTGTGATTTCATTTCAACAGTAATTACTTATCTTTGATCCGTACAGTTCAGAGCAGATTTTTTCAGTTGCCGTCATAATGTCATTGAAATTTCTAACACGTTTGCCCTGTTTGTTTCAGTGTGTACATTTTGGTCCTTTATAAGCAGTTCCCTTTAAGTAGCTTGGGTGGTGTCTCGATCTCATTTACGTTGTAGTTCTGTGTGACTAGAGTTCTCGATGAGAAGCTTTGTTAACTTAGCTAAGCCTATTTTTAATATTCTGTGTCAAGTGTCCCTGTTTTTCATTATGTTTCTCGTCACTCGGGAAATTTTGCTTACTTTCTGCCTTGGTGGTTTACCGCCTTAAATTTCTGCTTCAGATGTCAGTGTAGTAATGGTTTTGTTCATTGCCTCTGTGCCTGTTTTCTCGTTTTTCCTCTCTTTGCTTTGCATTTCTTGCCAAACGCAATTCTAAGCTCGTGTGTTTTTATTTTGACTTCTGCTAGGTTGGCCTGTGGCTGATTTTCTTCTTGTTGTCTTGAGGCTGAAGCTATTGTTGCCCTATGATTTTACAGCTTTGCACTTGTTGTTGAGGGCAATTATAAGCTCGTGTGTTTTTATTCCAACTACATCTGGGTCGGCCTCTATTTTAGTGGCTAATTTCGCTCTTCTTTTCTTCAGATAGAGCTGTTGTTACCCTCACTAGTCTATGATTAGGCGCGTGGTTTTGCTGTGCCTATTACATCTGTTTTATTATGTCTTTTACGTGTGTGTCCTGTTTCATGCCTACATATCTGCATAACATGTTTTGCATATCCCCAGTAGGGGCTTTCTATGTCTACTTCCTATTCCTGTGCTTTCAAAAGTTCAATATGTGTACTTCATAGTGTTACTCTTGATAAAGGTGTTTGGCACAAATTGCGTCCACTTGTCGCTAGTTGTGAGTGCACCACAAATGTCATCGCTTTTCTTTACTCTTGTCATTGTGATGTGCACGTATAGCAACAAGTCACCGTTAACACATATTTCATGTCATTTATTGTGTACACTGCATAATTATCATGTATGATTGAGGCAGTCCTGCATTTTCATGAAATGTTGAATAAATGTCATGTTTTGTGCACTTCATTCAGTTTTTGCATGGAATCAACTGTACTTGAAATTTGGTGTTTATCAATAAAGTGACATTATGGAATGGGGTTTCCTAATGAATACCAGGCCCTTTTGTTCGCTCGACATATTGCATGCTATTATGATGGCATATGCATAAACGTGTCATGCCATGAACATCCCAAGTATACGTGTGTACTCAATGCTGCCTTCCCAGACGCAGTCATTCTTATGTATTCATGCAAGGGAAGACCGAGGTGTGATGAATGTTGAGTGGCCTATAGAGCCGGTATGTAAGTGTAAAACATTATTCTAAGAGAGATGTATTATGCTTAAACAATGGGGACAATCATATGTGCAAAGAAGAAACTTCATGTAACACTGGACACAAGCGGTATGGACTTCACCAGAACACAGAGGAGAAACATTATGCACATTATCGCACTACCCCAACCTCTGTCCTTGTGAAATGCGAGCTGTTCGTACCTTATAATAATAACCAAGTAGCTTGAGATGCGTTATTCTTTATGGAGCAAGCTATGCTTACTCATTTTTATTGATTGTATTTTAACACACCTATTAAAAGCATGGACGAGAACATAGGTAGAAAATTTCATTGGACACATGCTGGACTAACAACTGCAAGTCTCCAATTGGAATATGTTTTACAGCAATCGCAAATGTTAGTATGGTCGGGCTGCATGCACCCCTTGAATGCAGATTTTTAGGTCCTGTCGAGGTGGTTTAACTCTCAAACACGTTGGCAGATAGAAGATAAATGCAGGGAAAAAGGACAAAGTTCAGTCTTCATATATGTTTTATTTGTTGGGTTGCACATTCAGCTGCTAGAGAGAGATGCTAAAAAGCACTATGCATGCGCGAACGCTACCTTTTTTTTTGTATTCTTCAGATAGTATTTCGTTTGCTTACCGCCTGTCTTACGTAATACTTCTATAGGCTCTATTGCCTCCTCAGCTACGCTTTCTTTTTTTTTCAATATGAGCGAACTCACCCAGTTTTACACTAGTTTACATATCAATATACCTTCTATGCGGACTGTAACAAGCCACGTCTGTCAATATACGCGCACGATGTGCAGTAGTTGTTTAAATTACTGTACATCGAATGATGCGAGCAGCATATAACCTCAGGGACCGAAGAAAGAATCAGCATGACCATGTGACATGATTTTGTCAGCACTTGCCAGTAGTATCACATGGCCTAACTCGCCCACGCAGTCGCTTCATGCAATTGACGGTGAACTCGAACTGGTCGGCCCCGCGCCGACAATGTATATCTGAGTCTTTCCTTTGGCTGCGCACGGCGCTGTATTAAATATTGCTGCGGCGACCTTTTAAAGCTTTCGGTACCGACGGTCCAAGAAGAGCGTGCCAAAGTCATAGTTGCTTTCGCAGTTTTTTCTACAGTAGAAAGGTTGGCTTCTTCGCACAAATTGCTTGATTTGAAAACGTAGAACGATCCATTGCCTGTATTGCGAGGGGTAGCTAGCTTTCTATTCCTTCGAATCGACCAACGAACGAACGAGTAATGTCACCACACTAACGATACAAAGAACTGTTCAGCGACGAATGAAATGCAAAGGAAGTGTACCGAATACGAAATACTGGCAACGCCGCACACACGCTGGGGCAGCGATGAAGAATCTCGAAACGATGGCCGCCGTAGACTTTGCTTCTGTGAAGCGAGCGCGCGCTCCCCGAACAGACGCCACCGGCGTACCCTTGCAGCATACCCGAGGCACGGCCGCTCGATGAAAAACGCACGGCGCAGCAGTGCCCGAGCTGCCCAAGCGTCTGGCACATCCAGTGCGCCCGCGTGCTTTCGCATTCGTAGTTTCCCGGTGGACACTCTAGAGGCGCTGCTGTGGCTGCTGGGAGAGGAGGTAGAGGCGAAGGGGTGCGGTTGGCGCTACTTTAGTTTATCTTTCAGGGACTTTACATGGATGGATGGATCGATGGATGTGGCTGTACCCTTTAGATCGGGCGGCGGCTAACGCCACCTAGCCGTAATAATTAGTGAACTAACCATTACAAATCATTTTTTTCTTTAAATAAAGAAGCTGAGGATTCGTACTTCGCAGTGAAGGGTAAGGGTTTCATTTTCACTCGTGCCTTGACTTTAGCCACCAATCAGATAACCTCCTTCTAGTTAAGTCTACCCGCTTGAAGTCTATTTTGCCCTCGCTGTCCCTAAACCCCAGTGCTTTGACAAACTCTGCGCCATCATCCTGAACTATAGGGTGAAGCCCTTTACAGAACATTATCAAGTGTTCGGCAGTTTCTTCTTCCTCTCCACACGCACTGCATACTGTGTCTACTCCTTCGTATTTGGTCCGATATGTCTTGGTTCGCAGTACTCCCGTCCTGGCATGAAACAGTAGAGAACTACCCCGAGTATTGTCATAGATCCTTTCCTTGGCAATTTCCTGCTTAAAAGTTTGATAAATCTCTAGTGCAGACTTCTTAATCATGCCCATTCTCCACATGTCAGTCTCCGTTTCCTTCACTTTCTTCTTAACCGAAAGTTCTTTTTGGTTTGGCCACCTGCTGTTTTCTAAGTATTTACCAGTCAACTTCCTGGTTCGCTTCCTCCATTTTGTATCGACATTCTTCATGTACAAGTAGCTGAAAACTTTCCTAGCCCAACGCTCCTCCCCCATTTCTCTCAATCGCTTCTCAAATTTTATCTTGCTGCTAGCTTCCCTGCCCTCAAATGATGTCCATCCCATATCACCTTGTACTCCCTAATTTGGTGTATTCCCGTGAGCTCCTAAAGCCAGCCTACCTATTCCACGTTGCTTAATTTCTAGTCTTGCTTGAACTTCTGGTCTCATGCACAAGACGGCATTGCCGAACGTCAGCCCAGGAACCATGGCCCCTTTCCATATTCCTCTCACAACATCATACCTATTGTAATTCCACAGTGCCCTATTTTTCATGACTGCTGCATTCCTGTTACCTTTAGTCGTCACGTATATTTCGTGTTCCCTCAGATACTCGGTCCCATTGCATGTGTGCCGTTACAGACGACATCTGTTGACAGAGTCCACACTAGGGCGCGCTCAGTGCGCGCGCCACTCACAGGTGGCGCCACGACACCAGAGTCATAGAGAAAGAAGAAGACAAGAGAGGACACTCCGCGAAACCTGGCCTCAGGAAGTGCGTCACGATTACGTAGTCAACTAGTGCTCTCATCAAACGTCAGAGGGCGCAAGCGCCAAAAACAGTTATAATCAATGCAACAGAATTGTTTTCACAAAATAATAATTATGCGCCCAAATTTGGTATGTTCTTTATACATAAAAACAATTTATTCAACACACCTTACGCGATTATTTTTCTTCAGCCGTACTGTCATAAACACCATCTACCCAGCGACAAGCCCGTGCATGACTGACAGCGAGAAGCTTTCGTCGCTTTCGTCAACGTCGCTGCGTCGGCGTTTTCAAGCGTGAGATAACAGGTGAGGCACGTTTTCAAGCGAAGCTTGTTGAATGACATGTTGTTGGTCTTGTTCGGTCATTTTTTTTCAGAAAACGGTTACACCTGTGCGAATAAGACACCATGCAACAAACATAGAAAGATGCACACACACACGCTGCGCTTCGTGTGTGCGAGTTTGTTTCTTACGTGGCGTCTCAATCATGCAGTTGTAACCTTTTTCTGAAGCTTGTAAGGACTGGGAGGTTCGCTAAAAAGAAAGTTTGTGGCTCTATGCGGCGGCTAGACGGGAATATTGTGCAACGTATGCAGTATAGCAAAGGCGGCACGGCGTCAAGCCGAGGCGACGCGTGCTGCGTCTGCCACGGACGTGAGCGTCTGTAGGCTGAGCATAGCTGGGCAGCTAGGTCATAGGCTCGGTGCAAAATATTGAGAAGCGTTCGCTGGGCCTCGCATGCTTCACGACACGTTTCCCGAAGGCTCGCAACACGAATAATTCTTGGTGTGCCGGAGGCAAATCTGGACTAGCCAAGTGGCCATCATCTTTGTTTCTTTGCTAGCCTTGTGCCACTAGTGCAAGCTGCCCACAAATTTTTTGACGTTTCCAATATAATTTTACCGCACTAATTTCAACTACTATTTTTCTTCCCAATGTACTGTGCAGATACTGCGTACGCACGAAGGTGTTCTAAAGTTCCCAGGCCGTGATACCACTGCATTACAAGGGATAGCGGCCTGGAAACTTCTGAAGATCTTTGTACGTGGTCTTGACGTCTATCTTTGTAAGTCAGAGCTTTATGGGTCATAGATGTATCACTGGTTTTGTATTGTGCATCGATTAGCTAATCATTCAAAGGGGTTTGTTGGTACACTTATGACGTGCACATATCTTTTTCGTAATTTGACAGCAAAGCATCAACTTACTAACATTTTCAGACCGCGCTGATGCCATGCCGTCCGGCGGTCCAAGCTACGGCAGCTACTCCTGTGTATCGTGGTGCTTCAACAATGGCAGAACCTACAAGAAGCCTGGGACGAGTTTCTTCTGCCTACCACGGGACGGCAGGTGTGTTAAAGCTTTTGTATGATTTGCATGTCTTTAGGCTTACTGTTCGTACTTGCTCAGTGAGGGTAACAATAAAAATCACTATTCAAGCACTTCCCCTTTCAGCTGGTAGTTCATTGCCAATGCAGGATGAAAGCATGGATGCCAATGCAGGATGAAAGCATGGATGCAGTATGCTGGACGCGATGATCTCCTTAGTAAGCCGGCCAGCCTATTGTACGCAACGTACAGGGTTTGTAGCGACCATTTTACTGCTCAAAGTTTCATGGGCCCTGGGCACACAAGGCTTACAAGAATGTCTGTTCCCAGTGTGCAACCAGCTGCACCATGTAAGTGATTGACTGAAACTCAAATATGTGTAATAGCAGCCACTTGTATTGAATCAGTGGCGACAGTTAACCGCGAAGATCTTTGTAGCCGGTGGAGAAACCTCACTATAGAAGTAACACTTGGAAAGTCTTAAATTTTGTGAACTATGGGCTATTACCTTCCTAACAGCAGCCTTACATTTCTGTCGTTTTTTGATGCTCTTGACCAGCGCAACTTGTTTTGAAAGACTTTCAAGGGCTATTTCACGTTATCTTCAAGCCTGAGTGCACATGTACATATAACTTTCATCGGTGAAAGCTGGCACTGTTGATAATTCCAAAAATCACAAATTACTTGTTTCCTAGTTGGTGCCTTCTCTTTTCCTCCACGTTCGACCAATTTGCGCATTTGAAAGAGCTGTTTCCCCATGCTACAAGCTTTGTAACTTGTACCAACTTCACATATATGCACGTTCTCCGAGCGTCGCTTCAAATAGTGACTGTGACATGACTGCAGAAGCTGCACTGCAAGGTGCGGATGAGCTTCAGTTTGTGTTATTTTAAGCCTCTTACTGACACATTGTCGTAATTTCATTTCTTCAGGACCTGCGGTAGAGGCTTCAAAAAGCGGCTCCCACACATTGAGGTGCCCCGATGAACAGGGTGCGTTCAGTGTCGCGATTTCTTTTTTTTACCCTAATTGACTGTTGACCAAACCTCTGCAGGTGGCAGCTCCCTTGTAGCTGGCGAAAGAATTTCTGCTGACTTCGTCTTGCCGGAGAAAACCTTAACCAGTCGTTCAGCTGTCACAAAAGGAACTTGTGTGACCGGTAAGTTGTATGTTCACTTCAACACCAGAGTGGATTGATATTGAGACTTCCGCAGGCCGCTCGCAAGATTGTTCCGACAGCACTGTCCGAGGCACTGAACAAGCTTCACAAGACCCTCCAGAAGATGTCTCCGCCAACAGCTCCACGTCTGAGTGCCCTAGAGAAAATGGTGACTGTGCTTTTATTGCAGCTGTTTTTAATGTGCTATTTTATGTGTAAGATATTCTGAGGAAACTATCCTCAAAAGGACACTACGTGTGCACTTACAAAATGTAAGGGTGGGCACTCAGTGATCTTCATTTTTTTTGTGCATTGTCAACATTGTGAAGGGTTTGTTTTTAGGTAGTGGAATCGAAAACTTTGCACCACAGAAAGTTGTGCACCTTGGGTCTGAAAGAGCGAGGAAAGTGCTCGTATGGGATTAGTTGTTCTTCGCTTTTACATCCATTTTTTGTTTATTGCAGTGCGTTCCTGTGTGACAGCGACAATGTCTCCACCAATGAAGTACGAGCAAACCATTAAACATCTGCAAGCCAAAGTAGCAGCACAGCGGAAAACTATCAAAAGACTGCGGAGACAGCCTCACCAAACTAACCACTCATTCGTTGCATACATTGTTTTGGTTACCCGCTATGAGGAGTAGGGACACTGTGTATTCGCTCGAAATGATTTGCATAACCTTAAAAAGAGTGTTGGGTACCCTGTCTGTATTTTTGTAGCAAATGCGGGCGAACTGTACACTTTACTGTGGGTCGCTTGGTCACTGTGTATGCTTTATCTCTCCAGCTCAAGTAATATATCGATAACAAAACCGCTTGTTGAAATGTCTTCGAGCGGGTAAGGAACACAGTATGAAGTGGGCACAGTTCACCTTATCACGCTTTTTGTATTTTAGCTTCTCATCAGCCTCCTCATCTCGCCCATCAAAATTTTCAAAAGAATACCCAAACTTGTAACGCTGCCATTTTATTTTTATATAGCTTGTGAGTGATAACGTACGATGTAGAGCCTTTGTGAAAAATATTGAGCCAAAGTTGTTTCCTTCTGCTATTTATTAGCCCTGTAATACCACTCTCGTAACACCGATTAAGGTCCACAATTCTGGATAAGTGATGACTACAATCTATTTTAGCTCGCAAGCGTCACAGCAACACCCAGACGCAAATCACTTGGGATCTTAAGTTTTTGATGATAAGAAGAGCCACAAGACCTGCGAGTTTTGTAGCATAAAGTTTGTCTTTCACGTAGTGAGCAAGCTGCAAAGCCCTACCTTTCTGAGTACAAGGAGGCATCAAGTCTTTTTTTTTTCATTTTGGGCTAGCTGTTCCTTAGCACAGCCAGCACACTGCAGCTTTGCCTTTCTGCTATATTGTGTCGTGTGGTCTCTGTGCACTCTTTTTTTATGCATTATTTTGGTTAACCCCAGGCGTGATTCGCGACTTCATTGCTGTGTATATGTCACTTCTTCCTTCTTCTTCAGCATTGTGCGCTGTGTTTTTGCCATAGATTCTTACTTACCCACGGGCCCGGTGTGTCATACTTTACCAGCTTCTCGGCTTCTGCCAACTGTAGCGATGTGTGCGTTGTCTGTGTTCTCTCTGTATTTGTTACAATATTTGTTACAATTTATTTGTAAGGCGAGATGCATTTGTTGTCTACCTTTGTCATATTGTGCTTTTTATATTCTCAGACTCTACCTTGCCTTTGAATAAAACATTGCGGATACTCTGTCTCTTTGACTGATATATTCATTGATCACTTGTTCCAAAAAACAAGTGAACAAAATAACAAGAACAAGCGCGATGAATAAAATCGTAGTGAATTATCACTACCTGCATATCTCTTTATCACTTAATCGAAATAAAAATAAAAAAATAAAAATTCAAAATTTGCACCAGTGAAACCGAAACAGGAAGCGCACGCCACTTGCTCTCACCAACCACCAGGTGTGCTAGGGTCGATTGGGCCGCTGGGGTCTACGGGAGTGTCCACTCTCCATCTTTTTTTTATTTCTCTATGCCACAGTTAGCAAAAACAGAGTTGGCGTGGGGTGGTAGTTGCTGCCGGATGACTGACGTATAATACCAAATAAATTTTCTAATGGGTCTTGGCTGGTCTTTGATGTCATTATGTATTTAAATGCTACTTTCCCTGTCAAATAAGAAAGCATTTCTAGCACACTAGTTATAGTCACACGCAGCCCAGTCACGTAGATTCTATGCACGTCCCGTAGCACATACTTCGGCTGAAAATGAAGGTCACACACGGCAGATGTGTCGTCCAGGGCTTTGTCCGCTCGATGCAAATTTCTTTCTCATTGCTTCTTCGGGGCTGCATCCTTCGGAACGCCGAACAAAGACGGCTTCTTGCTGCCCTTCACGGGGACATAACCTGTACGCCTGGCGCAAAACAGTGGTTTTGCCGCCGTGGAAGCATTTTAATCTCGTTTGAGGGTCACTGCTTGTCAGGCAACATCACTGTTCGCCGAAGAACCTAGGGGGTTGAGGATGCAAAGCGCGACGAGTTCTCAAAGTAACAAAACTCGCACACACCGACCACCACTCTAAGCAGGCAGCAACTGCCCCAGCGCCAACGCTTGCTATATGGATGGATGGATGCTATGAGCGTCCCCTTTATAACGGGGTGGTGACAAGTATGCCACCAGGCTCGTCAAAAAAAAAACCTTTTTTTTTTGATGTTGGCCTAATGCCTCTACTTCGATAAATTCTATCTTAATGGAAAAAAAGGAAAATTTTCAGCTTAAGTTCTCTGCCATTTACGGCACACTGTCCATATTTTATTTTTTCAATATTTATTTTTGTCTTTTCTCTCTAATTTTCTGCCACCAATACTCTAACCGTCTCTTACTTATTTCAATCGCGGGTGTGTTCAGCTTTCCATTGTTGTCCCCAAAACCCAAGGCTTCCTGTAGGCTCGTGCCCAAACGTACACCTGGGTGGATATCTCCACATTCAATCAGAACATGCTCCGCCGTTTCCTTATCTTTCCCGCAGCATGTGCATTGTTCTTCTTCTTTACTGAATCTTGCTTTATAACTACGCGTTCTAAGGCAACCCGATCTCGCTTCAAACAGTAAAGCGCTTCCCCTTGAATTATCGTAAAATGCCTCTCTCCTTATTTCATTTTTGCCCTTTCGGTAGTTACTCAAAGCCGGTTTTTTCTCCATAGCTGCCATCCAGTAAATCCTCTCCGCCTCCCTGACTTTTCCCTTAACGCTCTTTGTTGACATATGGCTTACAATACCAGCCGTGTATTTACTAGTGAGTCTTCTAGTTCTTTTTCTCCACTGTGTGTCCACGCTCTTCCTATACAAATAACGGAACGCCTTCTCTGCCCATCTACTCTCCTTCATATTTCTTAGCCTTTCTTCGAACCTTATTTTGCTCTGCGCTTCCCTCGCCTCAAAACCTGCCCACCCCATATCGCCCTTTTGTTATTTCATGGCTTATGTGACAGAAGACACTGGTCACTCCTAGCCTTTTTCTAGCATATTTAATGCTGCGGTGGCGCCGCGCCGCGGAGGTGCGCCGAAGCACGTTTGTGTGACCAACGCCTCCTCTAAACAATGCCTGGCGAATGGCTCGCACTCCCAGTGGAGTTGGCCTGCCTTCAGTTTTGAGCAAGCGCCGCAAGGTGGCGCTCGCGACCGAAACTATTATCACGGGAACGGGTGGTACCAGCCATAGAGTTTCCCACAATGCTAACTAGAGGGAACTCTGGCGCTAGTGTCTATGGGGCCTAAATGTGACGGCCAGATCACATGGGAAGTCGGAAACAAGCAATCAAGTATTGATTATTGTCTCATGACTGAAGGAATTTACCACAAACTGACAGAAATGAGGATAGACGAGGAAGGCATTAACAGCTTGGGTAGTGATCATAAACGAATAACATTACAAATGGGATACGAAACTAAAAATACGAGCATGGAATCAAAGTCTGGCAGCTCGTATTTAAATGACAAACAAATAATAAATATAGCCGCAAGAGTCGAGAAAGAAGTAGGCGAAATACCAGGCAAGGACTGGGAGTATAGGGAGCTGTTACATCTAATGACGAAGGAGATAGGGAAAGAGAAGAAAACCGTTTGCTGGAAAGGAAAAAGGAAGCCAAAAAGTTGGTGGAACAAGGAAATCCGGGAGGCGATCGAGAAGCGACGCGAAGCATCACGGGAGCATAGAAAGGCAAAAAAGGAGAAGCGGCCGCAGGACGAAGTCAAAAAAATATGGGAAATATATTTGGAGAAAAAATCCCTTGTACAGAAATTGGTAGAGGCAAAAATTAAAGGTGAAAGTGAACGCTGGATGACAGAGATACACGAAAAAAAGGAGGCCGCGCCTAGGATTTTTTGGAGCCACATAAAGGCGCTAGGTAGGAAGTCTGTCACAACGCAACAACATATTCTAGATGAAGGAGGAAATCAATTGGAAGGGTACGAAGCGCTAGGTTACATCCAAAAGGTAACAGCCGATTCGTTTCAAAAGAGCGTCCAGGGGATCTCCCCAGTGAGTAAAAGTGTGGCGGAGAAAGCAACAGAGGAAGAGCTAGTACTAGATAATTTCAACTGGAAAAAGGCCGAAGGAAAAATTCCAAAGCGCACTGCCGCAGGTTTAGATGGGATTCCCGTTAGCCTCATTAACGAACTAGGACATAACACTAAAGAAGCATTGTTAAAAGCAGTAGAAAAAAGCTTAAAGGACGGACAAATACCGGACAGTTGGCGACAAAGTAGAATGAACTTAATCTATAAAGGCAAGGGAGAAAAGGACAAGATTCGCTCGTATAGACCACTAACCATTACATCGGTACTATACAGGCTGGCGATGCAAGCAGTAAAAATGAAAATAGAAACATGGGCCGAACATAACGATATTTTGGGAGAACTTCAGAACGGATTTCGAGTCGACAGGCGGTTAGACGATAACCTGTTTGTTCTCACTCAGTGTATAGAAATATCTAAAATAGAGAATAGGCCCTTGTACGTGGCTTTTCTAGACATCACTGGGGCATACGACAACGTTAATCAGGAAATTTTGTGGGATATATTGAAAGGAATGGGCATGGGCGACGACTGTATACAGCTTTTGAGGGAGATATACCGAGAAAATACAGTTTGCATAGAGTGGGAAGGAATGCGTAGCAAAGAGAACGTTGAGGTTAGCAGGGGTCTGAGACAGGGATGTCCTTTGTCCCCACTGTTATTCATGCTGTACATGGTGAGTATGGAAAAAGCGCTAGAAGGTAGCAACATTGGTTTTAATCTGTCACACAAACAGGGCGGCATGATGATTGAGCAGAAGCTTCCAGGTTTATTTTATGCGGACGATATCGTCTTATTTGCGGACAGTCGAGATGATATACAGCAGCTGGCGAATATATGCGGAAGGGAAGGTGAAGCTCTTGGACTAGGATTCAGTGTAACGAAGTGTGGTTTGATGGTATTCAATGATCCCTGTGATCAGACGGTGTCCATACAAGGCCAAGAAATACCGAGGGTAAGTGAATACAAGTACCTTGGAGTATGGGTAAATGAGAGTGATAGATACATGGAGGTACAGGAAAAAGCCTCGGCAGCAAAAGGAAAGAGGAATGCGGCAATAATGAAGCACAGAGCGTTGTGGGGATACAATAGGTATGAGGTGCTTCGAGGTCTGTGGAAGGGTGTAATGGTTCCAGGGCTTACTTTTGGGAACTCAGTGGTGTGCATGAGGGCAGAGGTGCAATCGGGAATGGATGTAAATCAAAGGACTGTGGGACGCCTCGCGTTGGGTGCTCACGGGAAGACGACAAACGAGGCTGTAAAGGGCGATATGGGGTGGGCAGGTTTTGAGGCGAGGGAAGCGCAGAGCAAAATAAGGTTCGAAGAAAGGCTAAGAAATATGAAGGAGAGTAGATGGGCAGAGAAGGTGTTCCGTTATTTGTATAGGAAGAGCGTGGACACACAGTGGAGAAAAAGAACTAGAAGACTCACTAGTAAATATACGGCTGGTATTGTGAGCCATATGTCAACAAAGAGCGTTAAGGGAAAAGTCAGGGAGGCGGAGAGGATTTACTGGATGGCAGCTATGGAGAAAAAACCGGCTTTGAGTAACTACCGAAAGGGCAAAAATGAAATAAGGAGGGAGGCATTTTACGACAATTCAAGGGGAAGCGCTTTACTGTTTGAAGCGAGATCGGGTTGCCTTAGAACGCGTAGTTATAAAGCAAGATTCAATAAAGAAGAAGAACAATGCACATGCTGCGGGAAAGATAAGGAAACGGCGGAACATGTTCTGATTGAATGTGGAGATATCCACCCAGGTGTACGTTTGGGCACGAACCTACAGGAAGCCTTGGGTTTTAGGGACAACAATGGAAAGCTGAACACACCCGCGATTGAAATAAGTAAGAGACGGTTAGAGTATTGGTGGCAGAAAATTAGAGAGAAAGGACAAAAATAAATATTGGAAAAATAAAATATGGACAGTGTGCCGTAAATGGCAGAGAACTTAAGCTGAAAATTTACCTTTTTTCCATTAAGATAGAATTTATCGAAGTAGAGGCATTAGGCCAACATAAAAAAAAAGGAAAAAAGATTTTTTTTTTTGTCGAGCCTGGTGGCATACTTGTCACCACCCCGTTATAAAGGGGACGCTCATAGCATCCATCCATCCATCCTATGGGAGCTGCAACGCACGGCACTTCAACGAGCATGGGAATGATGGATAGTACACACATTTGTCTAATTTTCGTACTTCTGGCCTGCTTCTGGCTCCGTGTGTGTTCGTGTGGCTTGGAGCTGTTTTTACACGAAAACATAAATTAACAAATGTTCACCGTTTGTGCTTCACAACCTTATTTTTTAAAGCTTACTATTTCAAATCAAGTCCCTAAGTTCAAAAGGGTTCCTTCTTTCTTTCAAAACAAAACCGAAACACAGCAACAAACAAAGCCGCAAGTACGATTCGCCGCCAGCAAGTACGAAGGCTAGGCAAATGTGTGTACTACTATACTACCCTGGCCCATCATTTCCATGGTCGCTGAACGATCGCAGCGCCAGAGTGCCCTCTAGTTAATTTTGAGAAACTCTATGGTACCAGCTGAGCGTTTCTCATCTGCGGCCCCTAGGGGCGCGTCAGTCGAAAGTTGTTCGAGACCTGCAACTGTGCACCACTGTTTCGGAGGCTATGCGAAGTGCTGCGTTGTTGCACCGTCCTCCACAGGTGACGCTAGCGACCGAGAACATTCTAAAGTGAAGGAGAGAAAGGGTGTGGCAGCCGTTTTTCTTCTCATGCGGCAGGCATCTTCTAGAGGAGGCGTTGGTGTGACAATATTGGCGGCGTCACCATTGGCGTCACCGCAATGCATGGCGCCGGCCGGCAAGTCAGCCCATTACCCTATTCTAGCTCACTTTACAGTAACTGGTAGGTGTTCTGTGACTTTACCCTAGGTGCTTGGTCAAGTTTGGTCAAGGTTGATTTTGGTGTTGTGCGGCGGTGTGTATGGATTACGGTATTATTCCTTCCGAATATGGTGATGTGGCAGTGATTCTCAGCCGACAGATCCTTCAAAGGGGGGAGATCGAGCGCCGTGGGTGTTTCGAGCAAGCGGTAGCGTTGAATGACCAACATGCCGCGTCGATGTGATATGCTCAAGTGCTGGCTGTCTTGTGTGTGCTGTGTGGTGGTTTGTTTGACAAATTTAGTTTCCTGTTCATTTGATAATACGTTAGTGTTGGCTGGTTTATGCGAGCCGTAAGCGTTGAATTACACCCGCGTAGGCGTGATCATGTTTGTGCAGACATATTTCCGAATGAGATTTAAGGTCTGACGCACTGTACTGACAACACCTACTGTCACACGGGTTCTTGTTTTCTATGCCGTACCCTTTTATATCGCAGTTAGATGACGGCTGCACCGTATTTGATCCGATTAGTTGGGGCAGTTAGCGGTGACTACTACTGGTGTCACTCGAGTACTTCTGATCGAGATCGACAGGTCTGTCGCTGCTGCGCCGGATCGAGTTTGGTGCAGACGCCCTGGCTGATTGCAATCAAAAGTGCCCGTGTGACACCGGTATGATCGCACGTGCGAATGCTCAAACCCTTTCTGTGCGCTCTTGTGGTCTCTAGCTTCTTGGCTGCTGGTTGCGTCAGTAGACGAGCTTGCAAGAAAAACAGTTTACTACATATACAAAGCTATTCTATCAAAATTATGCAGAAAAGGTGCATCATACTGGGTAGCTAGGTATGTAATAATGGGACGTCCGCAAATAAGCACATGTACATAGAAGGACTGGAAGCTGGGCCAGTTGGTGACAGTACTTTACCATATTTTAACACAGTGCACCACTATGCGCGCACAAGAGCGATTTGTCCCTTCTCTAATGTCTGTGTAGTTCTGCCCTGTGTTACAATATGTTCAAGCACAAGTATGTATTCGGTCTTGCTGAATCAAGTATCACATGTAAAATTGAAGGACGTTTCATTCTTTAGGAAGTACAATGTCATTTTGGGTCTTTTTACTAGTTTTTCTGCTTGTTGTTTTTTGATCAAAGGGATGTGATGTTTACTTCACTATCAGACTAGCACATTTGTCCCCGCTTAGTAGTCGGTGCACCATACAAGCTTTTGGTCTTCGTTGGTGCGTGCGCGCAATAATAAATGGCATGAAGTTACATTTGTCGGCTCCTCTATATTATAAATAACTTCATTTCTTGGGATAGGCACAATGATAAAGTAATATGGTTCTTGTATTGAGCGAAATTTCTCAAAATTTTGTTGAGCCTTGTAAAAGACAAGTCCACTTGTCAAAACGTCGTCTCCAGCACCCACCCCCCGTTTACAAAATTTTCATGGCTCCCCAATGTGTAATTTTTACTAATAAATACTAATAAAACTATCTAGCAAAACCATCTTACGAAGTTTCTAATCTATAGAAGAATTTTCATTCACCAGCAAATATCTGTAGAATGTAACGTCTTCAGACTGAGTTAAAGTTTTTTTTAAACGGCTATGTCAAAAAGCAGTCATTTTTTTATAATTTTGCTGCGACAGATTTGAGTAAGCGCTCTGACACTACCCCATTGAAGCATTTATGTGCACTCTCTTTACTTTTATGGAGCTGCATGCCATAAGCCTGTGCTGAAGAACAATGAATGCAGCCTTTGGCACTGCTCTTACGTTCTAGATGGTGACAGAGGTGACGGTGGCTGCTTTTGTTATTTCATGGCTTATGTGACAGAAGACACTGGTCACTCCTAGCCTTTTTCTAGCTTGGAATGCTCGCACAATCATTGCATTCATTCCCCTTGTCATTGCATATCGGTAACTTGGCATAGCCACATGTCTCCCTGGTTTGCATCACCCAGACATGGTGTCCCTCTTCTATGTCAAATTTGCCCCTACATATTTTTAAGACACAAAGATCAGGCTAGAAGTACTCTTTGTTATTCCAAAAAGATATGGCTGTTTTTAATGACAAAGTAGTGAGAAAAGGGGTTTAGGGGAGCTCAAAATTTTGACAGCTTACTCATCATATTCTGCATCGAAAATATAGGCACACATGTGTGGAGTAAGCTAGGCTCACATTGAAAGCATACTAACTAATCACAATCATTGAACTTGTTCTCTACCTACCAGAAAGACAAAGTATCACTCATACCTAATGATCCTCGTGATTTTATACAGAATGCATCCATGCATTCTCGAGTAGTTGTGTCCCTGTTTCTGCCAATCCAAATCTTATCCAGGTACGGCTCACACTTATGAGAATCGCAATGTGGCAGCAAATGTGCCCCATCTTTATCTTTTAACGAAAGCTCACGTTTCTGTGCATGCTCATTCACGCATATTCTTGCGCGGCCATTGTTCATCTTTTGCTGTAGGGTAGTGCAAATTCATAAATGACCACGTTGACACATTTTGTGCATGATTGGCGCGTCTTTGTTGCTTCCATCATATAGTATACACGAGAAAGCTGAGATGATTTTCGTGGCGTAGAAAAAAGAATCGGCATACCATCTCTGTTTGCAACCATTTTTAGGTTGTGTGCAGCTCAGTGCATACACGGTACAACCTCAGGTCTCGCTGTTCTGTGCTCTAGCTCTACCCCAGTACCGTGGTGTTCTCTCTTGATAGTCTGGTGGAGTAACTCAGCTACAGCGTTAAGGAGCATGCGAAGGAAACCAACCACAGACAACCTGTCCAATCGATTTTGAAAAGTCTTCTGCATAACTTGTGAGCACGACCCTGCACATGCAAATGCATACTCTGGGCATTGTTCAGCTATGGCCCTTTTCACAGTTTTGGAATGCGTCAACTCGTATGGAAGCAATTTTTCAGCACAGCTAGACAAAAAAGCCAACAGCCGTGACGACTCTGCAAGGTAATGTGCTAAGCCAAAAACTGCAAAAAGACACAAGCCTTCAACTCATGTGTAAACACCGATCCTTTTTCTGTCTGCGAAAGCCTGCTGGAACATTGTTAACAATGGGCTAATATGTGACTGTGGTTAGTTTCTTTAAAATAATAAAAAAATTATCATCATACGTAAAAATTTCAAAACCTCCCACAAGTTAAAATGTTGGTGGAACATAATGAAAGCAGTTACGGTCAAACATAAGAAATTGCATAACACAGGAGCAACATACGAGCTACCTTTAACATAAAACTTGAGAAGGGCCATAAAATCTTATACTGCCATGCCCGTGGCATTTCTGAAAGCAACCACACCACTCTCATCTGTGCAACTTATGTAGAAAAACAATTCACCGTGCAGGACAGAATAAAATGAGTCCTCAACATCTACCAAGAACAAGTACCCATCGAAGGATTCTTTGAAGAAAGTGGATGATGCATGAGAAATTCTCAGTTTAAAACGGGTTTCTCATAACAACTGAGCCTAGCCGCTTCATTAAAAACTGACTAATCATGTTCTGCCAGACACCTCAATCACTCACAATTGTCCCGAATGAAACACCCGGCTTATGCGTCTTGGCCGTAGCAAACACAGAAAGGGTGTTCTTTTTGCTGGCTGCAGTATGCAATAGACTCTGCTAGTTGTGCAAGTTGCAAGTCCTTACTCAGAGCCACTGCCTTGTTTTTCAAAACTCTTGTTTTGATGACTTTTAACTTGACGAAGTTCATATAGACTGCTTGTCTTTTTTTTGAAAGTTACACAAATCTACATTCATTACAACGAAGCCACTACTTTTATCCACTCGAAATGGGCACAAATTGTTGCACTTGAAGGATGACAACACCCACCAACGTATCCTACTGACGAAGAGGGTTTTTCCCCTGTTCTTGCTAGAGCTTAGACATTGTCTTGTAAGAAATCGTCCCAAACTGCGACATCGACTTTTGCCGCAACTCGTCGGTGCAATGCCAGTAATTAGCGAGCCAGCAACAGAGGTTCATGGCTGAATTTCGGGCCTTTGTTGAGTATATAGCGTACACTTTCTGCAATGTGAACATTTCCCAGCCCAGTGAGGCCTTTCCGGGTCGTGCGAGCAGGCTTCTTCAGTATGAAACAGCGGGCACGCCTCATCTTCAGGTTCCAGTTTGCCTCAGTGATGTGGGCTGCTGAACACTTGGCATCGCGAAACTTCTTTAGTGCCAGCCACTCCAGGTCCAAACTGAAGCAAAGTGAACGAAGCAGGTAAAGAAAGCACACCACCTGCTGCCACAAATCATGATTTCACATACTTTCGTAACATTACCAAATGAAGGTGTGACTTGCCCAAAAAGAGCACTCACTTCTTGTAGAACATTGCCTTTCGGAGAAGTCTTGCCTTCATTTGGTTGTGTTAGCAAATATGTAAAATTTTAAAATAGAATTGTGGTGGCAGGCGCGCTTATTTATTTACCTCCTTCATGCAATGTGCTTTAGTTTGGAACTGGAGTGGTTGGTGCTAAAGAAGTTTTGCAATGCCAACCGTGTCATACTTGACCAGGCACAATAACAAGTGCCTAGTCAGGCATGTGCTATCAAGTCGAAACTCGTCATCTCTCAGAATTCACGTGCTGAAAGCGCCCTGAGGAACCATGCATCTACGGTTAAACAGGCACACCTTTCAACATGGCCACACTTGTGCAAAGCAGCCCTGCACGTCTATTAGGTCACGCGTGCTCCTGGGAACACTACGTCGGAGCCCACAACTTCCACAAGGTACCACGGATTAAGCCTGGCTGCAGATGCACTATACAGAGTCGGGGACATGGCTGTACTTGGTTCTGCTAAATGTTCCAGATATGTTTCAACGTTGCTAGAAACATGTCTAAAAGCAGTTGGTAGTAAAACTACAACACGTAAGCAGAGCACTGCGATGCGAGTTGAATAACTTGTTGGTATTGAAACCAACCTGCGATGTGCAACAGCTCAATAGCGCATGGTATTTTTGTATATCAGCCTTTTTTATGTCCAATGCTATACAAAGGCTTCTCGCAGTTACCTATAATTTTCCCAATCCTGTGCAAGCTTAATCGGGGCACGCTACCGCTACGAGCATGGCCTTCAAATTGTCGTTCTTCATGCAGATTCTCCTGTCATGGTCAGCCACCTTGCCCTTAAACCTCGTCAACACCGAAGCATGCCCGTTTCGCCTTGTCCCACAGCCAACAAGGCCCGTCTTCCAATCCGTCAACGCGGACACCCGCAAGAACTTCTGGCCCTTCCCGCCGATTCTGGACTCAGCCCGCTACCTGGTCTGCCAACCACAAGCCACAATCAGCGCGGCGGATTTATCTGCCCGACTACAAAAGCCCTCCTTGTGGTGGCTAGAAGGGGGAGGTGGCGTCAGCGCTCGCGTATTCGCCGAGAAACCGCGATCCTCCGTTTCAAGCCGCTGCCGCGGTGGCGCTGCTTGCTGCTTGTCGATGTGATTTGGCAAAAATTTGGCAAAATCACCAACAGGAAGCAATGTGTCTCCAGGACTGCTAAGGAGCCTGCTGGGGGCTGACAGTGCAAAGGACGTGACCGCTCAGAGGAAGCTTGATGAGCTTCTTGACGCAGGGAATCTGGCAGAAGCACACGAAGTGCTCAGTGAGTGCGGTCACGGCAGCGAGCATGCTGCCATGGTGGTGCAAGCCAGCGACTCCAGGCTCATATATTACATGGCTGGCTACGTCGCAAGAAAGAGCATCGCATCCACCAAATGTGCAGAGTGCAGCCAGCAGCTCCTACAAGCCAAGGACGAGTCACCTCCAGCTGCAGCATCTCTCACTGCTGCTGTGGACCGAGGGGGGCTGCTGTATCCATCAGCCAAGCTAAATGCACTCGTCACATCTCTTGAGAACACTTCTACCCACTGCTTTAGTGTAAGAGAGCTCAAAAGTGACAGCATCATGGATTCGGTTTCATTCCTGCAGTTAACAAAGCTCACCCTTGTTGGCTGCCCTGACCACAGCATGGCCCTGACAAACATGATTATCAAGTTTTATGTGCTGACTAGGCTCCACTTTCATGTCAAGTCCCAGAAGTGCAAGCGGAGTGCGAAGAAAGAAAAAATGAAGATGTTGAAACTTAGGCGGCTGCTCTAAGTTGCTTATGGCATTGTGAATTTGAGATGGAACATTTTATATTTTTAATTTAGTGTAAAGTTGCACAATTATCTCGTGTTCCTTGGTGCTAGGCAACTCACTGTGGGTGCGAAATGTTTTAATGTGCATTTACTGTCGGTGTGCAAATGTTTTGATACTATTTCTAATTTAACAAAAGCATATGTAAACGTGATATCTTTCTACTTTACTGAATGACCATGATTTGTCATGACCATGATTAGTGAATGACCATGGGAATATTTGTGCAATAAAAATTTCCTGTACTTTCCTTTGCTTGTTCAGAATCCGAGTCGCATTTTTTAGTAGTGGAACCGCACGCAATCTATGAATAAAAGGTTTTATTAGCGCTGAGCATGTGCGCAGCAGAAGTATTGGACTAGCAAAAAATAACTTGGGTGTTAAAATTGTTTCCGTGAACCATCGTCACGCCCAATTATAATTGATTTAACGCGTTCAGGTGAGCTGCACATTTGTACGAGGACGGACAGTGGAAAACAACCAAACTTGACAGTGTGCCATTGCGCAATATCGTTTTTCACTGTCCCTGTCCTCATCCAAATGTGCAGCGCACGTTAATACTAAATTCTAGACCACACCGACGAGCCCATAAAGCTTATTCACGTTGCTTGCAAAAAAATTAATCGGACGCCCGCGCGCATCGCGCACGGCTACTCGATGGCCCGCTGCGCGCAGCGAGCATCGCATTACGGTCAGCAGCGCCACCTACGCCCGGCTTGAAACGGAGGAGCGGCCTTCGCCTCTCGTTGGCGTCACCTCCCCCTTCTAGCCACCATACCCTCCTCCCTCCGTAGCCATTTGGGGCACGCTACCGCTGCGAGCATGGCCTTCAAATTGTCGTTCTTCATGCAGATCCTCCTGTCATGGTCAGTCACCTTGCCCTTAAACCTCGTCAACACCGAGACATGCCCGTTTCGCCTCGTCCCATAGCCGACAAGACCCGTCTTCGAATCCGTCAACGCGGACACCCGCAAGAACTTCTTTCTGGCCCTTCCCGCCGATTCTGGACTCACACCGCTACCTGGTCTGGCAACCACAAGCCACAATCAGCGCGGCGGATTTATTTTCCGGACTACAAAATCCCTCATCCCTCCGTAGCCAGTTGGGGCATGCTACCGCTGCAAGCATGGCCTTCAAATTGTCGTTATTCATGCAGGTTGGTTACGTACCCCGCGCCTTCTGTATTCGTTCTAACGATCCTTTTTTGTTAGCGGTGTCGTGCCCCATTGAAGTGCTTGACTTCTGCCGCAAAACTGTGTATGAATCCCTTTTTGAATACTGTGCAACGTGCCACCTTATCGGTCTACTTCTAATTCTGTCGGGTGATGTTCAGATGAACCCGGGACCCCCGAAAACTTTAGAAAGCCTTGCAGAAAAGGTATTCTGCTGAGAACTTACGCAATCTACCATTCGGGACGAACTTGCATCTATCCGCTTGGCTCATGCTAACATCGAAAATCTTGTCGGCAACCTCTCGTCGCGTCTAGATGAGGTTGAAAAAAAAATTTGACATAAACCAGTGCAAAAGCCCACACCTCGAACCCCCCCCCCCCTCCCTCCGAAATCGCTTCTCTTTCTTCTGAGGTAAAACAACTCGCTGACAAATTTGATGACGTTGAAAACCACCTACGCCGATCGAATCTATTGTTCTTCAGAATTAAAGTCGAAAATACAGAAACTTGGGCCAAATCTGAAGCAAAATTAATTTCTTTTTGCGCCAAGAACCTCGAAATAATTATCACCGACGCAGCTTAGAGCGTGCGCACCTGCTCGGTCGCTACTGCGACGACTAAATGCGCCCAATTATCGTTAAGTTTGCGCACTTCAAAGATAAATCTAGAATCCTCGGGTTTTCTCGGAAACTGAAGGAAACAGCCTTCTTTATACGGGAAGACTATTCAGCACACGTGTGCCTCGCAAGGCAAAAGTTACTCTTTTAGGCAGCAAAGTAGCGCAACCTTTGAAATCTGCTTTGACAAACTGGCAATTGATAAGAAATGATACACCTACGATGCAATGACCGATTTCATTGTTGAACTAACAACATAGCAATTTGCACGTGCCCACAAGTCCGCTCTCTCTCATGCTAACCTTTCAAGCAAGCCCTTCACAGCCATTTCAGCTTTACCATAACGCAACTGCAATGCTTACTAACGTCCGGAGCTACCTGCCCAAAAGAGAAACCGTTGAAGCTCTACTGGAAGATAACAGTACTGATCTCGCGATATTTACTGAATCTTGGCTTAACCCGGACATTCAGGATAACGAACTACTTTCCGCAAAATCTTCATACTGTATTCACAGGCAAGATAGGCTGGGGCGCCGGGGAGGCGGGGTTGTGGCGCTTGTAAAGCCTAGTTTGCCTTCCTACAGAATTGATGCAGAATGCCATCATGAAATCCTGTGCGTAAATCCAACTTTTCCAACCAGTAAAACAGTACTAATCGCATGTTATCGAGCCCCCGACACTGACAATAATTTTACACAAGAACTCTACTCTGTTGTCTTAGACCTAACTTCTCGCTTTCCCCGTTCGAACTTCTTGTTGTGTGGCAACTTCAATTTCCCAGATATTGATTGGGTTCACTTAGCTGCTCACTCATCCCTTTCAAGAAATTTTCTAGATATGTGCCTTATGTTTAATTTTGCCCAAATGGTTACTATGCCCACTCGTGGTACCAACATACTCGATTTATTTTTGGTCTCAACTCCCGATCTTGTAAACTCAGTTCAATGCGTAGATGGTATCAGTGACCATAAAATTTTATTAATTGGCCTTTCCATTCCTATTCCTACCCGACAATCTCTCAATAAGTACAGCCGCGATTATAACAAAGCCAATTTTTTTCAAAATTAATGATGAACTGGCAGATTTCCATGAAACCTTTTTTCATTGTGCTGCTTCGCGAACAGTCGAACAAAACTGGGTGTTATTTAAAAACAAATTGCTGTCCTTAATTGACAGACATGTACCTATAATCTGTATTCGCGGGGATGCTGAAAGACCATGGTACTCTAATTCCTTGAGGAGGCTGTCAAAAAAGAAAAAAAAAACGCCTCTTCAGAGAAGCCAAGTTATAGAAATCCCCTGTTAAATGGGAAAAGTATCGCACATGTTTGTGCGAGTACACTTCACTGCTAAAAAATGCAAAAAGGCGATTCTTTGGTCATGATCTCTTCGGCATCCTGCGCGACAACCCACAAAATTTTGGAAGTATTTGTCTCCTAAAAACAGCGCTGCTCAAAACTTGCCATTTACTAATCCCGATGGTTCGGCCGTTTCCGCCACTGACTCCGCCAAAATCATGAATTCCCATTTTTCATCTCTATTCACGCATGAACCCTCCACTAATGTTCCGGCCTTGCCGCCCAGAGACTTCCCGCAGATGCCACGCATTTTTGTTACAAGCGAAGGAATAGCAAACCTAATCGACAACCTTAAATTCTCGAGTTCCCCTGGCCGAGACAATATACCCGCTAAAATTCTGAAAAGCACAAAAATAATATCCAGTCTTATCCTACAATTTATTTTTAACCAATCCCTTGACACTGGTTTTATTCCTAAAGACGGGAAGATAAGTAAAGTCACCCCCGTGCCCAAATCAGGAAGCCCTTCAGACCCCTCAAACTATCGTCCTATTTCGTTAACATGCATTGCCTGCAAGCTGCTAGAACACGTAATCTACTTCCACATTGCAACTCATCTGGACCGAAATTCCTTCTTTTTTTCTAACCAGCACGGGTTCCGGCGCGGACTGTCGTGCGAGACACAGCTGTACCAATTTTCTACTGACCTTCATTTTAACCTAGACTCTTCTTTTCAAACAGACGTAATATACCTTGACTTTTCCAAAGCTTTCGACCGTGTTCCCCACCGCCGTCTAATAAGTAAACTTTCTTGTCTCAGTATATACCCCTTAGCCCTATCTTGGATTAAAAATTTTCTAACCGGTCGTGTTCAGTATACTGTTGTCGCGAATAATGAGTCAACCCGTGTTGATGTAGTTTCCGGTGTACCGCAAGGTTCCGTTCTTGGGCCTCTTTTGTTTATAATCTTTATTAATGATATTCCAGACAAAATTTTATCCACCATCCGTATTTTTGCAGACGATTGTGTGCTTTACCGTCGCATCTCATGTTGCACTGACTAAATTACACTCCAGAATGACTTGTCTAACATACATAATTGGTGTTCGCGGTGGCTAATGCAGCTTAATACACAAAAATGTAAATTCATGCAAGTTTCGCGCAAGCGCATCAACTTTTCCTTCCAGTATTCTGTGAACTTCCAACCCTTAACCCAGGTAGACTCCTATCGTTATCTTGGCGTCAAATAACAAGTAAACTGACATGGTCCGAGCTCATAGAACAACTAGTCTCCGCTTCAGCAAAATCACTTGGCTACATTAAAAGATCGCTTACGTCCTGCCCACCGCAAATCCGAAAATTAGCTTATGAAACCTTCACGCGTACTAAACTTGAATATGCTTCTGCTATTTGGAACCCTCACCAAAATTACCTAATCGACGCATTAGAAGCAATTCAAAATTGCGCTGCCAGATTCATCACCTCACAATACAGTTCTCGCTTAAGTATTACCAGTATCAAACTATCCCTCAACCTCCCTTTTCTAGAAATTCGCCACAAGGTCACTCGGCTCCGCCTTCTGCACAAACTATACCATAATTTCCCGTCGCAACGCAATACCGTTCTTCTACCTTCCGCCCATTCATCGCGTCGCCTCTCTAACTTCCTATGTTTACAGCGCTTACATGGTTCAACTAACGCTTTCAATAAACCATTTTTACCTACTGCCATTGAAGACTGGAATAACCTGCCTGAATCCATAGTGTACGAACAAAACCCATTAAAATTTAAACAGCTAATCACAAATCACTTGATATGTTAGTTAATTTACAATTCTTGTTGTTTTCTTTCACGTATATACATATTTTTTTCTTCTGTTGACGTTGTTTTTTATCATGTAGTTCACTTTCGATTATGCTTTGTACCATTGACGATCATGCATCTGTTGAATTGTGTTTTTGCCTCCCCCTTATGTAACACCCCGCAAGGGGCCTTTAAGGGTTCAATAAATGATGATGATGATGTCAATCTTATGCGTGCTACTCCCATCTAGCCTTCTGCCTTTCTCAGCTATTTTCCTATCTTTTCGTAGCCACACAATCTCTCTAACTGGTCACTTGTCTGTCCCTCACATTGCTTGACCTGCCCGGGTCCACCCTTTCTTTTTTCTTAATGTCAGCTAGAATCTAGCCCTGTTTGTTCTCTATCGAGCTCTGCTTTTTAAATATCTCTATGTTATGCTAACCATTTTTTGTTTCTATTTTGCATACTTCTTAATCTGTTCTGAACTTTTTTTCTTTTCTTCTTTTTTTTACTATCATTCAAGTTTCTGCACCTTATGTTAGTACTCACAGCATACAATAGTTGACCACTTTCTGTTTTAGGGACAGTTGTAAATTGCCTTTTATGATTTGAGAATGTCTGCCATTAAAGCCTTAGCCGATCCATATTGTTTGGTGAATTTCCTTTTCATGAGTATTGTGTCTTGTCAATATCTGACTTAAATACATATATATTGTAAGCATTCTAGTGTGCCGTTGTGAACTCTCGCTCTCTTGTTTGGCCTCCTAACATTAGACCCTTGTCTTTCACTTATTTATTTGTAATCCTACTTGAACACTTTCTCGGTTTGGACCCTCAGTTCATTGTAGTTCAACGGCACCATTGCTGAAAAGCAAAATGCCATTTGCAAAGCACAAGTACCGAGACATTCCTTGTAAATGTTTATTTATGTTTCTTATCAACATGGTGGCCCAAGTACTTCTGCTAAGCAAGCTGTAAATATTGCTCATATTTCGTCTCCTTGCCAGATCCACTTCACGAATAAAATTTTTCTGCTCTGCGACAGCTCCTCCCCCATGAAGAGACTTTGTAGTCGCCCCTCAAGACCTTAATAAAGGTCATTGTCTGTCTGTCTGTCTGCTGTGGACTCTCTGTAGATGTTGGCTAGGGTATTCATGCATGCATTATGCACTAGCTACTCTAAGACTGCTGGTATCTCTACCGAGTCGAATGCCTTTTAGTAGTCTCTGCAAGCTAAGTAAATGGATGTATTCCGTTTTGCAGATTTTTCAGATTGACAGCGCATGACTATGATCCACAGTGGGACGTCTGTTGATCTGTGTATAATTCTTCAAATCTTTAATCTCTTTTTTTCTGTATTTGTTTGGTATTGGCATTTTTACAGTTCGGTTGTACATTTGATTCGCCAGTACGTGAGGCATTGTGCAGAAAGTGTCACTAGCTTGTTAAACGCGAGATCTCCATCTTTGATTGGGTCAACAATTCCACTGCACGATTTTTTGTTTGTCATGTTTTGTAGGGCTCTATTCCATTCTCTCAGGGTAGGGTATTCAAGGAGATTCGTTCCTGGTTTGGCTTCTGATTTTATGTTTCTTTCTAACTTGGTTTATATTTACTCACGGAGTTTGAGTGTTTTGTTGAACTTTGGCTTGTTTCTGTCAGGTGGCTTATTCGTGAGCTGTAGTAAAAGTCTTCTGCCACCTTACTATAGATGTTGAGACTGGTGATTATGTTACTCTCCCTGTTGGAGTGTGCATTCGTAATTAGTTTCCTGTTGTCATGCTCTGGCCTTTCTTTGAATTCT
The DNA here is from genome assembly GCA_013436015.1 of Rhipicephalus annulatus. Lineage (NCBI taxonomy): Eukaryota > Metazoa > Arthropoda > Arachnida > Ixodida > Ixodidae > Rhipicephalus > Rhipicephalus annulatus. The sequence goes on along the minus strand of WOVY01016091.1, from coordinate 704,525 downwards.
TCATCTAAATCTTTGGTGCTATAAATCCCCATGTCGGCAATTTTCTTTTTGTTAATCAGCCCCTTTAGCTCAGTTAATTCAAATTTAGATCTTGAGTGGGTAGCTTTTGTAGATTGTTGTTTCTTTTTTCTCTTTTTTTGTCATTTGGGAGAGTTTGCTTACTTCTTGCCCTAGTGCTTTAACCTAACTGCAGCCTAACTGCAGTTGTGTTTTAGGAATCAATGTAGTTAATGTTTTGATCACTTCCTCTATGTCATAATTTTTTCCTTGTTAAGGCCTCACATATGAGTGTTCTAGGGCAGTGCTGAGAATGCGTGTGACTGTGGCTCTGCTCCATTTTCAGAGGAGCCTTGCAATTTTTCTGCAAGTTAATAATAATAATAACAATATTAGCATTTTTGGGTGCCTTAATGTTCTGCATTCAATTTTTGCGGGCTTACTGATGATGATGACTATGGTATTCAAGCATGTGAAGAGATCGTTTTCATCAAACATTTAAAATGAAAGATTAAAAACGAAAACATATTAAGCACGAATCGCCGGTCATCGATGCTGTATTTGAGGTGGTAGATGCGTTGAACTTTGCTTGCAACAACTTAGGCTTACGTTGGCTCATCGGCACTGCGTCTGTTTCCTGTGAAGAAAAGTGTCATGGCGGCTTCCGGTTTTGTCGTTGAACCAGCGCGAAGTTCAAGCTACGTGTTTATTTGCGGCAAGCACTCTTCCTCACGATAAATCTACTCTTCAGTGACGACAGTGATGAACACATATGTTCACAGGTTCATAGTGCACCTCGTGTCAAGGACGGGTAAGCTGTCAACCTCTAACTAATCTCCGGGTGAACGCGCTTTTGCACCATCAATTTCGTGGCAGTGGTGGTAATACCACTCTGTGTTAATGTACCACATTTCGAAAATGTCGCTACGCAAGTTGCTCAGTTTGTACAGCAGCCTGATGAAATTATCCTAAAGGCTGATACAGTTCTTGACAATAAAGGTAAGACTTTTATTGTTTACCGTACTTCCGCCATACGTGTTGCGTACTTCTCTTGTTGCGATACGTGAATTCAGGATGTACATTTATTCTGTGTGTAATTTAAACACGTTGCTGGTTTTAGGATCACGTGTCGCTCTTCTGCTGTGCCCGATATACAGCGGGAGCGTTTCAACCAGGTAAAATCGGTTGCGCTGACACTGAGTGACGGACAAGTCAGCTGCTCAGTGCTGCATAACAAATTATAGTGATACGTCACATTTGGCCCACTTTTCAAATTGTTATGCTATTTGAATAAATGAACCACCGAAAAAAAATGCAGATGAGCGTCGGCGGGGGGGGGGGGGAGTTTTTCATTTTCACCCAGGAATGAACTCTTCAACGGTTAGCCAGCAGTCATGCCTACGGCACTTGATATGCTGGTAATAAAATAAAAAGATGCAATTACTAAATATCCTAATTTCGGTGCTACAGTGTAAAAACATCATTCTTTTTGTTTCTTTCATATTTTCAGTCTTAGTACAGTACGGACTAGTCTGTAGACGCAAGATGGCAGGAAATAAATGAAGAGCAATCATTAGTTCACTAACTCAGTCAAGTTATTGCTCAAAAGAAACTAAGACAATGGGTGCATTGAAAAGCTACCAAAATACAGACAAAAATGAGCTATTATTAACACGGATTATACAAGGTAGTACCAATTTTATTAATTTTTTAAAACCAGAAGTGTCATATTGTGAAACCAATAAACACAGAAGTTGTGAGGAAGACAAGCTGAAAAAGATGAAACGTTTGTGAACACGGGTTGTCACTACAGTCATCGTCTCAACATGCAGACTTCTTCAAGGCTGCAACTGCCGACCTATCTGAATTGTGTACGGCAGATTTATCAGGATGAAGGGAACCCACTTACACTGGTGCTAACAATCAGCAAATAACCACAAAACATTTCACATATGCTGTACCAACAAGGCCAAAATTCATCCCTTGCCTACCTTAGTGCATTTCCTATATTCTCATACCCTCTCCTCCAACTTAAACAAAGCAGGGAAGGCCACAATGAAAAATGGAGAGATGAAAACGAGGAGTCTGCATGCTGAACTGGCTGAGTTAAAAGCCAATCCCCCGTAATGGGTTGCGCCAGGGTAAAAGGGGCAATCAATCAAAAGCCCGTGAAACAAAAAGAAATGAGGGGCAGGAGGGAGCAAGTGTTTTGCATGGATGGGTAGAAAAGGAGAAGACATTTTGCTGAATTATCTTTGCCTCGAGGAACACCACCTGACAATGGGGATAATTAGCCTTAAAAATTCTTTGAAGAATGGCTTGATAGGTTTTCGTTGTGTATGTGTCATGTCAAATTGGTTCAAGTGCCCCCTTTGAAACATTTCTACTTGTTGGCTGGAATGTGTTAGGCTTGTGAATAAGGTGCGGCAATTTTTCTTTTTCGAAAAGCTGGTTACTCTATATAACGTTTAAGATCGTTGAAGATATGTCCTGCCAATATAAAATGCTGCGCCATTGCTTGCAGTTATTTGCCATGCTTGCTTGATGCCTATTTAATGAAACGTTAACAGGTTGTCCTGTTTGTTCAGTTGGGTCGAGAGCTGGACTAGTTGGTGAGATATTATTTTAACATGTGGTGTAGTAGCGCAACTTCGACGGGGACACAGAGGTCAAGAAAAGCGAGTGTCGTGTTTTCTCCTACTCTGTGTCCCTGTCGAAGTTGTGCTACTACACCATGTTAAAATGCTGTTCTGTTTGTGACAATATGTATAGTTAATCATGTAGATAATGTTTGAACTAGTGCCCCGCCGCGGTGGTCTAGTGGCTAAGGTACTCGGCTGCTGACCCGCACATCGCGGGTTCAATTCCCGGCTGCGGCGGCTGCATTTCCGATGGAGGCGGAAATGTTGTAGGCCCGTGTGCTCAGATTTGGGCGCACTTTAAAGAACCCCAGGTGGTCGAAATTTCCGGAGCCCTCCACTACGGCATCTCTCATAATCAAATGCTGGTTTTGGGACGTTAAACCCCACAAATCAATCAATCAATGTTTGAACTAGTGCAGATAAAACTGGATTTTATACTATGCATAAATCACTTCTAGTGCTTTTAATTCTAACATAATCTTGAAGGTATTTGCAGGTCTTAAATCTTAGATGACAACTAGGTACTATGTGTACAAAAAAAATGCGGGTTTACTTTTGCATGCACTAACATGTCAGGGAACATTTTCCGAAGCTGCTCGCTGCTAGTTAATGTCGGGTAGTACTTGCGAAAGATAATGTTTAAGTTTGGAAGTGCGTTTCGGTATTTGATTGCAAAGGCTAGCGACTGGTTAGGCTGTGCAATGGGAAATGTTCAGCTAGTGACGATTTCCTCATTTTCAAGCTTCATTTTGGATTTTGTTCAGAGTGTTGTGCAGGTCATTTCACAAAATGTCTCCTTTGGCTTGCTTAATTGGTGAGCATAGTGATCGTTGTTTCTACAGACGCTTCTTAAACGCTTTGCCTGTCTGATGAATATTTCTTCTTTGCCGTGTCATAAATGATGGCTTGTGTAGTCAATGTATTATAGTTGGCTATTCACTGGCCTTGTGTAGAGCGTAGCCTTTGATTTCTCTGTAAAAGAAAGAACTCCAAGACAGCCCCATTAAGATGCGCATCACAAGAATTCACCACTGAAGATTACATTTCGTCAAACATGTTCGCAGCAAGAACAACGTTGTAAACCAAACCAAGATTTTCTTTTCTTTTTGTTCAGTTCGACTGGGGGTGGAGTCAGCTTCTCCTGCACACCCTTCCCCCTCAAAATATCACTTGCATCTTCCCTGTTCATTTTTCTTTTCTGATTGGCATTGCCTGCTATATGTTTATGGTGCGGGCAGAGGATTTGTATTTTTTTTCATACCTCACATTAAAGAATGTTTCAATAGATACCATCATATCCAGGAAGTTAATTTTGCTGAAAGGGTGGTGCATGGTAAATTTACTACTAGGGTGAAACTTCTTACAATTGTCAATTAATGCAATTGTCATGAATCCATGTCAGAAAGGAGGCTAGCAGCAAAGCTATTGAATCTATTCAACAAAATGATTCTATTTTCAATAACATCAGTGTTACCTCAAGACAACTTATCCACTGAAAGATCAAAAAACTACATTTAAACCAAAAAAATGCACGTGTTAGTCTCTGTTTATGATAGAGTTGTAAAGAACAAGTGGAATAAATATCATGTTTTAACCCCAATTGAACCCATTGATTGGAACTGTGGAAGGAAACTCTGGAGAGATTTATAGGCCTCTGCTGCTGTAGTCTCGAGCAGTTTGGTTCCCTTCACTGCAGCAATGCGAGATGGGTGAAATCACTATGTACAAACTCCGTACTCCCAGCAACAGTTGGCTGTGCGGCTTTCTACTTGACTCACAAGCTTCTTGTGTGTATTTTACAAAAGCATTACAAGGATACTAAAGAGAAACAGTGACCTTGTTTAGATTTACAAGCTGCACTCTGAGAACTCTAATGCCAATGCCATATGTTTCACTATTCCAAGTTCGTTATTAGCGGAGAAAATTCAGGTTGAAGTTTCACTGTTGAAAGTTGTGCGGAAATGTCTATGTGTGACGTCAAAAGTTTTTAAATGTATTTTTCATAATTTTGCAATCGGCTCTGCGATATTTTCTGAAACTTCGTATGATAGGTCTATGACACCCACAGATGACAATGTCCTTCATTTTTATCGATTATAAGCTATGTAGAACCCTGCAAACGCCATCAAAATTAATGATGTCATTGTGTTTGGTGAAACTTCTTCTTTGCCCGGTTTCGCACTTGCCAAGCGTCGTGTCGTGGTAAGAGTGGTGATGTGAAATCATACTTAAATAGTATGCGAAAAATTATTTTGCTTTTTAGTCTCCCTTCAACGCCAAAAGAAAAAAAAATTAACGAGAATGATTTAGAGTAGCTGACCCGCTCATTGACCTGGCCCAAAGAGAAAAAATGAAAGTCAGTGTAGTTGTATTGTTAGGTGTATCACATCTCAATCCTAGGAAGATGGAAGATAGAAAGCATGACACAGAGGACAATTTATTGCAACAGTCACACATTACATGTACATTTAAATGAGCCCGTGCACTGCTTTCCTCAAACAAGCAAAAAAAAATATGCAGTCTCAAGTTTGCAGATCTGTGGTACCTTGTGAGGCGACGTTCATACGCCCGAGCAGAGCGCTATGAAAATGTCTTTAAACAATTCAACTGTTGTGCGCTCCGTTAAAAAAGGTTTGCAGTCAAGATAACTGGGTCATTAGCCACTCATTGCAACGAAAGAAATGACATGTCCAGTTTTTGTGGTGGTACTGTCTTACCATTATTTACTAACTGAATTGGAACAACCAAAACAACCATTAAACAAAGCACATCGCCTTTTGAAGGCATCTATTGGCAAACAAAAGAATGAATATTGGCCGTTGGATAGGCGCTGATAAAAACAGAAGTGGGCACGCTTTCTTCAGCTGTAGGTAGATGGTACTGTAGCCAGTCGCCGCTGAGCGCAGGCGACGTGCTCACGTTTTCCCTTTCATAAAGGACGACAGCGTATAGCCATGCTGACTATGACTGGTAACGTGCGATGTCTGTCTTCACAAGCTCAAAGGCTACACATGGCTGAAGATTGCCCTCATTCAGACAACTTGTTTGATGGACATGCGAGTTTCACCATGGTGAACTAAAACTTGAAACAGTGCAAACGTATTTGGTATGCTGTGTTTCTTCTCTTTGCGTAGGGGTACAAGTTTCCAAGTTCTTAGTACTTTAAGGTGAGAGATGCACACTGGCCCAAGCGCTACCTACAACTTCATACTACAGTAAAATCCTGAGAAATCACTCCCTCGGCGCTGAAAAATGATCTGGAAGGGTGCGCTTGCTTGGTTTCGGACACTTATTCAATATAAAAGTGCTTTTAGGAAAAATGCACATCTGTGTTTCTGATGAAATGCTGTGCTGTATTGAATACACACACATTTACTGTTTTACAGACCCGAGGAGAATCCTTTTGTGAAATTTCAGGTGTTATGACAAGGCGGGAAAGATGTTCTACAAATTTTCAGACAATTTGTGACAACTCAGAATGCAGCCTCGAGGCATCACATTGTAAAAGTGTTTAAAATATCTTGCGCATATTTAAGGACTCTCAGAACTTTGGTTTCACAGAACTGCTGCTGCAGAATTCTGTAGTGGAGAACAGGTTGAAAAATATTTGCGGGAGGGGAGGGGGTATTGGCTCTGTATTTTACAGTGCCCACTCGCGATTGAAGTTGGAATGGAGATACTAGAATGTGCTTTTTTCATAGCATTGCCAGGGCTGCACAAGAGGCCCATTGAATGTGACCACCCGTACAACCAAGGAACGTTTGTCATCAATTTAGCTGATCTATCTGCGAGTGTTTTCTTCACACTATTTTAACTGTGCAATACTTTACATTAAATATGCACATCTGTTTTCATATTTTTGTGTTTCAACCAATTTTGCTTAAATATATGCAGTATGAACAAAGTGGACGCTTATTACAGTTTTTTATGAGAGTTTATGCTTTGAATTGCAGCCCGAGTCATGTAGTGAACTTCATGCATGCACAGCTTACTCACTGCCATCTTTATTTGGGAGTGGAAAGATAGGCTGCTTCTAGAAACTGTACAGGAAAATAAAGGAGGAGGTGGGGTAATTTGCCATGTCTGTTACAGGTAGGTGTACTTGCTGCCAAGGACCACAAAGGAAGATAAGTGACAGTGGTGGAATTGAATCTGCACTCCAGCCAAGTGCACAACGAGCTAAGTCAGGTAGCATTATTGAAACGAACCATAAGATAAGCATTTAAAAAACTTCTAATAAAGCATTGTCTTGGCTTCATTATCCAACATGTGGTCGTTTTCATAATTTATTTATATTTCCTGCATCAAAAACCTCAAGCTGAGCATTCTGTTGTTATTACTAGCACATATGTTTGCAGGAGCTTACTTTGCTGCAATCTTGGATAGGATATTTAGTAAAGGTGCTCAGTGGCATCAATATTTATCTGCTCCCTAATTTGGTTTTAAGATGCACTTTTTTCTAGATTTGCACTTGTCTCTAATTGCAGAGAATTCATATTGATCCTTGAGGTGTGTGGTAAATAACAAGCAACTTTTTCAGGCAAGGTTACCTTATCATTTTCGGTGATATGGGGGGTTTCACATCCCAAAACCACCATATGATTATGACAGACGCCTAACTTTACCATTTCTTATCAGTAAATTTTAATAAACATTTCTATTTGTCCTGAAGCATTATTTCTTTGACAGTATAGCTGCATGACTGCTGCACAATTCTATCGAATTAGTTTGCCTAATGAAGATGAAGAAATTTTGTTGATTTGCAAAAGGTGTGTGTATGCGCCAACTTGAACACATAACCAAATGTTTCAAACATCCTCCCATGCAGTAAATGTTCCCTGGTGAACTTGTCTTCTGGTTTGAACAAATGAGAAAAAAAGGTCATGGCAATAGGGAAGGCCTTGAAAAATTGCACTGCTAAGTAATGCCATAAATTCAGTGATGAACTACACACTCACATGAAAAAAACTGGGAGCAGAATTTCGCAAGCACTGTACATGTATTCTGGTTTAAAGAAGAATTAATAAAATTAAGTTCGACGGTTTCATGTCGCAAAACCAAAATCTGGTTATGAGATGCACTGTTTCCAATTAAAGCTTAATTATTTTGACCTCATAATCTTCCTGAGTACATGCAACTAGGGCACTAGTACATACTACAACTATTATAATGAGACTCCTGAGGTTCGGAATCAATCCTGTGATCTTGTGCAGAACTGCACGCAGTGGCGGATCCAGAAGGGGGCGCTAGAGGCGATCGCCCCTCACCCCAAAGCCTGTCAGTATCCCCTCCCCCTCTCTTCAGTGCTTGCCGCCCACCTGTTATCACCAATTAGTACAAATTACTGGGATTCCTTTAAGCACACAATAATAGTATTTGTGCTATGATAGTTTTTAAGCTAGTAAAAAAACAAAAAGTAATGACCATGCCCTTCTCTCCAGTGTTACTTTAAGCAACCCCCTCCCCCTAAAATGATTGGCTGGATCCACCCCCGACTGTACGGTACCATTTCCTTTCACCTTAGGGTCAGATTAGAGATACAGACTTTCTTTCTTTTAATGCACTATTTCACATTTAAATAAAGACAGCCGCATTTACACTGATGATTTTTAAAGCTACATGTGTATACCGAAAAAGCATGTATATGCGACCGATGGTATAGCGTCCTGTACAAACAAACAGTATTGCTCATATGCTCTACAGCAGAATGCTGAATAACATCACTGCCTTGAACAATAGCTTAAAAAGAAACCTCTTCGTGGTGAATGGGAGATGTGACATATTAATCTCTTTTTTGGCATTTAGCATCAAATACTATGCTAAGCCAGGGTGAAATATGACAAAGACAGGCAATAATAATACGACACTTCCGGTTTATTCAAATGCCTATAATGAAATGCACAGGCATAAAGAAGAGGATAAATATGGTGCTACTACATGTACATGCAACTCAGTGGAACCTCAATACTAATTACTAAAATTCGATTAGTTCTATGACTATGGAGATCACCCGCAATGCTTTTACTGAATGATGTTACCCTCTTCATTAGATACAATAAAACACCACACTTAAAATATACAAGTTTTCTGTTTACTAAGTTGAGGCATTTGTTATTAGATCATTTGTGATGTGTTTGACAATCTGTGCAAATGCATAGCAATTGAAACAGCACCTGTTAAATCAGAGCGAAAATACTCTATTCATTACAGTGAAGTTCAATATGTTATGACACCATTCTGACACACTAAAGAATATCTGAATAATTTGTGACAATCTTGACTTCAAAAGTATTTGAATTTCTAGACAATTAATGTTCAGGTCTTAGCAGTTTGTTATAAAAGGATAGAAAAGAAGCTATATAAAGATGAAAAATAGAGCTTAGTATAACGTTGTTCGAAGGCCAGCAAAAGAGCTTAAGACTTAGAAAAACAGTTGACTTTTCTTGGTGTTAGCGAAGGGCGTTAAAACTCCATTGCCAAAGACTAGCAAAGGCTCTTTTTTACAAAAGAACTGTACATGGTGACAGACTCCCAATAGTGCTGTGACCAAGTGCTTCCAGCTTTTATTTAACTAAAAATAACTTGCTTAAAATACTTCAGCTGTTGTTTCGTACCTATTGACCACATATTTTAGACAAATACTATTACACTGTGCTATAGTCAATAGGCATGGAGTACCATTTGAGTGCTTTTTAAGAACTAATGGACCAGCTGTTGTCGATCGTCTGAGCATGTTTTCACAACCAGAAGTTACACAGACAAATGTTACAACAATATAATTTATTATGCATTAAATCTGCCAAGCAGATTAAATCTGTCTTTGAGTTGAAGTTGAAAATTGCAATATGGTAGTGCATGATCAAAGTGTCAAGGCCCTCCGCAGCCCTGGTGCTCTTATTAATGTATGAGATGTGGTCTTTTATTAAGTAATTTGCATTATGAAGTGGGAAAAAGCAACAAGACCATAACTGATATTTTTTGCCCAAAATAAACTACTGCTAGATCATGAAAGAAGATGCACCGATTGAAATACGCTGCACTTAACTGCACTGTGGAATGTACCATAATGTTAACGTTATCATCTGCCATAAACATATCAAACAACACCTTCACATACAATCAACACCTATACATAGCCTTCATAGAGTATGAGAAGGTGTTTGACTCAGTCAAGACATCAGCAGTATTGCAGGCACTACTGAATCAGGGCATCGAAGAACGCTACATAAACATACTGGAAGAAATCTACAGTGGATGCACAGCCACCATAAATAAAGCGGCAGAATTCCAATAAAGAGTGTAAGGCAGATAGATACAATCTCTCCAGTGCTATTCATCTCGTGCTTACAGGAGATTTTCAGGACCCTACCTTGGGAAGAGTTAGGAATGAGAGTTAATGGAAAGTTTCTTAGTAACCTGTGATTCACTGATGACATTGCCTCGATGAGTAACTTAGGAGACGAATTACAGCTCACGATTACAGAACTGAACATGAAAAGCAGAAAAGTAGGTCTGAAAATGAATGTCCACAAAACTAAAGTAATGTGCTACAGTCTCGGCAGAAAACAGCACTTTCACTTTTACGATAGGTGGAGAGACGCTGGAAGTTGTAAAGGAATATGTCTACTTAGAGCAGGTAGGTGCCGCGAAGCCGAACCATGAGAGTGAAGTAACTAGAAGAATAAAGATGGGGTTGATCACATTCAGCAAGCATTCTCTAATTATGAATGGTAATCTGCCACTAACCCTCAAGAGGAAGGTATATAACAACTGCATCTTGCCAGTATTTACCTGCGAAGCAGAAACCTGTAGGCTTACAAAGAGGGTTGATCTTACATTGAGGATGACCCAGTGAGCGAGGGAAAGGAAAATGATAGATGTCACTTTAAAAGACAAAAAGAGAGCAGAGTGGGTCAGCGAACAAACCAAGCTTCAGGATATCAGAGTTGTAATCAAGAATAAGAAATGGACATGGGTGGGGCACATTACACGTAGGCAGGATAACCACTGGTCATTAAGGGTAATTGACTGGATTCCCTGCGAAGGCAAACGCACGAAGGGGAGACAGAAAGTTAGGTGGGTCCATGAGAATAAAATGTTTCCAGGTATAACACGGCAACGAAAAGCACAAGACCGGGTGGATTGGCAGATCATGAGAGATGCCTTTGCCCTGCAGTGGGCATAGTCAGACTGATGATGATGACACCTTCAATGTACGACGAGGTTTAGATTTAGGTGTTAAGCAAGAAGTGAGCATGCAAAAGTTGCGCTGAAGGCAAAGCACTCGCTTTTTATGCCGATCGCAATTTACAGGTGACCACTTGATACACCAATTATACAATATATGTATAATGCGGTGGCCCATTGCGGCTCATGTCAGCAGAACCCTAACAACAAAATTTGCCAAAAGCGTGACTAGTAAGCTTGTTTGCAAGACCGAACATGTACATGGGCTTCTTTGCAGACGTTTTATATTTTCTAGAGACTTGCCTAAGTATGATGCACCGTTTCTGCGTAATTTTGATGTAATTATTAGACTGCTTTTTTCTTGCATTGTCATGTAAGCAGCAGCCAAAGAAGTAGAGGCCACAAATGTGTACAGAACTGAACGTTTTAACTTGGTATAAGCATTCACGTGTGATCACCGACAGGGGATATCCCAGTCACCGTTTTCTTTCTCTCTATGCTACTTGGACTACATGTGCGAGTAGTGGAAATAATTCGATATTCATACCACCGGTGTCACACAGACACTTGTGATCGCGGTCAGGGCATCTGCGCCAAACTCAATGCTGTACAGCGTAGCAGCGACAAAGTTGTTGCGCGCGATCAAAATTTCTCGAGGAAAACCAGTATGTCACCACTACACGGTCCGGATCAAATACAGTGCAGCGTGACCACATGCAGCAGGTACCCGTGTGACAGCGTTCACTAAGGCGCGTCAGAGCGCACCGCACATTCAGAACTAACGTCCACACAGAACAGTAAGCACTCAAGCATCTCCATATTCGCAAGGAATAATATTGCAATAATACAAACCACTGCATAACACCGAATTAGAGGAAGCGCTGACACACATAACACAGCCAGCGGCGCCTTTACATACCCGCACCACTCCAGCCAGCTCGGGCGCACCGCTAAGGACTAAAGTGCCGATAAAAAGTGCCTATATATAGGGATGTTCGCGCAATTTGGCACCTAGGCCGCGCGTGGTCGTGAGAAAAGCACGACGTGATACCACAAGCTGTCCAGCCCCAGCAATCCCCGCCCTGGCAGGGCAACATACAGCCTCCATACCTAATCCAACCGATGGGAGCACTACCTATTGGACTAGACCTGGCTCACATGATAGCCGACATGGTCCAGCACTACATGAGGCAACAACATCCCCAATGACATGCCCTCCTTGCCGAGCAGGACATGGGCAGGGGAGCTTTCGCAGTGGGGAGTATGGGAGACACTGTGGTCCAGAGGACATTTGGACATGTCGATCAAAGTGTCATAGGCGCCGGGCGAAGTGGCAATGCTTCCGATTGGGTTTTTTGTTTTAACATGCACGGTGCCCGCCGGGAACAAAAGTGGGGAGAGCTGTATAATTCCCTCAGACAAAGAGTTCTCGCTATATGCAGTGGCAGAGACCCACTTGCGAGATCTGGAAGAGCCACCAATTCAGCCAGACTGGCACTGGACGGGTCAGAACACATCTGGCCAGAGTCGCAAAGGGGGAGGGGTCGGTGTGTTATGGCGCCACGACCTCCATTGGCAACGTTTGGATGGGGAATGCAGAGACCACATGTGGGTAACAGGAAATGTGCTTGGTGTGAACACTGCTGTGCGTGTTGTATACTTGTCTGTGCAAGGCCTACACGAAGAAAATGAGAGGCTTATTGGATGTGTACGCGAGGACGCACGAGGACTGCAGGCAGACAACGAGCTCTTCATTATTGGCGACTTTAACGGGCACCTGAGTGAGCTGGACGGGCACCTGGATGCCAACGGGAAGCTGCTCCTGCAGTTGGCCGAAGACTTAGACCTCGTCATCATGAACCTCGAGCCACAGTGGGAGGGACAGTTCACATGGTGTGCTCGCGGCAGCGCCACCAATATTGATTATGTCCTGGTCTCTCTGCGTTTGCATGCAATGCTACAGAGATGCGGTGTGGACGAAGAGGGAAAGTACAGTCTCGGCAGCGACCATAACCGCCTCAGGCTCGACTTCGAACACTCCTGTCATAAAGGAAAAATAATTTCCAGACGAAAGAAATCAAGCGGTATCTACCACACCATTCCATCGAGGCTGTCATTGAGGACTTCGAGGCTTGTGCCGAAATGCACGAGGCTACCACTTATGATGAGTACACGTTGGCCCTACGACAGGTGGTGGAACGACATATGGTCCCAGGCAGACGGTCGACACGAGCGTTAAAGAGTCCGTGGTGGGATAGCGATGTTGAGGAAGCCTGGAAAAGGTGTCGAGAAGCAAACAGGGAGCATCGAAGGATGGTGCAGTCGTTGGATACAGAGGCATGCGCAGCCACCTGGTAGAGATATCTTGAATTGAAGCACGAGGTACAGGCATTGGTGCAGGCGAAAATTGCCGAGTACAACAAGAAGCTATTTCAATCTCTGCGCGAAGAGGGCAAGAACGCAGCCCAGAAGTTCTGGCAATATGTACAAACACTGGACAGGCGACAACAGCATTCGCCCCAATTGAGGGATGCTGACACCAACCAGCCAGTGGCACATGTGCGGTAGCACCTGACACGATACATCAGTAGACTGTTTGTCTCGACGGGAAATGACGGCGACAGGGATGTTTCCGCGGCCTCGACACTGCACCCTGCCCTCGGCGAAAGGCAAGAGGAAGCGGAACCACGCTGGGCGGTGAGCAGTGTGACAGTCATCCGTGCCTTAGCGCGAATGAGCACTCGAACTGCAACGGGGCCCGACGAGGTGCCAGCGAGCCTGGTGAAGTGCCTCCACCCACAGGCTAGGGAGAAGCTTGCAGACCTGCTGTTGAGCATCCTTTCTGGCGCTGAAATCCCGAAGAACTGGCGTCAGGGTCGGATAACATTTATCCTAAAGCGAGGCGGCGCGGCGGACCTGCTGCAGAGCTATCGCCCTATCACGGTCACTAGCGTGATGTACCGAATCTTTACCGGTATCCTAAGGGAATAGCTAAGTGGCTGGGCTGAGACGAAGGACTTTCTGACGGAACTACAAAATGGGTTTCGTTAGGGTCGTAAATTGGAGAATAATATTTTCACCCTTACCCAGTCTGCCGAAATAGCCAAGCTTGAAGGGCGATCTCTGCTATGCTGTTTTCTGGATGTACAGAAAGCATACGATAGTGTCCCGCAGGCAGCATTGTTTGATTGCATGAACCACTTGAGCCTTCCAGAGATCCTCATCTCGACCGTGAGACGTATGTACAGAGGTAACACTGTAGTTGCACACTTCGGGGATGTTCAGTCAGACCCTGTTGTAGTAGTGAAAGGCCTGCGTCAGGGTTGGCCACTTTCACCATTACTGTATATTCTTTACGTCTCAAGCCTCGAGAGGAAGCTTCTTAGCTCCAGCCTTGGTTTTCGGCTCCACCACACGATCAGCGGTATATCGACGAGAGGCGCCGTCTACCGGGCTTAACGTTCGCAGACGACATCGTGCTCATGGCAGAAAGCACCGAGGAAATGCAGGCACTGCTGGACATCTGCCAGGATGAAATCACCTGCCTGGGGCTCTGCTTCAACGTTGAGAAGACAGCCCCTCTCAGACTTGTGGGGGAGTGCACCAAGGAGAGTGTTGTGACCCTGGGAGATGCCGAAGTGAGCAGCTGCACCGACTACAGGTACCTGGGTGTAAAATTGTCAGCATCAGCGGACATGTACAGCCTACATGAGGCGAAGACGCGTGAAGCTGAACTACGGGCTCAGAGCATCCTCAGGCGCCGCTGTTTGTGGGGCTGCAACCGGTATTTTATGGTACGTGATCTTTGGAAGCTCGTCCACGTGCCTGGGCTGACATTTGCGAACGAAGTCGTGATTATGTCAGCGGCCACCCGGGAATGCTCCCTACAAGGAATGCTCCCTCAAATGCTCCCTGCAAGTGAGCATTTGAACTTAAGAGTTTTTGGGGCCTGCCCGCACCTGCTACCAAAGCAACCGCCGTATTGCTTCAGCACAATGATGATGATAGGCTTACCAGCGCCTTCTCTTGGTCGGATAAATTAGTTCACAACGTCACCGCTACACTCATTTTCGTTGCATTGTTAAAGGTAATGTTTCCCTTCTCTAAGTGTATATAAGGGCAAGGTTCTGTTTGGCATTGCATAAGTCAGTCCAGTTTTAGAGTGCTAGTTGCCAGACTGCCACTAAATTTAGTAGATAAATTTGCTTTTGTATTTGTGGCTTCTCCGTGAGGGTTTAGTGTCGTCCGCGGTGCATTTTGCGAGTGCGTGAGCTACGTTGGCCGTTTTAATTAACAAAATGAACGTAAAACGAGTGTTCCAGAAGTCGGGGCGCATTCCCTTGCTGTGTGCGCTGCTGTGCAAGTAAGAGATCGTGTCTCAGAGTTAGGGAATCAACGACGCGTCGTCTGCCGTGAATTTCGCGAGTGCGAAGAACTTTCTCGCGAGTGTGTGTGCGACATAATTAACGCAATGAACTGCACGTTACAGAATTCTCTTGCTATGTGCGCAGCTGTGCAATTAAGCGATCGCGGCTCAGTATTAGGGACGACGGAGTCGTCCCTAATACTGAGCCGCGATCTCTTAATTAGAGTCACAGCAGGCGCTGCCCCCCCCCCCCTACCTTTTTTTCACAGCTGATTGTGCCGCGTCGACTGCGTGCCACGGCGGGGACGCTACGCTTTCCCTAGCTGTGTGACAAGGCATACCGTTTCGGACTCGTGTACATGTCACGAATAAACGTCCCAAGGCTGGCTAATCGGGGTACGTCGGATATGCTACCACTACATACGCCTGGAAGGCTGCTTTATCGACGCAGTTGGAGCGAATTGAGCGTGACTCGCGCGTACCTGTGAATGGGACCCCGCATAAGCATTCATTATTTTGAATTTTGATCCTTTGTGCTTATTGCGGGTGGGGCCCTGCAAGCGACGGGGGCTGGTCAGCGGTGTTTTGTCACCCAATTAGCCAGCCTTGGGACGTTTATTCGTCGCATGTACACGAATCTGAACGATACGTCTTGTGCTGACACAGCTAGGGGCAGCGTAGCGTCCCCGTCGTGGCACGCGGTCGACGCGGCACGATCAGCTAGCTAGGGGGGGGGGGGGAGCGCACTGCCTGCTGCGACTCTATTCAGTTTTTTCCGTCGTCCCTAATACTGAGACGCGATCTCTTGACTGCACAGCTACGCACACAGCAAGAGAACGCGCGGTTCGTTGCGTTAATTACGTCGCACACACACTCGCGGACAAGTTCATCGCACTTGCGAAATGCACAGCGCACGACGCGTCGTTGATTCCCTAACTCTGAGACAGGATCTCTTAATTGCACAGCAGCGCGCACAGCAAGAGAACGCGCCCCAACGTCTGCAAGGCACGGTTCATTTCGTTAATTAAAACGGCCAGCATCGCTCACGCACTCGCAAAATGCACCGCGGACGACACCAAACTCTCGCGAGGAAGCCGCAACTACAGGGGTGAACTTCTCTATCAAATTTAGCGGCAGTCTGGCAACACTGATCCTTTCAGTCTGGCAACAGTTTATGCAACGCCTAATCAACGCCTCCTCTAAACAATGCCTGGGGAATGGCTCACGCTCCCAGCGGAGTTGGCCCGCCTTCAGTTTTGAGCAAGCGCCGCGCGGTAACGCTCGCGACCGAGACTATTCTAAGCTGTAGAGACTATTCTAAGCTGTAGAAGGGATGCATCCCTTCTGATCAATGAAAAGAATAGAAGAAAGGGAGCTCAGTGGCTGGCAGAAGTACATAAAAACGATATAAAGGCAGCTGCGAAATTTCGGAACCATCTAAACTCCCTAAGAAATGAGACGAGCCTAGAGAAGAGGTGTATAACTACACCCCAAGGTGCTAGGCTAGAAGGGGACGAAGCTATTGAATATATAAGAACAAGGGTGACAGAAAAATTTCAACAAAAAAGTACTTCATGCACCACAATAGACAAGGGCGAATCAAGTGGTGCAATGGCTCCATTTTCACAACGAGAGTGGGAAAGGGCTGAGAAAAGGGTTCCTAATAGTACATAAACAGGCCCAGATGGCATTCCAATTATGCTGATAAAGACATTAGGTCCGAAGCCTAAGCAGGCTTTGAGAGAGGCAGTGAGCAAAATAATAATCGATGGTGAAGTTCCCGATGGATGGAAACTTAGCAGGATGAGCATGATCTATAAAGGAAAGGGGGACAAAGCTGACATAAACAACTACCGTCCTATAACAGTGACATCAGTGGTCTACAGGCTGGCGATGCAGATTATAAAGGAAAGACTGCAGGCATGGATAGAGGATGCGGGGGTGCTGGGGGAACTGCAGAATGGGTTTCGGAAACACAGGAGGTTGGAAGACAATCTGTTCTCACTGACGCAGTGCATCGAAATAGCAGAAAAGGAACACAGGCCCCTGTGGCTAGCATTTTTGGATATCAAGGGAGCGTACGATAGCGTAGTTCAAGAGGAATTGTGGGGAATACTGGACACACTAGGCGTGGAACATGTAGTCACTAATCTTTTAAAGGGTATCTATGAAGGTAACAAGGTAGTTATAAAGTGGGAAAAACAGGTATCCAAGCCTGCAGAGGTAAAACGGGGGCTTAGGCAGGGGTGCCCCCTATCACCCTTATTATTTATGATGTACCTACAAGGATTAGAGGCAAAATTAGAGGGAAGTGGACTGGGCTTCAACCTCTCTTTAGTCAAACAAAGAAAACTTATTGATCAGGCACTACCAGCATTAATGTACGCAGATGATATAGTGCTAATGGTCGACAACAAGGAAGATTTGCAGAGATTGATGGACATCTGCGGTAATGAGGGCGATAGGTTAGATTTTAGATTCAGTAAGGAAAAATCAGCAGTCATGATTTTCAATGACAACGAAGGTAGTGAGCTTAGAATACAGGAGGTCATGCTAGAGATAACAGATAAATACAAATATCTGGGCGTATGGATAAGCAATGGGACCGAGTACCTGAGGGAACACGAAGTATACGTGACGACTAAAAGTAACAGGGATGCAGCAGTGATGAAAAATAGGGCACTGTGGAATTACAATAGGTATGATGTTGTGAGAGGAATATGGAAAGGGGTCATGGTTCCTGGGCTGACGTTCGGCAATGCGGTCTTGTGCATGAGATCAGAAGTTCAAGCAATATTAGAAATTAAGCAACGTGGAATAGGTAGGCTTGCTTTAGGAGCTCACGGGAATACACCAAATCAGGGAGTACAAGGTGATATGGGATGGACATCATTTTAGGGCAGGGAAGCTAGCAGCAATATAAAATTTGAGAAGCGATTGAGAGAAATGGGGGAGGAGCATTAGGCTAGGAAGGTTTTCAGCTACTTGTACATGAAGAATGTCGATACAAAATAAAGGAAGCGAACCAGGAAGTTGACTGGTAAATACTTAGAAAACAGCAGGTGGCCAAACCAAAAAGAACTATCAATTAAGAAGAAAGTGAAGGAAATGGAGACTGACATGTGGAGAATGGGCATGATTAAGAAGTCTGCACTAGACATTTATTGAACTTTTAAGCAGGAAATTGCCAAGGAAAGGATCTATGATAATACTCGGGGTAGCTCTCTACTGCTTGAGACCAGGACGGGAGTACTGCGAACCAAGACATATCGGGCCAAATACGAAGGGGTAGACACAGTATGCAGTGCGTGTGGAGAGGAAGAAGAAACTGCCGAAGACTTGATAATGTTCTGTAAAGGGCTTCACCCTATAGTTCAGGATGATGGCGCAGTTTTTCAAAGCACTGGGGTTTAGGGACTGGGAGGGCAAAATAGACTTTAAGCGGGTAGACTTAACTAGAAGAAGGTTATGTGATTGGTGGCTAAAGTCAAGGCACGAGTGAAAATTAAACTCTTCACTGCAAAGTACGAATCCTCAAACTCACTTTTAAGGAAAAAAAATATAGTTTTTGGTTCATTAAGTATTACGGCTTGGTAGCGCTAGCCACCGCCCGATCTAAAGGGTACAGCCATATCCATCCATCCATAAATTATTACGGCCGTGGGCGGTACCAGCTAAGCGTTTTTTATTTGCGGGCCCATAGGGGCGCGTCAGTCGAGAGTTGTTCGAGACCTGCAACTGTACACCGCTATTTCGGAGGCTATGCAAAGTATTGCGTTGTTGCACTGTCCGCCACAGGTGACGCTAGCGACCGAGAACATTCTAAAATAAAGGAGAAAAAGGGTGTGGCAGCCGTTTTTCTTCTCATGCGGCAGGCATCTTCTAGAGGAACGCACAGCACCGTGTCGCCTGTAGGCAGACAGAAATTGGGTGCCTTCTTCCTTTTCCTCATGAACCACTAACAACGTTGTCTAAACAATGCCTGGGGAATGGCTCGCGCTCCCAGAGGAGTTAACCTGCCTTCAGTTTTGAGCAAGCGCCGCGCGATGGCACTCGCGACCGAAACTATTATCACGGCAACGGGCAGTACCAGCTAAGCGTTTTTCATCTGCGGCCCATAGGGGCGCGTCAGTCGAGAGTTCTCCGAGACCTGCAACTGTGCATCACTGTTTTAAAGGCTGTGCAAAATGTTGCGTTGTTGCACCGTCCGCCACAGGTGACGCTAGCGACCGAGAACAATTTCAAAATGGGCAGAGACTGCTGCGCCGCGCGGCGCACTAGTCACCCCCACACAGAAACGGCTGCTGCACCGCACGGAACTGACGTCATGCATTTTTTGGTTAGGCGATTTGTTTGAATAGTTGGGAGTGTCTAGCGGTACGTCTAGCCATAACGATAAAAGCAGTTAAAATTACGTCCAAACGAAAAAGTGAACAAAAATGTGAGTTAGGTTTAGCGTGAAAACAATACAAAACCGGCTAGTTTGCCATCTCAAACTGATCGGCAGCTGTGGCGTAGTTCATTCTGCTTCTGGTCACCGACGCGTGCGGACACGGGATGGCAGGGTCGTCAAGAGCTGTTACAGCGGCCGACGCTGGCCGCGGTTTCTCGTGCACATCACTTCCCAAGGACTACCGTTTAATTCTGCCACCACTGCCTACAGGAGAAGGACTCAGACGCACGTTGGTTCTGCACTGCGACATCGCAGAGCGTCCGTACGGGATTAATGACTTCCGAAAGCCGCTCAAGGAACTAGGCATCATTCAAGAGGTAAGCGGCATAAGAGCGTATCAGATGTCGCACGTCTGGCTTCTTAACATGAAGACAGATGAAGCCAAGAAGACACTTCTGAACGCTGGCCTACTCTCCGTGAAAGACCGGCCCTGCGTCGTCGTCGACCCAGAAAGGCAAGAGGTGCGTCTCAAGTTGCATTGGGTAGCCTTTGACGTCAACGCAGAGACTGTACGGCGTGCTTTTCGGGAGTACGGTGAAGTGAAAGAAGTTATCAGCGACAAGTCGAGAGACGAAGACTTCGAAGGAGTTGAGTCAGCCACAAGATTCGTTCGGCTACTACTTAAAGAAGGCGTTACTACGGATCGCATACCCCACCAGATGCGTCTCGGGAGCGGCATGGCACTGGTGGTCGTGCCAGGAAGAGCGCCACTGTGCCTGCGTTGCCGGAACACGGGACACATTCGTCGCGACTGCAGGGTGCCCAGGTGCGCTGGTTGTCGTGCTTTTGGGCATGAGCAGGCGGACTGTACTCGCTCCTATGCCAGTGCAGCAAGTCGAGCAACAAATGCTGACCACAGTGAATTACTCATGGATGAAGAGGATGCAGAGAGGGCCGCGGCGTCGAAGGCAGGAGTGGTGGCGTCTCATGCAGTGGCGACCAGCGAGAGAAAGATGGAGACACCTAAGCAAGACTCAGATGAAAATACGGTTATGGGCACTTTAACGCAACGGCGTTCGACTCAAATGGAAACCCAGCACAAGGCTGAACCAGTCATCGGGTCCGACGATACTTCGGACATGGATACAGTTGAAGCTACGCCAGTAAAGCGACGCCTGAATGAGGGAGACGCGGCCTCCCAGCTGCTGCTGAAAAACATTTATTTACAGATGTTATTTACAGGGAGTGTGGGAACGGTCCTTAAGGGGCCGCCCCGTACAAACACTAGGTGGGCTCCCTCTTACGGGAGCCCATTGGCGTTGGCCGCGGCCCGGGCACGCTCGACCAGGGCCCGTTGGGCCGTCAGGTCAGAGCAGCCGAGCAGGGCTGCCTCCCAGTCCTCCCGCGAAGGGTTGAGTAGTGGGGTAAGATTTGGGGTTTTTTGGCATGCCCACACCATGTGGAAAATGTCAGAGGAACTTTCCTCACAATGTGGGCACTTCCCCGTGCAAGCGGGGTCAAAGTGTTTTATGATTGCCGGGCACAATAGAGTTTTAGTATAAAGGCGAAGGAGGATTCGCTCCTCCGCCTTCGTGAGGCCCTTACAGGGTTTAGGATAGACGTTATGGCCGGATTGATAAAATTGTGTGATCTCCTTAAAGGTGTAGGCAGGATTGGGTTCGAGTTCCGGATCGGTAGGGGACGAGGATGGTGCCCGGAGAGTGAGCGCGCGGGCAGCGGCATCGGCCGTCTCATTACCATCGAGGCCCGTGTGAGCCGGAGCCCATATGATCGTTCGGTGCGCGGGGGCACCTAGGTAGCTGCTGTTCTGCAGTATTTTATAAGCACGGTACGGAATGTATCCCTGTTCAATATTGCGACAGGCACCCCTTGAGTCGGTGATTATGACCCTCGAGTCCTGATCTGCGGCGGCTAGTGCGATGGCGATCTCCTCCGCGTGCGTAATGTTATGTGCACGGAATGTGAGTCCGTTTACAACGGTGTTTTCGTGGACGACCGCAGCCGTATACCAACCACCGTGGTGCGGGCCGGAGGCGTCCACGTAGAATACCCCGAATTTGTGGCCGTAGTGTCGAGCCAAGGCTTCCGCCCGCGCGAGGCGTCGGCCAGTGTAGTCGTCTCGGGTCATGTTAGCCGGAAGAGGGCGCACGTGCAAGGAGTATCGCCAAACTTCTGGAATCCGTACGCGCTCTTCCGTGTGTATTGAGTGATTGATGTGTAGCCGGGCAAGGAGGCGGCGACCCGACGGTGTTTTAGAGAGTCTAGTATATTGGTTTGTCAAGTGCGCCTCTCTCAGCTCCTTGAAGGTGTTCACCATTCCCAAGCCCAAAAGGCGCTGGTTAGAGGTGCTGACAGGAAGGTCGAGGGCGCGCTTGTAGATTTTGCGGAGAATGACTTCGAGTGCATTCTCGTCGGATTTGCGTAGGTGGAGGTATGGAGCCGAGTACAGGACTCGGCTGGTTACGAATGCATGCGCCAGCCGCAAGGCATCTTTGCATCGTAACCCCCCGCGCTTGTTGGAAACCCGGCGGACCATCCGGCCCACCTGGTCCCCCACCTTACGCAATTTGGCCAATGTTGTGTCTGCTCTGCGATTTTTGTGTATAAAAAGCCCCAGTACTCTAATCTCATCGCGTTCGGGTATTGGTCCGCTGTGAAGGGAGAGGTCGATCTTTGCGGTGCACTTTGGTGAGGGGCGTATGTGCACGAATTCCGATTTGGACGGGGAGCACTGAAGGCCGCAGCGACGGGCATAGTCATCCACGATGTCCGCCGCTTGCTGCAGGCTTGCCTCCATGTCTCCTGCCGAGCCGTGTGACGCCCATATGGTGATGTCGTCGGCGTACAGCGCATGCTGTATGCCTTCGACTTTCGCCAGCTGAGCGGGGAGTCTCATCATTGCCACATTGAATAGGAGGGGCGAGAGGACCGCTCCCTGCGGAGTCCCTCTCGTGCCTAATCGGTAAGGGCCGTGTTCAATGTCCTGAATCCGAATGTATGATTGTCGGTCAGTGAGGAATTGTTTAATATAGTTGAAAGTGTTTTGGCCGCAATCCACCTGGGAGAGATGTGTTAGAATAATTTCGTGGGTCACGTTATCAAAGGCCCCCTTCAAATCCAAAGCGAGCACAACTTTGTCATTCAGGGGATACTCGACTGGATCGAGGATCTCATGGTCGAGCTGAAGCAAGACATCTTGCGCGGACCGGTGTGGGCGGAACCCGAACATGGTGTCTGCAAATGCATTTTTGCTCTCCAGGAACGCGGACAACCTGTCGCGCACCATCGTCTCCATTAATTTTCCCACACAAGAAGTAAGGGAGATGGGGCGGAGGTTGTCCGTGTTAATGGCTTTGCCCGCTTTGGGTATGAAGGTGACCAGGGCGGTCTTCCACTCAATTGGTAGGCTTGTTTTCCCGATCCAAATGGAATTGATGTAGGCAAGGAGCATGGTGTAGGCCGAGTCAGGAAGATTGGCAAGTAATTTCACGGTAATTTTATCCCTTCCCGGCGCCGTTCCTCGCCTCATTTTTGCTAGGGCTGCCTTCAGGTCGTGTAACTGGAACAGTTGATTCAGCTCCGCGTTCTCGGTACCTGCATACGAGTACGCCGGCCCTTGGGAGTCCTGCTGAGTGCATAGATATTGGTCTCGGAGTTTACATGCCAATTTGGCTGTGTCTCCGTCGAAGCTGTGAAATGCTCGTTGCAGATGCTTTTGTGTCTCTGTTCGAGTTTGGGTCGGATCAATCAAGGCGCGGAAGAGGCGCCAGGTACTCCGGCTGGACATTTGTCGAGCGGCCGTGTTGCAACGGTCCACCCAGTTAGAGTCAGCGAGCTGGGCCGCGTACTCTGCTGCTCGCTGGGTGAGCTCAGCGATGCGAATTTTGAGCTTTCGGTTGTGTTTTTGCCGGCACCATCGGCGGACGAGGCTGCGCCGGGCCTCCCAGAGGTGAAGGAGATGGTTATCCACCGCCGGAGTCGCCTCGGAGAGTTTAATTTGTGTTTCTGTGGAGCGTAATGAGGAAACCAGTTGCTGGGACCAAGCATGGTATCCTTGCTCCTCAATGGGTGTCGAATTGGCGTATATTTGCCGAAACTTCGTGTAATCGGGTAATTTTGCCTCTCCGTAGGGTCTTGCCAAAGGGTAGGTGCGAATGGTTGTGTTGAGTATGCAGTGGTCGCTGCCGAGGGTCTCTTCAGTGTTGACCCAATCCGCATACTGAATGTTTTTTGTGAGGGTAAGGTCCGGACATGTGTCCCGGGTCACGGAGTTACCCACGCGAGTTGGGTAGGCAGGGTCGGTGTGAAGAGTTAGGCCCAGCGTGGACATAAGTTCCGCCAATTTACGTCCACGTTTCTCTTCACGTGCATACCCCCAGAGTGTGCTGGGGGCATTGAAATCACCCACAATCACCAGAGGGTCTCTGCCCGCAGCCTTTAAAGCGCGGCTAAAAAGGTCTGCGAATGTAATGTTGCTTAGTTTCGGTGAGCAATAAATGTTTAGCACGTGCAGTGGCGGGTCCTGTTTACGCAGCGGAAGGAGTGTCACCATCACGTACGAGAAAGCTGGCTTAAGGTCGAGATCAACTAGGTTGGCCGTATAATTTTTGTGCACGCAGATGCAAGATAAAGGGTCCTGCTGAAACGTAGTATAGTTTGTGAGTGTGGCAGCACTCCCTGGCTCCTGGAGGGCTACCACAGCAGGATGGTTTTGAAATGCTGCGAGGAAAAGCCGGAGGTTGGCGCGCTTAGTGTGAGCCTTAAAGCCCCGACAATTCCACTGGGTGATTTGGATGGGAGTGGCCGTATTGGATCGTGGGGACTTCCGAATTCTAAGGGAGCCCGCCATGGTCAGTGGAGTTATCGAGCGATTGCGGTGGCGGTGCTCCCGAGCCAGCACTCGCGGGGAGGGGGGTGTCCTCAATTCCGGAGGCGGAGCAGCTGTCATCATCCTCAAATTCGATCTGTCGTCGAAGCGTTTTAGGGTACCGGCCAGACACGTCCTTAATTGGGCCGGCTCGTTTGGTGAAACGCGCAACTTGTTGGGCTATCAGGGTAGGGATGGTTTCTGTCATTTTAGCAATGGCGGCATTTACAGCCGCTGAGATTTGGGTTTCGAGGACAGTTATACGGCTGTCCATACGGACCTCAAGGGTGTTCACACGAGCCTCGAGTGCGGCAACCGCGTCTGCCGCCCCCGCCCCGGTCTCACTCTCCATTACCTCTACTGCGGGGGGAGGAGGAGGGGAGACTAGTTGGGTCTGTTTGGCCTCGGCTTCCGCTAGTCTTTTCTGTAACGCTTCGATTTGTGCCTGAAGTTTGGCAATAATATTTTGGTCGGCGTTACGCGATGAAGAGGGGATGATAGGGAGGGATGAGGAGGCAGCTCTACCCGTACCACCCACCTGCTTTCCGTTTTTCACGGCGTTGGCCCATGGCCTGGCTTCGCCGCATGGTTGCGCCGTCGGCTGCTTTTCGGTTCCTCCAGTAGGGGAAGCGGGCTTGTCAGTCTTGGCGACTTCCCGGCGTGGTGGCTCACTGGGAGTCTGATCTTTGCGCCGTTTCTTGGACGCCCTTTTGGACTTTCTGCCCTGTTGTGCGGCCACCTTGGAATTACGGTACTTGGCCGTACATGCTCGAGAGTTTGTGGCGTGTGCTCCACCACACACAGAACATACGGGTACACATTCATGAGGGGCCCGCACCCCCTCCTCCACAAGCGGGACCTGCTGTCCACACAGGCCACACGTATCCGGTCGTGGGTTGGGACAAGTGTCCATCCGATGGCCGACGACACCGCACTTGCCGCAGGCCGGGATCGTCCGGTAGTAAGGTTTGACCGGGATCAGCATTGCGTCGTAGTGAACAAAACGTGGCTTCTCCTTGCCGGCGAAGGTTACACGCGCCTTGTTCGATGTGCCAAATTTACGCACCTCGACGATGGTGCCTGACCTCCAGCGTACGCTCTCTCGGAGCGTCTCCGTCGTATCTGTGTTGCGGACTACAATAACTCCGTGGCAGACATTGCTATCATCTTGTCGCAGGTACCCGTTGAGCAGAACCTGCCTGTGCTCGATGTTTACCACGAAGTCCCCGATCATTTTGTCCGCCGTGTCAGGGTCCGGGGTGTAAATCACGATCAAATTTTGCTCTCTCGATGGAATAACCGTCAGCGTCTCAGCTCGCTTGGGCCCGAGGTATGCCTTAAACGCAGTCCCGTACCAGTTCTCTGAGAAAGCATCATGCAATGAGATGCACTCTCGTGGCTTTACGACTATTACATAGTCGTCCGGACTCGGTTTCGGAAACGGGCGAGGCTTCCATTTGGTGAGAAACTTGCCCTTGCGTCCCACAGCGCGCGAAGCGGGAGGCTGCGTCTTGTCAGCTGGCGTGCCGGATGCCGAAACAGCGGCGGACGCCGCCTTCTTGGCGTTGGCTTGCGAGCGGCGTTCCACCGCGTCGTTGAGAGCTTGGCTCCGAAACCTCGGTGAAGAAGCAGAGTTTGGCGTTTCGGAAATCGGAATCGTTTCCCACGTCATGGCATGCGGGTCGTATCCACGCTGCATGAGAGTAGCGTCCATGTTGCCTCGGAAAGCCGGTCCCACGCCGCCGGGCGTTGGCGTCGCCGTTTGGCCTAACGGCGTCGCCAACGTGGTCGGGTGATGATCGGCCGTAAAGTTGTCAAAAACGGGCCCACCTGGATGACACTGGTATCCACGTGTTGCCTGTGAGTAGCCGAAACGATTGATGCTGGTCTTGACGGGGTACTGTGAAGTTGCCCGTGGTTCCAGCCGAAAATCAGCGGAGCCGAAGCGCATCACGTCCTACATCATCGCGCGCTTGCAGCGCCCCCGCCTCCCAGCAGCGTCTGACCCAGGAAAGATCAAGGGCAGTGGCGAGTGGCTGGCTCCAAAAAGTCTCGGGGAGCTGGCCGCCTGAGTTCGTCGTCGCTTTCACGCGGCGGCGATGGGACGACGCCTTGAGCGTCAGCCGGATAGTGGTTTAGGTGTTGGTAAGGTAAGCGTCTTTCGCTCGGCTTTCTCTCATCACGATGGCGACGATTAGATTGGCGACGCTAAATGTACGTGAGCTTTCTGCCAAACGGCGGCGAAACCAGCTTTACCGCCTGATTATAGAACAAGATCTAGACATCGTCGCTGTACAGGAAACTAAAGTAGAGAGTGAAGAGCACGCTGAGCGAATGGTGCAGCCTTTCACGAGACTGTTTGATGTGTGCGTTTGTCACGCGGTGGGTATATCTGCAGGTTGCCTCTTGTTCGCATTCGGCAGAGCCTTAATGCGAAAGTGGAGTCTGTAACTACCTGCGAGGCGGGTCGTTTTATTATATGTGATTTATCCCTACGAAGAGAAAAATGGAGAGTAATCTGTGTGTACGCACCCACTGTGATTCAAGATCGAAAGGAGTTTTTTGAAAAACTTGATGTGTATTTGAAATGTGAACGTAAACTAATTTTGGCCGGGGATTTTAACTGCGTTTGTTCGAGTATAGATAAATCAAGTTCCAGGCCATACAGAGATTTAAGCACTGCCGTTCTAATCAATATGGTGGCGAAAGCTCAGCTAGAGGACGTGGGTGAATGTCTTTGCAGTGGAAAAGGGGTTACGTTTACCCACTTTCAGCGTTCAAGCCATGCTAGATTTGACAGAGTATATGTGTCTTCCGAAATCATTCCTTCGTGCCATGATTACAGAGTTACACCTGTTACGTTTAGTGATCATTGTTTGGTTTCATTCTCAATGGGTAAACATAAAAGGAATAACAAACATTTCTCTTGGGACCTCTGGAAATTTAATGTAAAGCTACTAAAGGATGAAGAGTTTAATCGGATTTTTATAGAGGGCATAGAAGACTTAGCAAATAGAACACATAAATCCTGGGGACATAAGTGGGAAATATTTAAACAGACCATTAAACTGAAAGCACTTGAGAGAGCCAGTATTCTGAGACATGCTGAAAAAGAACTTGAAGTGCGCTTGCGTGAAAACTTGCAACAGTTAGTAGCGGATGAATGTACTCAGGCCGGAACTTTTTCAGAGGAGATAAACATAACTAAACAGAAGCTAGAGTTGATAGACCAAGAACGTTATCGTGGAGCATTGATTCGAGCTCGAGCAGAAAACTTGGTAGCGGGAGAAATGCCAACAAAACGAGCTCTTGGAGCTGAGAAGAGACATGCCTGTAAGAATGAAATAAGAGAAATAGAATATAAAGGAACAGGGTGCCATACGAAAGAAGCAATATCTGGTGCTTTTTTCGAATATTACAAAGAGTTATTCACACCAACCAGTGTACACGCAGAACGTTTCATTAGCGATTTCATTTCATTAATGCCAAAACTTGATGATGAAAGAAAGGAAATTTTAGGATTGCCTATAACGGAGCGAGAAGTTGAAAAAGCAATTGATAAGTTAAACAATGGTAAGTCTCCAGGACCAGATGGCCTTAGTGCTGCAGTGTACAAGGAATTCAAACACGTAGTTTCACCTATATTGAGGGAGGTATTTAACGAGGCTTTTAAGTGTAAACAACTTCCACCATCGTTTTTGTCAGCCCACACGGTCTTAATACCTAAAACAGAAGATCCCGCGAAGTTAAGAAGTGTTACTGCATATAGACCAATTAGCCTAACTAATGTTGACTATAAAATATTGATGAAAATATTGGCCAGAAGACTCCAGACAGTTATGACAAAACTGATTGGGCCCCGCCAAAGTTGTGGCATAAAGGGAAGGAAAATAATGACCAACATAAACATAGCACGATCAATCCTAGAAAGTTGTGACGCTATGCATCTCAATGTTACCATGCTTCAAATTGACCTCGAAAAGGCATTTGATCGCGTGCCGCACGATGTGCTCCTTTCATTACTTGAGCACAATAACGTAAGGAGTTTGATTAGTGAAGGAGTGCGCATGGCTTACACTGGATGCACGACGAGATTGGTAATAAATAAAACTGCGGGTGAGCGTATACCTGTGCTGCGGTCAGTGAGACAGGGGTGTCCACTATCGCCCCTGCTTTTTGCTATTTTTATTGAACCTTTCTGTTTAAGTGTAATTAATAACCCTGCAATAAGCGGCTTTAAAGTGCATGAAGCTGAGGTTAGCCTCCTTGCATACGCAGACGACATTGCAGTTTTCTGTACAAATTATGAGAGTATAATGCATGCTGTAAATGCCGTGAAAACTTTTTGCCAGGCGAGTGGTAGTGCCGTGAACTGGGATAAGTGCCTTGGCTTCTGGCATGGGGAATGGGACGTCACGCCAAGAGTATTTCTAAACATTAAATGGCAGGAAACACCAGTGAAGTATTTAGGAGTGCCGCTGGAATTCTATCATGACAGTGAACCGTATTGGGAAAAAAAGAAACACAGGCATTGCGCAATGATGTAGAAAAATGGAAAGGTTGGGGTATTTCAATATTCGCACGGGCCACAACGTGCAACTTGTTTCTGGTGAGCAAGCTGTGGTACGTAATGCAGGTTTTGCACTGCAGTGGAATAAGTGTACAGAAAATACACAGAGTATTTGCAATTTTCATATGGAGCTCTGTATTGGAAAGATCAAGCCGCGCAAACCTGTTCAGAAAAGTTAGAGATGGCGGGCTCGGATTAGTTCATTTGTACATAGGACAACTTGTCAATCGTTTCCTTTTTCTGCGTGATGTAGATGACCCCTTTTTGAGAACTGTTATACAACTAAGGTTATCTAGAGTGCTGCCAGGATTTCCCGTATCATCATCAAATATGCAAGGACCAATACAAGGATATTTAAAAAAAGTTGTTTCGTCTTTCCGCTTCTTGTCAGTGAGATTTTCGTTAGATCATCTGGCTGAAGTACCACATAAAAAATTGTATAGAGACCTTGTCGATGTTTTACTGCCTGTTCCAATTGTACCGTCAGCTATATTGTGCAGGCCCAGGACAGGATGTTCTGAAACGTGTTAAAAGAATGCTTGTAGCACCAGGGGTCAAAACTTTTTTCTTTAAATTACATACTGGTACCTTACCAGTTAAAACGTGGTTGCAGGATAAGGGAATATTCGTGCCGTGGAGCACAAATTGCCACTTGTGTAATAAACCGGAAACAATTGAACACGTGTTTATAGATTGCTGGAGCGGGGTCTTTTTCTGGGACATAATGCAAAAAACCTTGAAAAAAGAATTACCGTTAAGTCCACATGGCATCCGTTTTCTTTCGGTTAAAAACGAGGCAGGTGTACCTTATGATCTTATCATGCTTCTGGGCCTGCACAGTATATGGAAAACCCGATGTGCCTTTGAAAACGCGGATGTAGAAGTGCTAGCTGTGCGCCAATATTTTTGCAAATCTGTGTGCCCTTTTCTTGAAATGCTGAAAAGCAAAGAGGATGTGCCAGACTGGATTGGGTACATTGAGCGATTGTTACAAATGCCCAAGTATTGATTATTAGTCAGCCAAGAGCTGACGGTACCTCAATGAATTCTGTGGGTGTATTTTGTGACGCACTTGAATTTGGACCAATATGTAAATATGTAAAATGTGAACAGTCATGATATGCAAGGCAATAAAAAAAAGGCAGCTGTGGCGTAGTTGGTTAAAGCAACACATCAGTTGGTGAGGTCGGTGGTTCAAGTCCCATTGCAGTTATCGATACTTTCTCTTTTTTTTTGTTCACGCGTGTATTGTTTTAACATTTGCGCCTCCTCATCAGCCCGACTTGCTGCTGCTGGTGGTCCCGTCCACAGGCGCTTTAATATTGCATCTTCGATGACTCTTGCAGGATTGACTATATTTATTATGATGAAGTGTTTTGCGAATTAGTGCTCTTAATCGGCGAGACGCAAAAAGACACAAAAAACTCAAATGCAGCTGGCTGCATAGGTTTCTTCGGCACAGGTGTCAGGAATGTTGATTTCCACGGTTTATCAAAGTTTTGATGGCAGAAAGGTGCACTGCAACGTAGTCTCGGGCAACTTTTTTTATGTCGCTCAGTGTACCATCACCTGACGAGATAACCGGCAGGCCGCTTTCTTTAAAATTACTGACGTGTCACCGCAATGTTCTTGGCAATCAGCACTTGATAAACAATGCCCAAGGGCAAGTGCCGACGGCGTTAGCCCATCTAACTACAAAACAGCTTGTCTGCCTTGCTCAATAACACGCGCGGCCTGTGACAGCACGGGAGAATTCACGTAGCAACGGATGAGAACGGCTGTACGTGTTCGCACTTTACAAAACAGACGACAATGCAGTAGCTCTGGCCTTCGTTGATCACAGGTTTCGTAAGAACATTACAATAAAGTTGGTTCCATCCACCGTATGAACATTTCGCCGACGCACTGGGGTTTCATGCATGTGCGTCCGGTCAGTCACACGTGAACTGTGCGAAAGCATTTATTTCATCGTCGACCTTGCCCTTCGCGACAAGCAAAACTCGGCAGCAAGAACACTTTCACCTTTGACAACACCACGCTTGGCATTGCAATCTAGAAAATGCAGTACGTCCAACAACTGTAATCCGCACATCGTACTGAGAAACTTTGTGGCGCACACACTCAGATGAAGCTGCGGCGCGGTGGACGGCCGCGCTAGCTCCAACCACCAGGTTCAACTAAGCAACCAGCAATCACTATTGCACAGCGGCTATGCACAGCGTCACCATTTCACAGTAATTGCATTCATTGTTTATATATAATTTGCTGTGAGCTCTAAAAAACTACCCTCTAAGGTTGTAAAAACATGAAGTAAATGTTGTGGGGATCTGAGGCGCGCCCGCGACCATTTCGCGGGCATTCCGCCACACGGCCACACCCTTTTGCTTTCCTGCTCTGTTAACACCCCGTGGCGATAGATGGCGCCACGCGCGGGCACGGCGCGCGCCGAGGGAGCGGTCTCTTCTCCGTTGGTCGGCACCGGGTAAGCACGTGTTTCCCTTCGTCCGCGTCCCCTTTGGGAATCGCCGGACTGTAGCCTGCCTGGGGTGGCCTTGGGGCACCTCGGCAGGCGTATTACTTGAGTGCTAGCTTCGGTAGCGTGCAATTATCATGTAGTCGTCCCTTGAAAGATCCTTGGTAAATTTAAATACTTGGCTGGGCAGATGTCTGTTAAATTATTCTCGAATGTCCAGGCTGACTACAAAATGAGCAATGCTAATAATGTTCTTGGCTTGTGCCACAAATTTTTTACCACTCATTCTTTAAAAATATTTCCTAATGCTGTTGTAGTACAACCAAACAAGAATATATACATGCTCTTTAGCATACTGGTATTCACAAACTAAATGACAGTTCATTAAAACTCAAGATAGTTAAACATTCATATTCCATAATTACGATCAAACTGCAGGTGAGTTACCACAACAACCAATCTAGCATTGATGTTTTTATGTTTTCATTATGAATTTACTAATTTGCATGCTTGCTTCTTTTTCACAGAGTATGCATATTATTATACAAGACACCACAACTAACTCATTTATCAACTTCAGTATTTTATCACTTTCAATCAGCCATTATATTACAAAATCTTGAAACAAGTCACTTTTAAGACCCACAAGTTTTCTTGTGCCCTTACAGAGCATCGAAGGCCCTGAAGTGTCAAACAGGCCAAAAGGCATTGGTGAGGCTTGTTCATAGGCATCGGACAAATCTGTTTACAAAATGTGTTAAAGGCACATGCATGCACATGTTTTGGTTTGATTGTACATTAACATTAAGAAAGGAAGGAGAGGTGCGACATTTCTGGCACAAGCCAAGCATGTGGTTAGCATTGCTAACTTTCACTTCACTTCACCTTATTACCTTAAAGTGAGGGGGTATTACACAAGGGGTGGGTTAACAAATGGAGGTTACAGAGAGTGATCTTCTGACAAACAATATGTATTTATGTTTTACACAAACGTTGATGAACGTTTGTGTAAAACGTTTGTGATGGCTGCAATGTTACCGGGAAGGCCATTCCAGTCCACTGCTGTGCGAAGAAAAAATGAGGCAGCAAAAGTAGTAGTGCGTGCGCGTGCGATTGAATAAGGATGGGTTGTGCGCTGAGATATGCGCTTTGGTGGGATGATGTAAGGTGCTTGATTGAGGGAACTGCGAAAGAACTTGTGAAACAAACAGAGGCTGGCGATGCGGCGACGCACAGAAAGATTACCAATATCAATGTCACGTTTTAGGGATGATATTCTTATGTCGTATGAATATGAAGAGTGAATGAACCTAGTGGTACGATTTTGTACAGATTCTATTTCGTTTATTAGGTATATCTGGTGCGGGCTCCAGATGGGCGCTGCATATTTTAGTTTAGGTCTGATGAGCGATTCGTAAGCCAGAAGTTTTATGTCTAGTGGTGCGTGACGCAAATGACGCTTTAGGAAACCGAGAGATCTGTTCGCGGATGATATGATGGTGTTGATGTGTGTGTCCCATGAAAGGTTATATGTTAAGGTGATGCCTAGGTATTTATATGACTGAACTTGTTCGATAGTGGAATTAGAGATTAGGTATGAGAATGATAAAGGATTACGCTGGCGTTGAAATGAGACGAGTTTGCATAATGGGGTTAAGCTTCATTAACCAAAGGTCACACCACCGTTGCACGAGATCCAGATCCTGTTGGAGTGTAGTTTGATCAGAAACGTTAGTAACTGTGCGATAGATGACACAGTCGTCAGCAAATAAACGGATATGGGAAAATACATGAAAAGGAAGATCATTAATATATATTAGGAACAAAAGGGGTGCGAGTACAGATCCTTGGGGGACGTCGGATGTTACTGGGAGGGAGCTAGAACGGGTACTTTTAATGGAGACGAACTGAGAGCGGTTAGTAAGAAATTGTGTGATCCATGCAAGAATGTTGGGGTGCAGGTTCAGCTGGGAAAGTTTTAACAGCAGGCGTTTGTGCGGTACCTTATCAAAGGCTTTTGCGAAGTCGAGAAAGATTGCGTCGGTCTGAAAGTGACGGACGAGAGAAGAGTGTATATCATGAATAAATATAGCAAGTTGGGTTTCACAGGATAATGATTTACGAAATCCGTGCTGGGAAGAAAGAAAAAAAATTGTTGGTGTCAAGAAAGTTCATGAAGTGTGAATATATGACATGTTCCATGATTTTGCAGGGGACGCTTGTTAGAGAGATGGATGGATAATTTAGGGGAGAGTGTGTGTTACCTGATTTGTGGACTGGAATGACCTTTCCCTTCTTCCAGTCATCTGGTAAAATTCCTGTTTCGAGTGACAATGAGAACATCATCGAAAAGTACACTGCAATGATTTCCTTAGTATTTTTTAACAATTTAGAGTTAATATTGTCTACGCCAGCTGATGATGAAAGTTTTAATTTGTCAGTGAGTGATGAAATACCACTAACAGATAACACAACAAGGGCCATCACTGGTATTGTCATAGTAGGTGGCGTAGGAAACGGTACGTTGGCTTCTTTAGTGAACACTGATGAGAACGCAATGTTAAAGATATTGGCACAAACAGTGTCGCTTACGTCTTTATTTTTATCGTTTGTAAGCATGATGTCTCGTGTTTGTTGCGGGTTTATGATTTCCCAGAATTTTCTAGGGTTAGATTTCAGAATTTTAGATAAATCATTGTGATAGAATGTCTGTTTCGCTTTTCTAATTTCAGCATAATAAGCATCTTCCGCAGCATAGTACTTGCCCCATGTGTACGCATTACCATTAAACTTCGCAGCTCGGAAGAGGCGCTTTTTTTTATTTTCAAGTGTTTTCAAACTTTTGGAAAGCCATGGTTTATTTTAATTGGCAGTAAAGCTCACTGTGGGGATGAAATTATTAGTCAGGTCAGTTATCTTGTCCTTAAGCATTAGCCAGCTGTCATTGAGAGAACAGGAAACGAGATTGAGTTCGAAGTATGGTAGGAAATCTCGTAATTCACGATTAATTAATTCATAATTACCCTTATCATACAAGTGAATCAATTTGCGGAAAATGGGGCGTATTTTTGGGGTAAAGTTAAACATGATATGAATGACTTTGTGATAGCTGATTTCACGTAAGTATGCAATAGATTTTAAGCTTTCAGGGCTATTTGTTAGTACCAGGTCTAAAATGTTTGAGGATTCACTAGTGACGGGCGTTGGTTCAGTTACCTGTTGGATGAGGTTAAAGTTGAGGCAAACATCGACGAATTCTCTTGCTTCAGTATTTCCCGAGGTTGGTGAAACCTGATTGAGCCAATTAGTGGAGGGAAAGTTAAAATCCCCGTAAAGCAGAATACGTGTGTTAGGGTGTTTATTAGTTAGCTGGGATAAGATTTCGTTAAGTTTGCGGGGGAAGTCTGGGTCAGTTCGAGGGGGCCTATAGCATACGCCAAGTATTATTGCTTCGGGAGGGGCACGGCATATTACCCATAATGATTCTAGTTGTGAAGATGTGTTGATTAGAGAGCATGATAGTTCTTTTTTAGTGGCGATGAGTATGCCTCCGCCACGTGCATTTTTATGATCGTGACGAAAGAATATGGTATTTATCCCACACTATAACTTTATAGTTAGTGCGGGAGTTTCAGATTGATTCCACCCTATTTTTTTAGCAATATATCTATAACATGTGGTACAAATAGTTTCTGTTAGTAATTTCACAAATGACAACACTATTATCAGCAAATCATGACAAAATTTAGATGAGAGCAAGGAAGGGGCATTGGCAGTTAAAATGAGAAGTAAGCTGGGCTTAGCTGAGCACAAAGTGAGTTTAATTTCATGTGAAGCATTCAAATTACTAAACTTTGTTCGGTAGTGCCAAGGTCCAGATGACTTAATTTTAAAGTAAATGTTTATGACTGACCTTGTCAAATGTGTTAGAAAATTCTAAAATAATTCAGTCTATGAATCACTGCATCAAGAGAATGGCGCAATTCATGAGTAAATAAGTGGAGTCTAACTTTGAAGCGTAGTTTTAAATCTATACTGCGTAGTGTTGTATGAAATGTAGGGCGATATAGACGTACTTAGCTGCTGAATAAGCTTTGTTGAATATAATAATAGTAGTGGTAATACAACATATGTGCAAGTTAAAATGAGGAAAAATAATAATGAATTTTTTAAAATCCCACAAGAAAAAATAAAATTAAAAAAAATTACCGCATATTCATGTAGTGATTGACGATGAGTGGGGTGAAGCGTCCGTCTGTGGATGTGTTGATGCGTCCGATCGCGTTCGAGAATGCAGATGACGCATGGGTAACACCGATGAGACGCGTGCCAAAGGAGCCGAGCGCAAGCGTCTTTAACGTGCGTGCCACTCTGCATTGTTCATGCCCCACCAACGATCCACTACGTATGGTGACTATAAAGGAGACTGAGAGATCCGCTCGTTCTATGCATACACAGGTACAGCCCCCCCATGCAGCCAATCTGATTGATTTGTGGGGTTTAACGTCCCAAAACCACAATATGATTATGAGAGACGCCGTAGTGGAGGGCTCCGGAAATTTTGACCACCTGGGGTTCTTTAACGTGCACCCAAATCTGAGCACACGGGCCTTCAACATTTCCGCCTCCATCGGAAATGCAGCCGCCGCAGCCGGGATTCGAACCCGCGCCCTGCGGGTCAGCAGCCGAGTACCTTAGCCACTAGACCACCGCGGCGGGGAGGCAGCCAATCTGAGAGTAGGGGTACAGCGCCATCTAGTTATCTTTACCCAACTGCAGTTTATATGTAATTCTTAAGAAAGCGCTGTCTATTATACTGTTGGGCAAATACTGCCTTCTTTTCTTTGTTTTCTCTTCTCTTGGTTATGCGTGACGCTTGTACCATGTATAAGGACACAGTGAAAGATGAGGCATCAGTACCAAAAGGACTTATTTGGTTTGCATTCTTTTATGATTTGGGGGAAGTACGAATATTTATAGCAACTTGATTTGGAAGTGTATTTATTAAGTGTTTGTGAGTGCCTGTAATGTGTTAACCTAAAACGACAGAAAAAAATTACTTTTGACGTGTCGATGTTTATGTCACTATGAATTAATTGAAACAAAATCTTTAGTCTTGCTGTTTTGGCCTACATTGTAGTGTTAATAGACCAGCTTCGTTTGCAACTCAGTAGGAGAATTCGTTAGATTGCATTTGTTATAAATATACCTCATTGCCTTCCTGTGCACCCCCTTTTAATCCTCGCAATTAGTTACTTTGTATGTGGAAACCAAACAATACTATTATAATCATGTTAGTAATATATTCATTTATTATTATTATATTATTATTATTATCATTACCATTGCATTGATAACATTGCACTTGATTTGCAGTTTACTCATTAAATCTGTATTTCACTGTTACACTGTTCAAGGCAGTATTTATAATATCCTTACAGAGACCTACATATTTTAACTGCATTTAATGGACTCAGATATATCAGCCAGTCTTGTGGCACACCCTACAGGACAAGAATATTTTCGTCATTTCAGGACATCCCGGGGATGTTTTTGATTTTTAAAGGAGGTACGTATTAGGGAATGACTGATGCACGGCTACCTTTTTTTCATGCAACCTTACCTTATCTCCAAAAGATCAGGTGATGGCAGTATGAGGCAAAGCAGTTAGACCTTTTCAGAGTAGCTTTATGCCTTTCTATAAATTGCAGTGCCATGTCCTCCTCTGGCAGAGAGGTGCTAGGCAATAGGAGGTAAGGGAGTGCCAGCCCCTTTAAACTTCGATGCAGCACACAGCAATATTTGGTTGTGCATATGTCCTGTACTTTACACAAACTGTTTTTTAGTTGTTTGCACTGCTTGAAATACCCTATGCCTTTTTGAAATGAAACTTGTACTGGCATACAATGAACTGTAAATGTTGTCAGCATTAGATGTACAAAAAAAAACCATCATGAAGGCAGTGTGCCCTTATCACTTATTTTACTTGCACTACAGCTATTCTGAAATGAAGATAATAATAATAATAATAATAATAATAATAATAATAATAATAATAATAATAATAGTAATAATAATAATAATAATAATTCACACCAACTGGTTTCATTATAACAAATGATTCCAGCTGATTCCATTTCCAGGCTAGCTGGTTTCATTTTCAGTCTCGAGTGGTTCATGCTAGGACCAACTGGAACACGTTGCTAATCTGTTGGCTTGTACTTAGTCCCAACTGTATACAGCCATGGTTTCAGTTAAAGTGAACTGTAACCATAGAGTATTTTCACCTGGAAAGGAAAGAATGTAGAAAGTGATGCATCCAAAGGCAGAAAAGAAAACAATGAGGAAAGATAAAACAGGGAACAGAGCAAGAAAAAAAAAGGCGAGCTCTCAAAGAGAAAGAGAGAAGAAAAAAGAGAAAGAAGGAGGCACACGCACACTGAACTTTTCTCGCCCTCATTTTTGAGGGCTCCTCGTTTTTTTCTATGCGTCACTTTTTTACCATTACCTGGCTAAATTTTTGCTCCTATACACAGACTGACTTAATTGATGGCGCACTCAGATTTAGCGTACATGCTCGTTGTCACATCCTGTCCCAAAATTCTCATGCCTGTCGTGCCAGAAAACAGCCATGCAAGGAAATGTGGTCAGACGTTGCACGAAAGTCTGATTCTGCTACCATACAATGTCACAGTGCGATGTCAGTGACACCTAAGGTCGCAGAAACAGACACTGTTCATGGGTACCCTTCACTGCCAATAACTGCAGTGGCATGCACGAGGGCTTCAGCTGTGACTGTTTTCGCTCAAGTAAAACGGCGCCCTGTGCGTGCTCCTGCACTTGTCGGTGGTGTGTGGATGCAGCACAAAGTGAATAAGACTGGGCATACTGCCGTGCCACTGTGCTCTGCTGCTTTTGAGCAGAGCCCACCTTCTGACTGTGGGCCAACCGACGCCTGCGGCGTAACATCCACGGTGAGCCCCCAGTCAGAAGGTGTGGCTCTGCGCAAGGACTGCAGTGTGGCTGACACCAGTACTTCCTCACCTCGTGGTGAAGACCCTGAACAGGAGCAGAAAGCAACATCAGCAAAATATTCACACAGCCATATTTGCACAGGTGGAGGAAATCTTTCTGTAGGGAGCACATTCAACCCTTATAAGGAGTTTAAAGCTAACTTTGAAGGATGGAAAAGTGAAGGGTTCCATCCGATGCATATTGAAAGATCAGATAAAAACCCATTGTGTACTGAGAAAGATTTAAACAAAGCAGACTTTCCTTATGTTCGAGTTAAATTTGTTTGTTGCCACACAGGGTATCAAAATCCGAGGGGACAAAATATTCGACCCAATCAACGCTTCAACGGTACAGGTTGCAACGTTGAACTTAAGCTTGCGCTGCATGTTTCTCTACAGCCCTATTATGAAGTTGTAAATTTAGCGAATGTGCACAACACTAAAATAGGTCCCGAGATTTTTGTATGGTACAATAATAATCGTGCATTAAGTGCTTCTGAAGAAGAGCAACTTCAGGACTTAATTTCTTGTAATGTGAAACCTAAAGACCTAAAGGATGCCATTCTGACGAAAACAGGAAAACACGTTAATTCTCGTGATATCACAAACTTGAACCATAGAACAGTTCAAGAAATTCAGGACAATGCTCATCATGGAGCCCTTCTGTTAGAAAAAATCAACGAATTGTTTTATGAAAACTCTGGGTTGAAGGTTCATATTGAAAAGAATACAGAAAATGATCTATTGTACGTATTGCTTCAATCGGAGCATATGGCCCAGTTACTAGAAAAATACCCTGAAGTGTTGTTCTTTGATGGTACGCATAAAGGGAATAAAGAAGGGCATATCTTGCATTCGATTCTGTGTGAAGATGGAACAAGCTATGGGAGGCCTGTATGTTATGCATTTGTTCAGCGGGAGACATCAGAAATATTAAAGTCTTTCCTAGAGACATTCCTTTGTTTGAATCCTGTCGTAGAGGAGAAGTGCAAAAATGTGGTAATGGACAAAGATTTAAATGAATTGAATATAATTGAACAGCTTCTGCCCAAATGTAGAATCTTGTTGTGTTCTTGGCACGTGTTAAAGTACTTACACATGAAAGTGATGCAGCATAAGTCAAACAGTCTAGATAAGAAGTATGTTAAAGATATAGTTACGAAACTGGTTTTTGCACATACCGTAGATATATATCAAGAGCACTTGCAGGACTTGGAAGAAGCACTTCAAGATGACAAAGCCTTTCTGCAGTACTTTTATAAAAATTGGCACAGCTGCAAGATCATGTGGGTTCATGCTTATCGTGCAAATGCATGTAGTTTAGGAAATAATACTAACAATTGAATGGAAAGCCATAATCAAAAGTTAAAAAATTATCTAACACGTGACATGCACTTAGTGGAAGCAGTGAAAGCTCTGATAAGGTATGTGACCCATGATGCTCTAGCACTCAGCCATACGCAATATTAAGAAATGAGAACTTGCATTGACGCCAGTAAGACTGATAAGTTTTGCATTGAGGTGTCAGCAAAATGCACAGAATATGCTAGAAAATTGGTATGTAAAGAATATGGGCTGTTTATGAAATATCCAGGAGACTCTGTTGTCTCTGATGGCAAATGCACCGTTTTTGTTGGCAGTAAGCTTTATGAAGTTACTAATAATATGAGGACATGCATATGCACATATAATGCGCAGTACCAGCTACCCTGCAGGCACATTCTTGCAGCTAGATCAAAAAATAATATGGAACTGTTTGATGAAAGTTGTGTGTCAAAGCGCTGGCCTAAATCTGATTTTGTGCAGACCGACCAGACAGTGTCACCAGACAAACTAAGCATTTTAACGACAAGCATGGTAAAAAAAGGTACAGCCAAAACTTGATAACTCAGAGGCCAGATATAAACATGCATATGCACGTCTGTTGGAACTTTCAAAGGAAGCTGCTAATGTACTAGCCCAATGTAGCGCAACTGAACTTTGCGAAAAATTGAGCGAGTGTGAGGACTTTTTTCAAAATCTTGTTACTTACCCTAGAAATAAGAAACATGATTCACCACTTCCTAAAATAGCACAAAGTGATGAACAAGTTAGTGGGGAAGGAAAAGGCTTAGAAAAGTCAAAAGAAGTAAGTAATTCGTGGAGTGTAGACCTGAACGACTATCTATTGGCCAAGTCTGTAGATGATGACTCTATGAAGAAGGGCTCCACAAAAGATAAATCGGAACTGAAAGTGCAATCTGGTCAAGTTAAATCTGATTCAAAACATGAAATTAACTTTACTATAGCCTCGCATGATGATAAGATATGTCGGGTTGTAGCAAAGACATCGGACACTAGCTCTTCGCCTAGTGATTTTCGCACAGCAACTGACAGCACTTAGCATACCTATAGTTAAATCCGCTCGCGGCCGACCACGTAAGAGATGTGCACATGATACGAAGCGGGGAGAAAAAAGGCTATGTTTGCATGTTTTTAAAAGCTCTCAATTTAAAGAGAAGGCACCTGTGACAGTCGTTGGTAGAACAGTGGAAGACATTAGTGACCTTATAGCTGACGCGATTTGTGGCCCCAATAACGGCAAACCGTACAAAATAAGTTCCTGTGATTTAGTGGCCTTACGAGGCACGGGATGGCTGTCAGATGTAATCGTAAATCAGCGCAATTTATTATTTCGCGTCAGTTTCCTGGTCTGTGCAATTATCAAGATGTTCTTCTTGGGGAGAGCTTGAAATTTAAGAAGCGAGACAACTTTATTCAAATTCTGCATATTCCAAGGCATTGGGTTACAGTAACAAATTATGGTGCCCCTACAAACAGTGTTTTTCTGTATGATTCGTTAGACCAGGACGTTATGCCAAGTGTAGCAACTTAAGTTATGAACATAATGAGTCTAGCTTCTAACACTCTCACCATTCACGCTAAGGCAGTACAGCGTCAAGAGAACTTTTATGACTGTGGCGTTTTTGCCATTGCTAATGCATTCACCATTGCATCTGGCGTCGACCCGTGCACCGTTGCTTTTGATCAGACCTTAATGCGCAGGCATTTAATATCATGTCTTGCAGACAATGAGATGGTGCATTTCCCTATTGCTACAATGCAAGTGCCCAGGGTAAAACCAAATCAAGTTGCTTTTTTGTTCCAAAGTAATATTACATGTTTAAACCATTAAAAAATCAGCCTTAAACTGAAACCATATAGTTCTATAGCTGCTGATTTGAGACCTTTCTATAGATTCCAACTCTAGGTTATTAATATACGCGGTCATCATCATTAGCATTCTTAGTTCTTCTGCCCCACAAAGAATTTTAAAATGACTTTCTTTGGTCCATGTTATCCAAAGAGATAACTTTCTGCAGGTGTTATTTATCCCGAAAATAATGCAAACCATTATACTATATGCACCTTGCTTTTAAAAACTAAGTGGTCTGAGGAAAAGTTAATAAATTTTGATGCCTATCGGTCAATAAAATGAACTGTGTAAATAACGCAGGCCAGAAAGTTATTATTTTTGCGGTATATTTTAGGGACCATGAGCATCCTAGCATGTTGCAACCTTTTTAGAT
The DNA here is from genome assembly GCA_013436015.1 of Rhipicephalus annulatus. Taxonomy (NCBI): domain Eukaryota; kingdom Metazoa; phylum Arthropoda; class Arachnida; order Ixodida; family Ixodidae; genus Rhipicephalus; species Rhipicephalus annulatus. Next base: position 662,427 of record WOVY01016091.1, on the reverse strand, counting down.
GTTTAAGTATATAAATGTATGAAACCTTTTAAAGGGGCCCTAAAAGCATACTATTGGTGCACTTTTTGTGGTGCACGGTTTGTTCCGTGCTAAGAAAATGCCTTGTTTAAAAAGAAGTTATATAATTATAGGTCAGCATGCTACAACTGGTATTTAAACAACTTTACAAGTAGGTCTTCTTGACATTTTGTCCCTTAGGTGGCGTGAAATACAGTAGTAGCAGGTGTGGTAGAAGGGAAGTTTAGCTATTATGAGCAGACACCAGTCAGTAGCTTCGGAGAAGCTTCTGTGGCACAGGTAGGTAATTTGAGAGAACTTTCACTGCCCCCCCCCATTTTTGGGGGATGATTGAAGCTAGCCATGAGTCTTGTCGGCGGCTCTTAGTTCAAAGAATGAAATAGAAAGAACCAAGCAGTATTTCATACCAGATTTGGGCGCACGTTAAAGAACTCCAGGTGGTAGAAATTTCCGGAGCTCTCCACTACGGGGCCTCTCATAATCATATGCTGGTTTTGAGATGTCAAACCTTACATATAAAAAAATAAGCATTGCATACCAGATTTTAATGCGCTGAAATCGTCTTTTCTACTGTGGACAGTTTCAGTAATTACTTTTTTTGGAACTCGACTATGTCATTTTATAGAGTTACAGAGTTCGCAGAATATTGCATGGGTGACTCTAGCCTTATCATACATTTACTTCTTTCTTGGTGAACTAAGCCCTGTAGATAATACTGACGATTAGACATTCTTAAAATTTCACTCATCATTCGAACGGGAGAAAGTTTGTGCCTTTACCATCCCTTTCAGATGAAAAAAATTTGTTCCTTTGTGATTGAATGCCTGACTTCGTTTTCAAGGCTGTCCTATGTGGAAACACATACTTCGGCAAAATGAAAACTAATGCGGGCAGATGGTGAAAATTTACTTTTTCAACTGCAAATAAATTTTATGTGATAGTATTACAATGTAAGATATTCTTAACGCATTAACAAATAGTTATATTCTGAACATTCCCTAGAAAACAGCATTATTTCTCGTAAAAGTCTAAATGTTTGCTATGGCAAAGTTTGATTCCACTAGGCTGGCTGCAGTTTGAGACAGCAGTTCAGCATGGCCTGTATTAGTTTCATACTGTCTAAGTCTCTGGGCGGAGCCTGACCGCTACAGAGCGCGTTCTCGGGTGGCGGATAGAGAAACGTTCCATGATGTGAAGTTGCACAAAGCTACTTCATATCATGGTACATGCAGTTATGCCCGCGGACCAACAGGCTTATAGTCATGGTTTATATTAGTGACAACCATATTTTTGCTGCTGTTAGCGGCCAGTGGTTTTTACACATCACCCAAATTTAAGTCAGTGCACATACTTAGACATTGTGATGTGTGTGTAACATCAGTGCAGTGTTCATGTTGGTTACAATTCACGAGACTATAACAAGGACCTGCTGCCAGCCATCATGTCCTGTTCCTGACCTGCCTTTGGGAGGCTGACTCAGTCGTCTAAGTTGGCGAGCGGGTTCCTGCTTCTGGTCACCAGCCACAATGGTGCAGTGACGAGCCACCATGGTGCATGGATGAGTAGATCTGTCTGATATAAAGTGTTAATGCAGGCTTGTTAATACGCCGTGAACTTGCTATAAACATCACTACAACTAGACAAAGAAAGAAGAAACAGAAGCTGCAAGGGGCATCCTGTCTCTTGCAGCTCTATCTATCAGATGTTCTGATCTCTCTGCTCACATTTGGAGATTGTTTTCACACTGTGACTGAAGCGCTTCTATCCATGACTTATGGGTGAATCGGGCTTATCATCTGCTTCAGCCAACAAATACACCTGCTCTTTCTAATGCTCTTTCTCCTCTTTCTAATGGTTCTCCCATCTTCTTTTTCACTCTCTCCTTTGCATCCTCCCTTGCCTTTCCCACCCCCTATACTATTTAAGGCTATGATTTCTTCTGTCACCGTGCGTAAAGAGCTGAAGAGTTATTATGCTCAGCTTTCAATTGTACGTTCGCTGGTTCGAATATTGCCTCGGGTAAGCAAAAAAAAAAGAAGTATCCTTGTTTTCTTTTCTTCTGCTGCTAAGAAGTGGTTCATTGTAGATAAGACCCGTCTTCTAAAGCTTCACAGGTTCGGAGGTGCCAGTTAGCTTGCCAGTATCCATTCAATTGTTATGACTGGCAGTGCAAGGACCAAGTCTGCAATAGACGCTCATTGGTGTACCAGCCAAATGTGGTGCGCATCCAGCAGAAATGCAATAGGTGTCTGGGTGTGCTGCAGGGAACACGCATCAGCGTTGCTGGGACAGACAGTTCGTGTTTGAGGAGAGGCGCATGCACGGACCGAGGATATGAAAAGCGCGTCGCGTGTGCGCTCAGGGCTCTCTCTCTGGCCTTCGTTATGGCCAGTCCTGTCTCCTGTAAAAGAGCATCTGTACGGCTTGTGTTTTTTACCCCTGTAAATATGTAAATAAATCCTGTGTTTCTGTCGTCAAGAAGCCTCTCAAAGGTGTCTCCTTCCCCGGCACCTGGGTGAAAGCCTGTGCCCCTAACCTCGGTCACATCAAGGTGTGCTTCCCGAAAGTATCGTTGTGGTATGTATTGTGTGCTCAGAATTGACAACAAAGAAGGCATGGTTAAACTTGTTCCTGGTTTATCAACAGGCTTCTTGCAATATGTGCCTGTTTCAAATATATGAGGACTAGGTTTTCTTTTTTTTTTTCAAGTCCTAATTCGTTTGAGATAACACTACAGCGAATTCAAGACGCTCATGTTTGGAAGATTTAAGTAGACTTTCCAGCTGCCCCTTAGCATAGTTGCCACTGCAATTAAGGCATCTGTTTTGGCCCTGTAGCAGCTTTTTTATGCCCCACCCCCCCACACATTGAAGACAGCCAAGTCAATTTTGTATGCCACTTACTGTCTGTATATTGTTGTCTACACAGCCTGCTTCAATATTTTTATACTGTTTTCACACTTTGCGGCCACCAGGGTTGCCACCTTTTCTCAAACAAAGAACAGGCCCTTAAACGAGAGAAAGAGGGAAGGCCGAGGATACCTGGAGATTAATGTCCAACAATAGACACCATGTCAGGTCTTTGGCATACAGTGCCATTTAAAAATAATATTGCTTTCCTTGAGTCAAATAAACCTAATATAAACGCAAGAATTGCTCACTGAGCTAACCTACTAGTCTAATTGCTGGCATAAAAATATCCATGGTTAGAATAATACTTCATTTTCACTTAAAAAAGAAAAATTGGGCGACCCTTAAGGTTCGCTTTCAAGAATTGAACACGATAACGATACCCTGGCCCTAGTATGTACTTCAAGCACTTGGTGCATGAAATCTTTTCGAACTTGGTATGCACTCACTATGTGGTCTGAAGCAAATGTGTGCAGCAAAATGTGTGCATTTTGTTATGGCTGGCCACCTTTTAACTATGAAGTCCTTAAGATAATCAAATGTTCTGATGCCTGATTACAATGCACACTTGTATCAAGAAATATTACTGTGATATTACATATTGAATTGTGAAGGCAGTATACAGGACACATGTGTTTACAAAGCCTAACGTTATTTTCACAGAATTTTCAAGCAGATGAAGTTATTTTCCTTAATTTCCAAGCAGATGTGTGGCTGTGCGGTAGAACGCCTGCTTGCCATGCAAACCGCCTGGGCTTGATCCTCCCGCAAACTAGGAAATTTTTTATTACTTATTTTATTTGCATCTTTCTTCATTTTTCCGGTTGCTCACAAGGTTCGTCACTCACAATTAACGATGCCCACGAGATTTTTAAAACTATGACGTTAAAACTGGCATAAAAGGGTACCAATGTATGACTGATTGAATAAGCTTTTACAGCTTATGCCAAATCACATTGGTGTGATGTTGAAATCCCTAGGTCCATTGTTAGTCTACCGATTGTCATGGCTTTCACTTTTATGTCTGTTTAGGGGTGCAGCAATTAACTGGCCAGGAAGTGTAAATAGATCTTTCTTAATTTGGAAACATGCAGAAGTATGATAATGTCAAGCTCCCTTTCCCTTGAGTAATCTGAGTTGTATATGTATATTGAAATGGTGTTTGAAAATCACAGCAGCTGTGCCATTGCACCGCTTTGTGGCAAAAGCCTAGTATCGAGTTCTGAAGGATTTCTGCATGTTGCTTGCTGCAGCTCACAAAATCGTTAATCTGGCTTAAAATTATATAGCATATATATGCATTCTCACTTCAATTCTGCTTATTACGCAGTTTAACTTACCCTTCGAGAGTTCATGGATATTTTTCACATAATAACAGAAATTTGCAGAACTTCATGCCTAAAAATAGTGTGACACAATCATCACTAAAATATGGCCATCAATTTATGAGAAAAAGTGGGACGCATGTGGCTCATTGACCCATGAAGCATCTTTGAATAAGTGGGGTAACACATGTCACATTGTCTCATAAGGGCACTAAGCTGTAATTCTGCTGCCAAATTTTTTGCCCAAAAAGGCCCAATGAAAGCAGTACAGAGGAACACTTCTAAAAGTGTGGGAAAAAAATCGCAGTGAACCTTAATTTCAAATTTTCTACACAATTCTGCGCCTCTGCCTGTGGCATTGAGTCTAGCGGCTCTGTCCCAAGGTCTTCACATACACGTACCCTTTCAGCTTGTGTCTGTCTTGTCGGTAGGTGTCGATAATATTGAAACTCGTCGAAAACAAGGAGAAAACAGCAGGCATAGATGAGTGCACGCATTCATAAGAAAATAAAGAAAAAGGAGAATATTGCTTTTCATTCACATTTAATAAAGCTGTGTCTATGCATGTCTTGTCTTGTATCTGCAACGGATAAGGGCGAACGTCTCAGTTAAGCCTGCATTTTCGCACATAATTGAAATTGTGGTAAAGAATCATGGCAAGCCACTTAGACGTGGTGTCAATGCACTGAATGCTGTAGGTGCGTTTACAAATGCTGCATCATATTTGTGAACTCTATTCAAGTGCGAGATATTTGCTTTTCTCATATATCTTGCATGATTTGATGATCTTGAATATTCGTGTTCTCTTTGGATTCCTGGCTGTATGAAGCAGCAATTTTGCCATATTTTTCTTTTGGCCCGAAATTTTAGCAACAGTGTCTTAGCCACAGCTTCTGGTCTCATTGCCTCTTCTCATAATGATAAAAAATATCAAAGAATGTGCTGTTTTGTGTCATCCATCAAACATGAAAAAACAGTTATTCATGTATGCTATGTTGTTAGGCTATGCAAGAAACTGCTTCATTTTTCATTCGAGTGCACTTCCACAATGATTTTAGACAGATATAATTTTTGCAATTCATAAAGAAAATCTATAGATGCATGCTAAAATTCTCTAAAAAATCTGAACAGAAGAATACCATAAATTTGAATGTTTAGCTACCTGGTACGCAATATGACACCGGCGGAAAAAAAATATTAACAAAATAAAAGATTTTAAGCTCAACGTATTACTGATACCATGCATTGTAAATGTGCAATATATAGTTTCTCAGTTTCTTTAATGTTTCTGGTACACCACAGCTGGAAGGCTTAGTGCTGATGGCAACGTAAAGTGGAAGAGAAAGTTTTACTGAAGAAAAAGTGGGATGTATTCATCCTATTAACCATCAAAAGGTTAAGAAATTGATGCTCAGCAGTGGAGCTTCCTTCACAGCAACAAAAACCTGTATTGAACCACGGTGCATGCACACACCATCCCTCCAGCACTTCGCTCATGCACTCTGTCATGGCAGAATTTGGTACCAATGCAGTGAACAGATGTAGGCCACTGTTTTCAACATGTGTTGCATATAAGACTCGATCAGCAACAAGGTTTGATGAAAACTGTTTCATTGACTTTTTTGTGTTGCCAATGCTTGATTAGACACTCTGAATTACGAGCTTTCCAGTGACATAAAAGAAATGTACATTAAAAAAATTGGTTGGTCGTAGGAAATAATCAGGCCCTCCAAATCCACAGAACCGTTAAGAAAGGGTAAGTATTAATTGGTACAAGCACATTCCTGGAGCTGAGTAGCCAGCTGCGCTACACAGCTTCTCAAGTCTTTTCTTTTAATGTGCCAGGGCGGATGCTGTGTATAATACTGTTGCACAAGTTTTCCTTTTATTTTGGTGTACTTAACATTTTAAAACATTAGTAAACTTTTAAAACATATACAGTTTTGCAAATCATGACTGTTGAATCGAACACAACAAAATTAAATTTGCAGTGTTAAATCACCTATTTATACAGATCGAATCACACTTGTCTAAAACACCCAGCCGACTGCTCTAGTTGCTGTTTTCTGCAGAAATATGTTAATGCTGACGCCGTACGAATATCTAACATGGCATATGGCGTGCTAGGCCTTTGTGCGATAATTTAAGCGTGAACAGAAGCATGTAGCTAAGGTGACATAGAAGCCGTCGCTAACAAGAGACATGCGCTCCGCTGCTCTGGACAAGTGTGATTCCACCTGTACAGCTGCAGTGTTGGCATTTTTTTGGTGCATGAAATTCTCCATGTTCACTTTGCATCTGGTCCATGATATAAAAACATGGAAAGATGGAAATAAAAAGAATAACAAATAAAACCTTCTAAGTGTGAGTGAGAGTAGAAGCCAAGCTGCTTGTGTGGCAAGCAGGCGTTCTACCACAAAACCACGTGCCTGCTCAAAAATAATTTTCATGCTTTACAAATACATGCGTCTTGTACACACGCTTCACAATACAACATGTAATGTCGCAGTATTTCCTGGTACAAATGTATATTGCCACTGGCCATCAGAACGTGTGATTATCATAATGACTTCGTTGTTTAAAGCCAGGCACGAATAACAAAAGGCACAAATGCTACTGCAGTATTCTCTTAGGACCACGTAGTGGGTGCATACCAAGTTTAAAAACATTTCATGCACATAGTTGCTCGTGGTTTAAAGCATACTACCCAGTACCTGTATTGCGTGGTCTATCCTGTGTCCCATCTCTGCGCTCTTCACGTATCAACATCTCGCTTAGCCACCATTTAGAAATCTATTACACAGACTGCAACTATATGCGAAACCCTTCCTGGCACAAGCCACTTTAAACATTTATTACATAGTAATAATCTGCAGTATAAGCTTTTCAAGTAATGTTATCCCGCAAAAAGTATGCACTAGCTGGTTGGAGTATGCACTAGGGATAGGATATCACTGTCGTGTACTACTCAAACCTTAAGGGTCCCCTAATTTTTTTCACCAAACAAATGTAAGATTCATAGATAGTAATGTTCCACAAGCATGGTATTGTAAGTAATCACCCTTTTGGCCTATACTGGAAGAGTGGAGGGGGTGCTGTTAGGAGTGAATTTACAGGCTGTTAAGAGTGTATGGACAAATTTGACAGATTGTTGTGCAAGTATGCAAGCATTAGGGCATGTCAGTTCAGATTAAATACCTGAAAAAGATCACAGGCAGGGGTCCTGATCGATGTGGACTCTTGAAAGCATTTCATGCTAAGAAAGAAGTGATGTGTCATTGACACATCTGTTGAAACTTGGAAGGTCAGGAAAGTATTTCAACCGTAGGTATGTGACATTTCTTGACAGTACATGACTGTGACATTGCACTTCCATACTGCACATGTGTCTGTTTCCTAACATACTTGGTAGCAAAGCCACAACAGGGTGTTTATCAATTTAATTTTTTTCAAATTTAGTGATTTTTCCAGGTTTTTCACATAGATTAAAAGCAAACTCCATGACCATAATGTCTGCTTGGAAAAATGTGCGGTGGAAAGAACACTTTAGCGGTAAAAAAATAAAATAAGAGGCACTCGTATAAAACAAATGAACACATTTTGCACACACACTCATAATGTTGTGAGTGCATGTGGTAAATATGAAAAAATGTGTGTATCTGGTCAAAACAAAACTTGTGACCTAAGCACTGAGGAAGTTGGCTGTTTGGTTTTTGGAACAACCAGAACACAACCACGCAAATAAAATCAACTGCAGCTGCAAGTTTGAAGGAGCCTGCGACAGTCCGACAGTACAGCAAATGCTGCTAGGAAACGTAAAGGTGGCGCTATCTCGCGGCATTCATATAAAACAAGGATGCGGCAGCCCGGCCAGTTGGCTTACTGGAGCACATTCTAGTTCATTATAATGGCTATAGCCTGCAGGCCATTTAGGATTGGATTAGATTACCTTGACCTAGACTGCTGTATTTACTAATGATTTGCATCCCTATTTCATTTGTACATGTCTAAAATATACTTTTCAGCAAAAAGGAGTACTGACGTATTTTATGCAACCTTGTCTTGACAACGACTAACAACAATGTCGCAACAACAAAACCGTACAGCAAAATTGACTTTATCGTTTCTTTCACCCTTTTTTTTTTTTTTTACACAATGCACACATGCTTGTTGGTGTTTTATTTCTCTGTGTTCTGAAACGTGGAGCACAATGAAAGTACTCAGACACCTACAATAAAAGCTGGGGTAGCGTTTGAAGCACTGATGTTTGAATATGGGAAGGAAAAAAGGAATCTGTAAGACCACTACAGCTTCCCCGATTCCATAGGTAAATAAAAGATGCAGAATCGTGAGTTAGGCAAATTGGTGAGTGTTCACCGTAAAATATTTTACAAAGGAACGAGTTAGGAGCAGTCAGAGAGGGTCACAGCGCTGATTTCACAACTGAAATTTATTTGGAAAAGGAAAAAACATATATATAAATTATTGACTCATCAAAACTGTGCACATGTACACATGTGTTACAACACAGAATGATTCATGTATTCTCTAAGACCTTATGTTCTTCATCAAGGCGAGTGTTACATGAAATACTTATGCACTTGTTATTAGATCTAATAAAAAATGCTTTGGCTACTTCACACATGCGCTAATCAACGTGTCAATATTTGATATTTGTTTCCTACAAGTGGGGCACACACAGGGCTGGTTAGTATCGCAATAGTATTTAAGAGATACGTTTGAGTGTCTGTATTGCTGTATCGAGGCACTTTTCAAAAATGTATTTGTATCTCAGTAGTGAAATACTTTTACGGTGTATCGCATGTATCGCGATACTATCCAGGACACGGGTATCCCATTACTTTTTTTTTCTCGTAAATGAGCTGAGACGTGTTGACGATGGGGAAAAAAAATTTCTGCTGTGACCTTGGCAGTCCACAGCAAGATATGCACCCACCATTTCTACATTTCTGCTGAGGGCGAAACTGACTCCTACCTTCTTGAAAGCGAGCTAGTTGCTTTGCTACGCGCATCCCATTGTGCTCTTTCAGGCAGAACTGGAATGTGTTTGAATGATGGCCTGCTTCAGCGTGACAACAATGTTATACTGCTATATTGAATTCCAGCACGGATATTTTTATTGTGAGGAGTATTGTATACTGCACAATGGGCGCCATTTTTTAAATGTATTTCCTCATGCCAATTGAACGAGTAGTGTTTGTTTTTTCTCGTTTTTTTTTCCACTTGTCTTTTGCAGCGCCCATTTGAAAAACTGGAGCTTATTGCGGAAGCCACAAACCACCCATAAAATTTGGTGCCGTGTGCCATCTACGATACTTCTTTCTGCAGAGCATTTCTGAAAAACGCCAGCATGGCCAAACAGCGATTCGAAAGAGGTCTTTTTGAGTTTCCTTTCGCATTCCTTGTTTTGTCCGTTCTTAATTCTTTCTGCCTTTTCTAAGATGTTTCTAGAAAACACTAAACCTTCAACTGGAAGTTCGTTTGTTTATGGTTCCAGCACTTCCCTTGAACTATGCTTCTTCTAGCATAAGTAATACTGTTGCTGTTGAGTTCCCGATCTCAGTGTACAATGCGTGTGACTGATGCTCTCATATGGCATAGTTTTTTATTGGAACTGATATCTGTAAATATGTGGTTATTAACAATTATGTGCAGTGTAAGCATCCTTTGTAATGCCTTAATGACACTCAGAGAATGGCGAAAACATAATAAATCAATTTCATTTGCAAGTTTCAATGTGCTGCACATTTTAAATATTATGCTGCACAAAACAAATGTTTGTATGGAGTATAACTATCCCCGACATAGAGAAAAGTATTTTAGTATATGTATTCTGGAATACTTTTTTGTCTTTTTGCAAACGTATCTCTGAAATATCCTGTCACATGAATTATAAATTTATCTCAGTATCTGTATTTTATGCTTCCAAACTACGCATTTCAATATCTGTATTCCAGAATGGATGGATGGAAAAACTTTATTTTGTCAGAAAGCAACTGAGGATGATTCCGTGTTAGATGGCCATCAACCCAAGGTGTGCGGCGACCTGGCCCACTCCACGACCCTTAACTGGGCGACTGGGTCTGAGCTGGTCAACACGGCCTCCCAGTGCTCAAGGGAGGGATCACGCATAATATCCACCGGTGGCGGCACTATGCTACATTCCCAAAGTATGTGATCATATGTTGCCACAGCCTGACATCATTTGCATTGCGGCTTAATCACCTCCGGGTACATTTTGTTCAACACGTAAGGGTTGGGAAAAGATCGCGTCTGCAGTTTTCTCCAGACGCATTCCTGCGCCTTAGTCAACCGCTTGTGCGGGGGCGGGTAAACCCTCCGCTCTAGTTTATAATGATTCGTTATGTCATGAAAGGACACCAGCCCATCTCTCGCGGACCTCCCCGGAACTGGCGGCTCACCTACCCGGCTGACGAAACCTCGAGCATTCAGGTGAGCCGCCTCGTTCCCAGGGTTCCCAGAGTGTGCTGGTACGCAGACAATTTCTATTTCTCTCATTTCTCGTCCCGTGGCCCCATGCAGAAATGGTGCGGCGGTCGCCGATATTCTGCCCCTCGCCAGATTTCGGATGGCTGTCTTTGAATCACTGAAAATCAAATCTGACTGCGAATTAGTTATAGCTAGCGCTATTGCCGCTTCCTTTGCAGTTTCCGAGGAGCGGGCTTTGACCGATCCAGAGGCGACCAAGCCTCTGGACAGGCGACCAAGCCTGTCCACCACCACAATCACAAAAGCGTCTTTGTCCTTATATTCCGCAACATCTGTATAGACTGCCGCTTTGTACTCACCGTACTCAACGTGTAAAGCTCTGGCTCTTGCCTGCCTGCACTGCGTATGGTTAATCGGATGCATATTTTTGGGCAAAGGTTTTATGTACAGGGCCTTATATAACTCTCGCCGCACCTGAATTTTAGTGTCCCCAGTGGGAGCCTCTGCTCTAATGCCAATCCTTTCCAATATAATCCTGCCCGCTTTGGTTGTCGAAAGCCTAGCGTGCTGCATCACCAGATGCGCCTCCCATAATTCATCCAGGGTGTTGTGTACCCCTAGTTTTAACAGCCTTTCTGTAGGCGCGTTGTTAGGCAACCCAAGCGCTGCCTTGTAAGCTTGCCGGATCATAGCCTCGACCTTACCTTTTTCTGCGGCATCCAACTTCATATAAGGTGTCGCGTAAGTAATCCTGCTGAGCACAAACGCCTGTACCAGCTTACAGAGTTCTTTTTCTTTAACCCCGCTCTTACGGATTGCGATTCTTCTGATTAGCCTGACAGTAGCATTGACCGTGGTCTTAAGTTTTTCAAGGGCCACCCTATTCTTCCTGTTAGTTTGCAGATATAGGCCAAGAATTCTAATCGTTTGAGCTTCAGCTACCGGCATACCCCCTACCTTTACCTCTAACGGCGGTGGCGGAACATAGTGTCTTGCATGTAGCCCTCTGGGTTTGTCCCGAACCACAAAGAGCTCGGACTTTGGCTGAGAACATGAAAGTCCCGCCTCCCCTGCCAACTCTTCGACAATATTGACTGCCTGTTGCAGTGTTTCTTCCAGATGCACGTCACTACCCCTGGTTACCCATAGAGTAATATCATCTGCATAAAACGTGTGTTTGAGTCTCAGTATCTCCTCCAGCCTTGGCGGTATTTTAATTAAGGCGATGTTAAACAGGAACGGTGACAAAACTGAACCCTGCGGCGTCCCTTTGCCTCCCAACGCGAATGAGTCCGATTTGATATCTCCTATTGAAATTTCTGCGTTCGGCCCTCCAAGAATGATCTGATGTAACGAAATGTCCTGACCCCTGGGCCAATTCCCGATAGGTTATTCAATATTGCCTCATGCGAAACATTGTCGAAAGCTTTATTCAGGTCAAGCCCCAATACAGCTTTGGTGCCCGTGCCATGCCCGGGATCGACTACATCATGTTTTAACTGTATCATGACATCCTGTGTGGACAAATTGGCCCTGAAACCTATCATAGTTGGGGGAAAGATGGCCTAGTCCTCTGCATAATTCTGAAGCCTGCTGAGAACCACGTGCTCCAACAATTTGCCCATGCATGATGTCAGCGATATGGGGCGCAGGTTTTCCAAGCAGAGTTTCTTGCCTGGCTTCGGAATAAATATAATCCTAGCATGCTTCCATTGTGCTGGGATCTCCCCGGCCACCCAATACTCATTTATCAAGTCAGTGATCGCCCCGACCGATTTGAAATCTAGGTTTCTCAGCATTTTATTAGTAACTCCATCCGGACCTGCGGCAGACGTAGTACGCAGCTGCCCCATGGCAAACTCCACCTCCGCATTGTGAACTCTTCGTCTAGGTCTGAGTTTTCTGCCCCCGAGTAGTGTGGTAAGCAACCGTCTACTCCATCAGTTATGTACCGATTCCAGAGTTCCTGTATGAACTCTCCAATTGTGCCTTCATATTGATGCATTAACCGAGTCATTTGTCCCCGTTGCGCCGATTTTGTTGCTGCCGGATCCAAAAGATGCCTTAACAGCTGCCATGTCTTTTTGCATCCAAACTGTCCATTCATGCGATCACAAATCTGGCCCCACTGCTTGGCTTGCAACTCAATTGTATAATTTTCTATTTTACGTTCTAACTTGGCAGTCCTTCTGCGAAGAACGCCATTATGTTTTTGCTTCTTCCACCTTCTAAAGAGACTCGCGTGCGCTTCCCACATGTGTAATAGTCTCGAGTCAACGGTAAACTCCTCCTGCTCGACTGGCACTTCTACCGTGGTATTATTTACATCCTCCTTGAGCGCTTGTACCCATGCATCCAGGTCATTAATTTTCCCGTTTACAGTGTCTGCTCTGTTTTTCCTAAATCTGTCCCAATCTGTAATTCTATGCCCCCTCACTTTGTCTTTATGCTTCGCAGCGCTAAACGTCGTGGAAAGGATATAGTGATCACTTCCTAGGGCTTGCCCCGTGTTAATCCACTTTGCATTACTGATGCCTCTAAAGAACGTAAGGTCTGGGGAGGTATCCATGCTTATGCTGTTGCCTATCCTCGTATGATCTTGTGGATTGTTTAACAGCGTCCATCGCAGATCCCGGGCAACTTGCCAAAGCCGACTGCCCTTTGGGCTGGCTCGAATATAACCCCACTCCGGGTGAGGCGCATTGAAATCTCCTACCACTATAAGCGGAGCGCGAGCTGCCAACCGTTGAGTTTGAATCAGGAGTTGTGGCAAGCCCAATCCTTTATCTTTTGGAGAACTATACACATTAAGTAAAAACAGACTCTTCTCATACTTTCGTTTAGGCAAAATCTCAAGCAAGACATAGTCTTCCCTGCTGCTATCTACGGAATGCTGAATGGCAGTGATGTTGCGATGGACTAGCACGGCTGTGAAGACGCATGATACGCCCCTTGAATCAATTCCTGGCGCTGTAAATGCCTTAAATCCAGGTAATTTTAAGGAACCACTAGCCTCCTGTAAGGCTATTATGTCTGGTTTACTGTCCAGATTTTGTACGTGCAACTGCAGGTTACCCCGCTTTTGACGAAAGCCCCTGCAGTTCCACTGCCAAACCTCAATTTGCTGGTGAGGCGCCATGATGAGGCACCAGGTTGACTAATGGCACTTGGCCACCCACGGGAGGCAGTCTTGCCTCCAATAGAGCATGAAGCTGCTGAAACATGCCCATGACCTGGGTTTGGCAATCCCTAAATTCAGTGGAGAGCATGCCGAGACGCTCCTCTATTGTGTCTAATCTGGCTTCGATCTTTTCGACTCGAGCCTCCAACCTATCCTGTCTTTTCCCTTGTTTGCCTACTTTATCCGCAAGTGTTGTTACATCCGACTTAAGACTAATGACCTTAAAAACAGGCTGTGGCATGTCTACTGGTGACGTTTCGGCTAATCGTTTTGCGTTAGCTACCTCATCCCCCGGCAGTGGTCTCTTCACTGTCCCCCGATTCTCCACTTCCATAGCTGCACTCTCCTGTACGCGAGCAGACGCCTCTTGCGTCGCTTTCTGTAGGCTTTGCACTGCTGGTGCCTAAGTCCCCTGCCGTTGGTCATTTCTAAGTGTGCGTTTCATCTCTGCAATTCTGTTTTCCATTCTTTTAATCAAGTCTCCCTGTCGCTGAACCAGCGCTGCTAACTCCCTCTCTCGAGCGGTTTCGTTCTGGGAGGCCGTGCTTGACAAGCTCACCTTTTTGTTAGTCTCGCGTGCGCAGCTGTTGGTACTGGATGCTCGTCCACCATCTTGGCTGCCCCCGCGCCCTGGCAATGGCGGGAAGGAACTCGACCGGTCCCTGCTTTTTCTTCTGCCTTCTTTACCCCTCGGTGACCGCTCCGTGGCCCTCGAGGACCGCTTATCGTTGCCAGCTTCACTCTCTCTTTTGATGCTCTGCTGCCGGCCTGTCGGTGGCTTGCGAGCCAGGCGAAACTTGCAGTTCCGGCTCCCTGTGTGATGCGCACCATGGCACACGACGCAGTACGACGTGCACGTAGGTGGCTCTCCTTCTGGCGGGGCAGGATGGTCCTTCCCGCAACGGTGACATAGGTTGCTCTTCGGACGATAGCAAACGTCCGCTCGATGTCCAACTCGTCTGCAGTTGTAGCAGGTCTCGACTAAATTTCTGTACGGGATCACAGCGTACAGACAGTTCCAGTAAGTAATCTGCCGGGGTATACGTTTTCCCCCGAACGTAATCTGAATCGCTTTTGACTTTCCCAGAGGTCTCGCATCCAGAATGTTTATGCCTTCATTCTTCTTCAGGAATCCTGCCCGAACTTCTCCCACTGGGCATTCATCATAAGCATTGTAAATCACTCCCCGCACGGAGTTCTCCAACGGCGCCACGAACGCCGAAAACGGCAGGTCACGATCACCCAGCTTGAGCGTCTTCACAGTCGCATATGCCCCACTGCAATTTATGCACGGTGTGCTCACCGTCAACGTGTTGTTTGTGCCATTAACCCGCACAATGTCTTCTTCCGCGGCAATCGCACTCGTTAGACGTGCTGCTGCTCTTAGTGCACATCCGAGTTCTCTCACTGTCACAACACTCAAGTCCCAGTTCTGGGGCCTGTACACAATCTTGAAATCCGTGGCTGGCAACTTGAGAAACGGTCCGCGTTTCTTCCATACCGGCGCTTTCCCCCACTTGACTTGCTGCGCTCCGTGCGTCTTGCACTCGTCGCTGCCGGCCTGCGTCTCGCAAGGCTTACTCTTGGCGCTGTCGCCATGCTGAGTCTTCTTCAATCGGTCCTGTGCCTTCAGCACTGGAGCCCACTCTCCCGCTTCAAAATCTTCGGGTGTTATAGTCTCCCCTTCGACGTAGTATTCCATCTTCAACCCCACAAGGCCCACGGTCACCGGGCGCAAGTCAGACGCCGGGCGACGCGGCCCAGGCCAGGCTTGGCCTAGGAGATAGGCCTAGCCTTGCCACCGCGGGGTTGATAGAAAAAACTCGGAAACTCCAAAAAAGGGGACAAACTTGCCTAAACGAGTGGTGTCCGTAGATACAGGGCAACCTCCTGCAGACGAGCCCACTGACAGCAAGTCCAGAAAAAAGCGCGTCCGCCGATAGTCGGTCACCGGGCCGGAGCTCATGCGAAACACGTCCGCACAGCGTCTCACTCCAGCCGCCTCCTGTATTCCAGAATACTTTTTCGGGCATCTCTGCCCAGCCCTGAGCACACATCCACATGTCCTACAACGAGCTGCCAAATTAGATGTGATTTTAGCATCTGATAGCATTAGCTCATGCTCTCTTAAGCGCACGTTTATGTAATGCCCCATTTCACCTAAATATTCGCAGCTGCAAGACAGTGGAATCCCATAAACCACGCCAGTAGTGCAAGGAGCATATCTGTGGACATGATTGGAGACACATTTGTTCCCTTTCTCTGGCTGCTGACACAATGCTCTATCCACCAAAGTACACACATTATGCACTTTATTACGTGCTGAGAATGACATGTTTATGCAATAACGAGCACCAACATTTTTCAAACCATGTGCTATCCTGTGTATGCATGGGATGACTGCCTGCCTCTTTTTCTTGCTAATTTCTGGTGCACTAGAATCACAATGATAAAACTTCTCGATCTTTGAAATAAGTTTTTTCGACAAGGAGCAAATCACGCCACCCGGAAAGCCAGAATTTGCAAGGCGAGCAACATGTGTATCAAATACGGCGGCATCACCACCATGTGGGTCGCATTTAATCCCTTCCTGTATTTTGTACAGATATTTGGCCTGGTGCACATCATCAACGAAACGTGCGCTGGTGCGACGAAAGTTGCGCCGTCGCATGGGTGGAACGCCTCCGACTGCCACAAACCGACTGACAATCTCCCGGCTTTATCGTGGACAAGCCCATCAGTTTTCCAAAGCAAGATACCACCACATCACCACGTGACCCGTAGCTGGGGGACGTCATCTGCTGGTTCGGCTATAAAAGGCACTCCCGAGGACTGGGCTGGCACTGGGTACCGCGGCATCACCACCATGTGGGTCGCATCTAATCCCTTCCTGTATTTTGTACAGGTAAGCAAAAGATACGGAAAGTGCTTTCGTTCTAGCGATCCATTCATGGTGATGTTGCCGTGCCCACGGTTGTTCGGTTGCGGAATATGTTGCATATTGTTTGATGTGGCGTCATCTGTTAGGAGGATCCTTCTGCTAAGTGGCAATATTGAGACTAACCCCGGCCCTACTCTAGAACAAATAGCAAAGCAACTTAGTGAAATTGCAACTGACATCAAGGAAATTAAGGAAAAACGCTTGACCGATATAGACAAAAAATTAGATTCATTAGCCAGCCTAGAAATAAAGGTCACGTCATGTCAGCAACAGATTGCGTATCTTGAAGCAAGGATTGATGATCTTAAAAACCAAAGCAGAAGGTCCAATATCATTGTTTACGGACTACCTGAATCGGAAGAAGAGAAAAACGAGTCGCTAGAGTCCACTGTGAACAATGATATAATAAAGGGCATTCTTGAGCTAGATCCGGTGACTATTGAGCCTATCCATAGACTGGGGCGGCCATCACCCGGCAAGGTCAGGCCCGTGATTCTCAAACTACTAGATTCAAGAGACAAGACAAAAATTTTGAAACAGTGTTTCAAACTAAAAGACACAGATTTTTCTATTGGGGAGGATTTCTCTGTAAGAGTACGGGAAATCAGAAGAAAACTATGGCGGAGATGTAAAACGAATCGAGATAAGGGCGATAAAGCCTCGCTAGTGTACAACAAGCTATATATCAAGAAGAAGGAATACGTCTGGGACGAAGACAAAAATGATATAGTGCCCATTCCAAAAAACGATGCCAGAAATATCGTAGAAACCGAAATCTGTCGGCCAAATACGCGAAGCCACAAGCCGCGACAATCATAACTGAGGAATGTAATACAGACCAAATGCCTTCTGTCACCCCTCCCTATAAAAACAAAGCTAGGTTGTGTAAAAATAGCGGGAACACAAACAAACGAAAAGAACTTAGACTAATTAACATAAACTTGCGCAGTGTCACTAATAAAATAGATTCCTTGGAAATTATGCTTATGCAGTATGATCCCCATATTGCGGTGATAACGGAGACGTGGTTGCGAGAGGAGATAAGTGATGACGAGGTATTTCCCCCCTGTTACAACGTGTATCAAAAAGACCGATCTGCCAGAGGAGGTGGAGTAGCCATCCTTGTCAAACCAGATATCGAAGCAACGATTGCCGCTGATGTTGGCATTCTTGAATGCTTGTGCATACAATTGTCCTGCTGGGGACATAGCTTTATCTTGTACGCATGTTACAGGCCTCCAGATGCGATCTCGGAGTACCTAACTTTTCTGAAAGAACATATGTCAAGGTTTTTTAATAAGCAAATCTTTTTGATAGGAGACCTAAATTTGCCAAGTGTTGACTGGGAGGGGCTGACCTGTTCCCAGTTCAGTAAAAATGCTAACACTTTATTTGATATTATGCTCGCTCACGATCTAACTCAAATAGTCAGGCAACCAACATGCGCACAGGGGCATGCAAGCTCTATCCTAGATTTGGTATTCGTAAAACGTGCTTTTTCAGGATATACTGTAGTCGTGGAACAGGGGCTTTCAGATCATGAACTTGTAAGCGTGACAATTCCTCTGTTTCAATGCAGTAGCCACCAAAAATTATCCATGCAGTATTCTAAGGATTATTCGAGAGCTGATGATGACCGTGTAATAGAATACATGGAAGCTGTACTTGCAGAATTTAACGATGACGCTTTAGGGACGTGCGCTCTTTGGAAAAAATTTGTTGAGACGTGCCAATACTGTATTAATAACTTTATCCCTAGCAAACCCAAACGTACGCATAAACGTACGCAATAGATGACGCATGAAATTGTTAAACTAAAAAGAAAAGTTAAACGGCTAAGGAAGCAGCATGTGCAGCGCGCAGTTATCAAGGAGCACCAAAGAATCCTTGCTGAAAAAATGCATCGCTCAAAAGAATACTACTTTAAAACCTTAATGCCCGACTTTATAAAGAATGATCCTTCCAAGTTCTGGAATTATCTTAAAGATAGGAAGAAACCCATTTCAAAGATTGTACTTGACAGCCGCATAGTTACAAATCCTGGCGACATTGCAAATCATTTCAACACATACTTTCATAGCGTGTTTAATGTTTCCGGAGCATCTACGTTTTCTGTAGCGTCATCTCAACCATTCGAGGTCAATTTCATTTCATATGCTGGTTTGGTTTCCATGCTTGTAAACCTAAGTACGAAAAAGAGTTGCGGTCCTGACGAACTGCCCAATGCCTTTCTCCGACGTTATGCCGAATGCGTTGGCAAATTCCTCTTTATAATCTTCCATGCTTCCCTGTCAACAGCAACTTTGCCGCGTGACTGGAAAATGGCCCGAGTGGCGCCTATCTTCAAAAAAGGCGACAAATTATCAGTACCTAATTACAGGCCAATATCGCTAACTTCCTCATGCTGTAAACTAATAGAACACATTATAGCAAACCAGATTACAGAATTTTTTGAAACATTTGAAACACACTCTATACTAAAACATTTCCAGCACGGGTTTAGAAAAAAGTATTCGACCGTGACGCAGCTTGTTACTATTACGCATGCATTTGCTAGCGCCCTCGATGACAACATTCAGATAGACACCATTTTTCTAGACATTTGTAAGGCTTTCGATAAAGTTCCTCATGAGAAATTAATCTACAAATTAAATAAAATAGGTCTTCCGAAGGTATTGGTAGCATGGGTAGCTGAATACCTGAATAATCGGGTGCAGTACGTCGCCATCGAGGGTCAAAATTCGAGTCTTTTGCCAGTCACGTCGGGTGTGCCCCAAGGCAGTGTATTGGGGCCCTTGCTATTCTTGTGTTACATAAATGATATTGTATATGTAGTTCAGCCAACCGTCCAGATTTGTTTGTTCACAGACGACTGTGTTTTATTTCGTGAAATTCATAACAAACATGATCAAATAGAGCTACACAAAAATCTAGACTACATAAACAAATGGTGCAACAAATGGGGTATGATTGTAAATACAGAAAAAACAGTTTCCATGTGTATAACTCGAAAAAAATATCCCCTTCACTATGCTTCACCGATTCGCCACCCGATTTTTCATCAACGTCGTTCTCGTCACGTTCCTGTTCCGACCTTTTCAAGCCAATGCTATCTGACAAGCTCACCTCTGAACAAGTCTCTGCTTTCTGCCGTGTGCTTGCTTCTTATCAGGACATCTTTGACTTCGGCGACCGTAATTTGGGCCAGACATCCGTGGTAACCCATCGCATCGACACCGGTGACGCTCGACCCATTCGCCGACGACCCTACTGTGTGTCAGCCCCGGAGCGTGCTATTATACAGCGAGAAGTCGATAAAATGCTTGATAAGGGCTAATCCAACCCTCATCTAGTCCGTGGTCCTCACCCGTTGTACTTGTTAAAAAGAAGGACAATAGCTGGAGATTCTGTGTTGATTACCGCCATCTCAACCATATTACCAAGAAAGATGTCTATCCCCTACCGCTGCATAGATGATGCACTCGATTGCTTGCACGGTGCCAAATATTTCTCTTCAATAGACCTTCGCTCAGGCTACTGGCAGATCGCTGTGGACGACAAAGACAGAGAGAAGACGGCCTTCGTGACTCCTGATGGACTTTATCAGTTCAAGATGATGCCTTTTGGATTATGCAATGCCCCCGCGACATTTGAGCGCATGGTGGACTCTCTTCTTCGAGGCATGAAGTGGACCATCTGCCTCTGCTATCTTGACGACGTTATTGTTTTTTCGACTACTTTCGACGACCATCTTACCCGTCTGTCCACAGTGCTTGATGTTTTTCCACATGCCAACTTGCAACTTAACTCGTCCAAATGCCGCTTTGGGCAACGCCAAATCTGCGTACTCGGCCATCTTGTTAACGCTGCGGGCGTTCAACCAGACCCTGCGAAAGTCCGAGCAGTTCGCGACTTCCCCACACCCCGCTCAGCCAAGGACGTCCGAAGTTTTCTGGGACTGTGCTCCTATTTCCGTCGTTTTGTCGAGAAGTTTGCTGAAGTAGCCCGTCCTCTAACCTGCCTCCTCAAAACGGATGTCGCACTCACCTGGGGCAACAGCAAGCAAACGCCTTCTCGTCACTCGTTGACATTCTCACCAATCCACCAGTCCTAGCACACTTCGACCCATCTGCCGCCACGGAGCTCCGTACTGACGCCAGTGGCCAGGGCATAGGCGCAGTGCTGGTGCAGCGGCAACAAGGCATGCACCGCGTCGTCGCGTATGCAAGCCGACTGTTGTCCCGCTCGGAACAAAATTATTCCATCACAGAACGCGAGTGCTTAGCTCTCGTCTAGGCCATTGCAAAATTCCGACCATACCTGTATGGCTGACCATTCTCAGTTATTATGGACCACCATGCGCTTTGCTAACTCTCCTCACTCAAGGACCCTACGGGACGCCTTGGTCGCTGCGCTTACAAGAGTACACTTTTTCTGTATCCTATAAATCCGGACAACTTCACAAGGATGCCGACTGCTTGTCCCGTTACCCAGTCGATCCCCCTGACACGAGGGAAGATGAGCAAGAAGCCCTCGTTCTTTCAATTACCGACTTCACCGACATAGCTGCTGAACAACGCCGTGACCCCTCTTTGCGTGCTATTATCAATGGTCCGCACTCTCCCCACCCTGACCACTCCTTAAACTGTTCGTTCTTCACAACGACATCTTGCACCGCTACAACGCCCGCCCTGATGGTGCTGAGCTTTTACTCGTTGTTCCTGTGCATCTCCGCTCAGACGTTTTGGCCCAGCTGCATGATGCCCCCTCCGCTGGACATCTAAGGGTGTCACGCACGTATGACCGCATTCGCCGCCGATTCTTTTGGCCTGGCCTCTACCGTTCTGTGCGACAGTACAATGCGGCATGCGACCTCTGCCAGCGCCGCAAGACACCTGCTCTGAGACCTGCTGGTACCCTCCAGCCCATTGAAGTACCAGATGAGCAATTTTTTCGAGTCGGCCTCGATCTTCTAGGACCCTTTCCCGTGTCGGCCAACGGTAATAAGTGGATTGCTATTGCTACCGACTACTCAACGCGGTATGCCGTTACACGCGCCCTCCCCACCAGCTGCGCTACTGATGTAGCCGATTTCCTTCTTCATGACATCATTCTGCGTCATGGTGCTCCTCGTCAGTTGATCACCGACCGCGGCAGCTGTTTTCTATCTAATGTAGTCGACGAGCCCCTGCGATCCTGCTCTACCCACCACAAGTTCACTACAGCGTACTATCCGCAAACCAACGACCTCACGGAACGCCTCAACCGTACCCTGACGAATATGTTAGCGATGTACATCTCCAAGGATCACAAAAATTGGGACATTCACTTACCTTTCGTTACCTTCGCATACAACAGTTCCCATCATGATACAGCTGGATTTTCACCTTTTTACCTACTGTTTGGTTATGACCCGCCTTTGCCCATGGACACCATGCTCCAATCTGACGCCCTCTACTCGACTGCTTATGCTCGTGATGCCCTGGCCCGAGCTGACATCGCCCGCCAAGTTGCCCGGGATTGTTTACGTGCCTCGCAGCTTAACCAAAAGAGTGCTTATGATCGCCGGCACCGCGACGTACAGTACTCTCCGGGGTCGCTCGTCTTGCTGCGGTTACCATCGCGTCGTGTTGGTCTCTGCGAAAAACTGATGTCCCGTTACGTTGGCCCCTACCGCGTCATACGCAAGGTCACCAGCGTGACCTATGAGATAGCTCCACTCCATACCAGCTTCAGTCCCGACCAATATAGTGAACGTCTCACGGCTTAAACCATACTACTCACGCCTCGAAAATTAAATTGATCGCACCGGGACGGCGCTTCTGCCGCCGGCGGGTAATGTCACGGGCTAAGTAGATGCCTGAGGATGACGATGACAAAGTGCTGAACGTGAACGTGTTCGGACTGCAGCAGCGTTGTACGCATTAGCTCACCAGTATATCCGCCAGTACGCATTTGCTCGCCAGTGTATACTTTATTCCCCGTAACATCATTGCTATATACGTGATCTTTAACGAAAGCCTGTCTTAAATCGAGAAACTGTAGCTCATCAATTTTTTGAAACTCCAAAGTGAAACGCTGACATTTCGATTTCCTTAACATCTTTCTTTATATTAGCAACCAGTACAGAGCAATTGTTAATGTGCAGTAGAACTAAGAAGTCATGGAAATATCAAACAGCGTGTGATGATAATCAATTCAAATGCTTTTGCAGCTGCCCGTCTACATACCCAAGAAAACTATAACTAATTACAGGTATATTCATGATTCAATGCAGATACCAAATTTTTGGACAAAATTATTTCCCTTCCAAGACACAACGGTAGAATTTAGGTGGCCTGTATGAGCTCTAAAAACGACGCAATAGAGATGCCACACAGGCACTGAAACAACAACTCATCATTATCTTCTCTCATGCACTGCTTTATACGCTTCAAATCTTCACATTGGGGCAAACAATAACATCTTTTATGTCTATACCAAATGCGTTACGGCACAAAGAAGGTTGTTCACTTAGTGATAAGATGATAGATTCTGAGTTGGAAATTCTTAGCGGATCACAAGTCTTCAAACGCTCCAAATTTCTTTGGAGATACTCTGAAACATTTATTTACCAAGTGTCTTTATCTGAAACAACAGCTCTTAGTGGAATTATGAATCTTCACTGAAATAAAAACTGATAGTTTTTGCCGTTTTGCTCTTGTTATTGTTATTTTTTATTCTTTTTTATTTCTATCTTTCCATGTTTTTATATCATGAACCAGGTGCAAAGTGAACATGGAGAATTTCATGCACCAAAAAAATTGCCAACACTGCAGCTGTACAGGTGGAATCACACTTGTCCAGAGTACTGGTGCGCATGGCTCTTTTTAGCAACGGCTTCTATGTCACCTTAGCTACATGCTTCTGTTCACGCTTGAATTATCGCACAAAGGCCTAGCACGCTGTATGCCATGTTAGATATTCGTACGGCGTCGGCATTAACATATTTCTGCAGAAAACAGCAACTGGAGCAGTTGGCTGGGTGTTTTAGACAAGTGTGATTCGATCTGAAGAAATATTAACTGATTTACCACTCCAAATTTGATTCTGTTGTGTTCGATTCAACAGTCATGATTTGCAAAACTGTATATGTTTTAAAAGTTTACTAATGTTTTAAAATGTTAAGTACACCAAAATAAAAGGAAAACTTGTGCAAATGTATGATACACAGTATTCGCCCTGGCACATTAAAAGAAAAGACTTGAGAAGTTGTGTAGCGCAGCTGGCTACTCAGCTCCAGGAATGTGCTTGTACCAATGAATACTTACCCTTTCTTAACGGTTCTGTGGATTTGGAGGGCCTGATTATTTCCTACGGCCAACCAATTTTTTTAATGCACATTTCTTTTATGTGACTGGAAAGCTCGTAATTCAGAGTGTCTAATCATGCATTGGCAACACAAAAAAGTCAATGAAACAGTTTTCACCAAACGTTGTTGCTGATCGAGTCTTATATGCAACACATGCTGAAAACAGTGGCCTACAGCTGTTCACTGCATTGGTACCAAATTCTGCCATGACAGAGTGCATGAGCGAAGTGCTGGAGAGATGGTATGTATAGGCACTGTGGTTCAATGCAGGTTTTTTGTTGCTGTGGAGGAAGCTACACTGCTGAGCATCAATTTCTTAACCTTTTGATGGTTAATAGGATGAATGCATCCCACTTTTTCCTCAGTAAAACTTTCTCTGCCACTTTATGTTGCCATCAGCACAATGCCTTCCAGTTGTGGTGTACCAGAAACATTAAGGAAACTAAGAAACTATATATTGCACATTTACAATGCATGGTATCAGTGATACATTGAGCTTAAAATCTTTTATTTTGTTAATATTTTTTTTCAGCCGGTGTCATATTGTGTACCATGTAGCTAAACATTCAAATTTATGGTATACTTCTGTTCAGATTTTTTAGACAATTTTAGCATGCATCTATAGATTTTCTTTATAAATTACAAAAATTATATCTGCCTAAAATCATCGTGGAAGTGCACTCGAATGAAAAATGAAGCAGTTCCTTGCATAGCCTAACAACATAGCATACATGCATAACTGTTTTTTCATGTTTGATGGATGTCACAAAACAGCACATTCTTATATATTTTTTATCATTATGAGACCAAAATATGTGGCTAAGACACTGTTGCTAAAATTTTGGGCCAAAGGAAAAATATGGCAAAATTGCTGCTTCATACAGCCAGGAAGCCAAAGAGAACACGAATATTCAAGATCATCTAATCATGCAAGATATATGAGAAAAGCAAATATGTCACACCTGAATAGAGTATACGAATATGATGCAGCATTTGTAAACATACTTACAGCATTCAGTGCATTGACACCACGTCGAAGTGGCTTGCCATGATTCATTACCACAATTTTAATTATTTGCGAAAATGCAGGCTTAACTGAGATGTTCGACCTTATCCATTGGAGATACAAGACAAGACATGCATAGACACAGCTTTATTAAATGTGAATGAAAAGCAATATTCTCCGTTTTCTTTATTTTCATATGAATGCGTGCACTCATCTATGCCTGCTGTTTTCTCCTGGTTTTCGACGAGTTTCAATATTATCGACACCTACCGACAAGACAGACACAAGCTGAAAGGGTATGTGTATGTGAAGACCTTGGGACAGAGCCGCTAGACTCAATGCCACAGGCAGAGGCGCAGAATTGTGTAGAAAATTTGAAATTAAGGTTCACTGCAATTTTTTTCCCACAGTTTTAGAAGTGTTCCTCTGTACTGCTTTCATTGGGCCTTTTTGGGCAAGAAATTTGGCAGCAGAATTACAGCTTAGTGCCCTTATGAGACAATGTGACATGTGTTACCCCACTTATTCAAAGATGCTTCATGGGTCAATGAGCCACATGCGTCCCACTTTTTCTCATAAATTGATGGCCATATTTTAGTGATGATTGTGTCACACTATTTTTAGGCATGAAGTTCTGCAAATTTCTGTTATTATGTGAAAAATATCTATGAACTCTCGAAGGGTAAGTTAAACTGCGTAATAAGCAGAATTGAAGTGAGAATGCATATATATGCTATATAATTTTAAGCCAGATTAACGATTTTGTGAGCTGCAGCAAGCAACATGCAGAAATCCTTCAGAACTCGATACTAGGCTTTTGCCACGAAGCGGTGCAATGGCACAGCTGCTGTGATTTTCAAACACCATTTCAATATACATATACAACTCAGATTACTCAAGGAAAAGGGAGCTTGACATTATCATACTCCTACATGTTTCCAAATAAAGAAAGATCTATTTACACTTCCTGGCCAGTTAATTGCTGTACACCTAAACAGACATAAAAGTGAAAGCCATGACATTCGGTAGACTAACAATGGACCTAGGGATTTCAACATCACACCAATGTGATTTGGCATAAGCTATAATAGCTTATTCAATCAGTCATACATTGTTACCCTTTTATGCCAGTTTTAACGCGATAGTTTTAAATATCACGTGGGCATCGTTGATTGTGAGTGACGAACCTTGTGAGCAACCGGAAAAATCAAGAAAGATGCAAATAAAATAAGTAATAAAAAATTTCCCAGTTTGCAGGAGGATCAAGCCCAGGTCGTTTGCATGGCAAGCAGGCGTTCTACCGCACAGCCACACATCTGCTTGGAAATTAAGGAAAATAACTTTATCTGCTTGAAGATGCAGTGAAGATAAGGTGAGGCTTTGCAAACACATGTTTCCTGTATGCTGCCTTCACAATTCAATATGTAATATCACAGTATATTTCTTAATACAAGTGTGCATTGTAATCAGGCATCAGAACATGTAATTATCTTAAGGACTTCATAGTTAAAAGGTGGCCAGCCATAACAAAACGCACACATTTTGCTGCACACATTTCCTTCAGACCACATAGTGAGTGCATACCAAGTTCGAAAAGATTTCATGCACCAAGTGCTTGAAGTACATACTAGGGCCAGGGTATCGTTATCGTGTTCAATTCTTGAAAGCGAACCTTAAGGGTTGCCCAATTTTTCTTTTTTAAGTGAAAATGAAGTATTATTCTAACCATGGATATTTTTATGCCAGCAATTAAATTAGTAGCTTAGCTCAGTGAGCCATTTTTGCGTTTATATCAGGTTTATTTGACTCAAGGAAAGCAATATTATTTTCAAATGGCACTGTATGCCAAAGACCTGACATGGTGTCTATTGTTGGACATTAATCTCCAGGTATCCTCGGCCCTCCCTACTTCCCTCATTGAAGGGCCTATTTTTTGTTTGAGAAAAGGTGGAAACCCTAGTGGCAACCCTGGTGGCCGCAAAGTGTGAAAACAGTATAAACATATTGAAGCAGGTTGGGTAGACAACAATCTACAGACAGTGAGTGGCATACAAAATTGACTTGGCTGTCTTCAATGTGTGGGGGGGTGGGGCATAAAAAAGCTGCTACAGGGCCAAAACAGATGCCTTAAGTGCAGTGGCAACTATGCTAAGGGGCAGCTGGAAAGTCTATTTAAATCTTCCAAACATGAGCGTCTTGAATTCGCTGTAGTGTTATCTCGAACGAATTAGGACTTGAAAAAAAAAAAAAGAATACCTAGTCCTCATATATTTGAAACAGGCACATATTGCAAGAAGGCTGTTGATAAACCAGGAACAAGTTTAACCATGCCTTCATTGTTGTCAATTGTGAGCACACAATACATACCACAGCGATACTTTCGGGAAGCACACCTTGATGTGACTGAGGTTAGGGGCACAGGCTTTCACCCAGGTGCCCGGGAAGGAGACACCTTTGAGAGGCTTCTTGACGACAGAAACACACGATTTATTTACATATTTACAGGTGTAAAAAACACAAGGCATCGAGATGCGCTTATACAGGAGACAGGACTGGCCGTAACGAAGGCCACAGAGAGAGCCCTGAGCGCACAGGCGACGCGCTTTTCATATTTTCGGTTCGTGCATGCGCATCTCCTCAAACACGAACTGTCTGTCCCAGCAACGCTGATGTGTGTTCCCTGCAGCACACCCAGACACCTCTTGCGTTTTTGCCACATTTCACTGTTACGCCAATGAGCGTCTATTGCAGACTTGGTCCTTGCACTGCCAGTCATAACATTTGAATGGATACTGGCAAGCTAACTGGCACCTCCGAACCTGTGAAGCCTTAGAAGACTGGTCTTATCTACAATGATCCACTTCTTAGCAGCAGAAGAAAAGAAAACAAGAATACTTCTTTTTTTTTTTTTGCTTACCCAAGGCAATATTCGAACCAGCGAACGTACAATTGAAAGCTGAGCATAATAACTCTTCAGCTCTTTACGCACGGTGACAGAAAAAATCATAGCCTTAAATAGTATAGGGGGTGGGAAAGGCAAGGGAGGATGCAAAGGAGAGAGTGAAAAAGAAGATGGGAGAACCATTAGAAAGAGGAGATTGAGACAAAGAGAAGGGGAGAAACGAATTGCGTAGAGAGAGTGAAATAGACAAATATAATAACTAAAAAAAGCAGGCTTGTACAAATATTCGAATGCTTCGAATATTTAAAATAAAAGTACTGTACTCAAACTCGCTTCGACCCGAGTTTAAATTATTGAAAATATTGAAGTATTTGCAATGAACAAATAGTTAACATTGATCAGCACATAACCTCCTGTATCGGTAATTTCACTGCAGCACAGAATGCTATGCCGTGAAAGCACCTATCCAAGGGAATTCGCATTGCCGCAAAACCTCTTCAAAGTTTAAGGGGCACTGCACCACTTATTGAATATGGTCGGAAAATGCGGCCAATCGGTAGTGAAGACTCCCGAGAACACGCGAGCCAAATATTGTTGCGCAGCACGAGTCTAGAATTTCTCAATAAATGTTCAAATTCACCTGAAAATTGCTTTCCTTTCACTCCACAAATTGCGCTACAAGCTCAAAAATTACGCATCAAAGCCATTGTATCAGCGATTGGCTGATTCGAGCATAGCACGTTGGACGTTAATGGGGTCAGGCTCACTTGGACTATAATCGAGTCGTGAGTTTGAGTGAGTACGGCTGAGTAATTTTACATGAGTCTGAGTTAGAGTGAGTGTGGCTTAGGAAAATTTGAATGAGCTTGAATCCGAGTGAGGAAAATATTTGCGAGTTTGAGATGGTGAGCCCTAAGCTGAACGTGTATTTCTTGGGTGAGCTTTAGTGAGCACCACATTTTATTTCAGACATATGTTCCTATATACCCGTCTATCAGCATAACTTTCGACGTCATATTTGCTTACATTGCTAATCAAGTCTGTACAAGCATACGTCAACACACAACCGTTCATGTGGTTATTGAACAGAGGCGCAAGTTAGGAGATAAGGGGGTCGCCAAAACCTCCCTTCACAAACTCTCTCATGGGACATTCGTGGCAAAAATTTCTGATGTGAGCTGCATATTTCATAAAATAAAATTAATAAATTCACAATTTTCATAAAATTGTATCACCACCCCATCTTGCGCGACGAACTTATTTTGCAACCCCAGTATTTTTCCAACCATGTCGATCACCGTCACAAGGTTGGAATTATCACCTATCGTACTAACACAGCTGCGCAGTCGTTCCTGCCTCATTCTTATCGCGAGTGGAACCACCTTCCCCCTGAAATTGTTGCTATTAATGAACAACATCTTTTTAGTGATACCGTAGCTAACATTGTACACGCAGGACCTATTTAATGTATCCTTGTTTGTACGCTGACTTTTGCTTATATTCGTACTAACGCTGTATTTTTTCCCTCCCCACCATGTACCATATGTTATTCAATGTAATCCACTCCCCTCTGTAATGCCATTTGGCCCTGAGGGTATTATAAATAAATAAATATTCTTATTAGATTGCGGCCAGTCACAGCTGTTTGCTCATTAAATAGGGCTCACTCAGACACTGGTCAAATCGTGAGTCTGAGCGTGCCGAACTGAGTAGTATGTTGGTAAGTTTGAGCCTGAGTGAGAGTGGTTGACAAACAGTTTAGCGAGTCTCAATTAGTTTTGTTGAGCTAAATTTCAGTGAATTTGAGTCCGAGTGAGTTTCCATGGTGAAACGTATTTCTTGAGTGAGTTTAAATAGGTTCCACTTTTTCTACCGGCCTATGGCTGCTGCTCTCAAACATCAACACTACATCCTTGGGCAGCATTGAAGCAGCTGCAGCCATTCAGCCATCATGCCTGCGATGCAGGATCGTTTTACTGAGGCAGGGTCTCGTTTCAGGAAAGGATGAGCCAGTTTTTCACACACAAATGTCAAACATTTAAAACGAAAGCAATTTTAAATAAAAGCAAAACAACCACACTGAAACTGCACCCATTACCAAACTACTAAGACAAGCAAAGCTCTGTAATTAAATGAAGTTCTGCTGAACTTATGAAGCTCGGTCCTTGTTTTTTTGCTTCCGTAGTTACGAAGTAACTACTTGTAGATTGCGCTGTTCCTGCATTCAGTTCTGCTGAACATTTGAAACAAAAACAGTCACTAGTAGTTCCAATGCTGGTGTCATCCACAGTGGCAGACTCACTCTTTGCAGGTGTATTTGTTGGCTGAAGCAGATGAGAAGCCCAATTTACCCATAAGTCATGGACAGAAGCGCTTCAGTCACAGTGTGAAAATAATCTCTAAATGTGAGCAGAGAGATCAGAACATCTGATAAATAGAGCTGCAAGAGACAGGATGCCCCTTGCAGCTTCTGTTTCTTCTTTCTTTGTCTAGTTGTAGTGCTGTTTATAGCAAATTCACGACGTATTAACACGCCTGCATTAACACTTTATATCAGACAGATCTACCCATGCATGCACCGTGGTGGCTTGTCACTGCACCATCGTGGCTGGTGACCAGAAGCAGGAACCCGCTCGCCAACTTAGACGGCTGAGTCAGCCTCCCAAAGGCAGGTCAGGACCAGGACATGATGGCTGGCAGCAGGTCCTTGTTATGGTCTCGTGAATGGTAACCAACATGAGCAGTGCACTGATGTTACACGCACATCACAAAGTCTAAGTATATGCACTGACTTAAATTTGGGTGATGTGTAAAAACCACTGGCCGCTAACAGCAGCAAAAATATGGTTGCCACTAATATAAACCATGACTATAAGCCTGTTGGTCTGCAGGCATAACTGCTTGTACCATGATATGAAGCAGCTTTGTGTAACTTCACATCATGGAACGTTTCTCTATCCGCCACCTGAGAACGCGCTCTGTAGCGGTCAGGCTCCGCCCAGAGACTTAGACAGTATTAAACTAATACAGGCCATGCTGAACTGCTGCCTCAAACTGCAGCCAGCCTAATGGAATCAAACTTTGCCATAGCAAACATTTAGACTTTTACGAGAAATGATGCTGTTTTCTAGGGAATGTTCAGAATATAACTATTTGTTAATGCGTTAAGAATATCTTACATTGTAATACTATCACATAAAATTTATTTACAGTTGAAAAAGTAAATTTTCACCATCTGCCCGCATTAGTTTTCATTTTGCCGAAGTATGTGTTTCCACATAGGATAGCCTTGAAAACGAAGTCAGGCATTCAATCACAAAGGAACAAATTTTCTTCATCTGAAAGGGACGGTAAAGGCACAAACTTTCTCCCGTTCGAATGATGAGTGAAATTTTAAGAATGCCTCATCGTCAGTATTATCTACAGGGCTTAGTTCACCAAGAAAGAAGTAAATGTATGATAAGGCTAGAGTCACCCATGCAATATTCTGCGAACTCTGTAACTCTATAAAATGACATAGTCGAGTTCCAAAAAAAGTAATTACTGAAACTGTCCACAGTAGAAAAGACGATTTCAGCGCATTAAAATCTGGTATGAAATGCTTATTTTTTTATATGTAAGGTTTGACATCTCAAAACCAGAATATGATTATGAGAGGCCCCGTAGTGGAGAGCTCCGGAAATTTCTACCACCTGGAGTTCTTTAACGTGCGCCCAAATCTGGTATGAAATACTGCTTGGTTCTTTCTATTTCATTCTTTGAACTAAGAGCCGCCGACAAGACTCATGGCTAGCTTCAATCATTCCCCAAAAATGGGGGGGAGGCAGTGAAAGTTCTCTCAAATTACCTACCTGTGCCACAGAAGCTTCTCCGAAGCTACTGACTGGTGTCTGCTCATAATAGCTAAACTTCCCTTCTACCACGCCTGCTACTACTGTATTTCACGCCACCTAAGGGACAAAATGTCAAGAAGACCTACTTGTAAAGTTGTTTAAATACCAGTTGTAGCATGCTGACCTATTAATATATAACTTCTTTTTAAACAAGGCATTTTCTTAGCACGGAACAAACCGTGCACCACAAAAAGTGCACCAATAGTATGCTTTTAGGGCCCCTTTAAAAGGTTTCATACATTTATATACTTAAACATCTAAAAAGGTTGCAACATGCTAGGATGCTCATGGTCCCTAAAATATACCGCAAAAATAATAACTTTCTGGCCTGCGTTATTTACACAGTTCATTTTATTGACCGATAGGCATCAAAATTTATTATTTTTTTCTCAGACCACTTAGTTTTTAAAAGCAAGGTGCATATAGTATAATGGTTTGCATTATTTTCGGGATAAATAACACCTGCAGAAAGTTATCTCACTGGATAACATGGACCAAAGAATGTCATTTTAAAATTCTTTGTGGGGCAGAAGTACTAAGAATGCTAATGATGATGACCGCGTATATTAATAACCTAGAGTTGGAATCTATAGAAAGGTCTCAAATCAGCAGCTATAGAACTATATGGTTTCAGTTTAAGGCTGATTTTTTAATGGTTTAAACATGTAATATTACTTTGGAACAAAAAAGCAACTTGATTTGGTTTTACCCTGGGCACTTGCATTGTAGCAATAGGGAAATGCACCATCTCATTGTCTGCAAGACATGATATTAAATGCCTGCGCATTAAGGTCTGATCAAAAGCAACGGTGCACGGGTCGACGCCAGATGCAATGGTGAATGCATTAGCAATGGCAAAAACGCCACGGTCATAAAAGTTCTCTTGACGCTGTACTGCCTTAGCGTGAATGGTGAGAGTGTTAGAAGCTAGACTCATTATGTTCATAACTTAAGTTGCTACACTTGGCATAACGTCCTGGTCTAACGAATCATACAGAAAAACACTGTTTGTAGGGGCACCGTAATTTGTTACTGTAACCCAATGCCTTGGAATATGCAGAATTTGAATAAAGTTGTCTCGCTTCTTAAATTTCAAGCTCTCCCCAAGAAGAACATCTTGATAATTGCACAGACCAGGAAACTGACGCGAAATAATAAATTGCGCTGATTTACGATTACATCTGACAGCCATCCCGTGCCTCGTAAGGCCACTAAATCACAGGAACTTATTTTGTACGGTTTGCCATTATTGGGGCCACAAATCGCGTCAGCTATAAGGTCACTAATGTCTTCCACTGTTCTACCAACGACTGTCACAGGTGCCTTCTCTTTAAATTGAGAGCTTTTAAAAACATGCAAACATAGTCTTTTTTCTCCCCGCTTCGTATCATGTGCACATCTCTTACGTGGTCGGCCGCGAGCGGATTTAACTATAGGTATGCTAAGTGCTGTCAGTTGCTGTGCAAAATCACTAGGCGAAGAGCTAGTGTCCGATGTCTTTGCTAGAAGCCGACATATCTTATCATCATGCGAGGCTATAGTAAAGTTAATTTCATGTTTTGAATCAGATTTAACTTGACCAGATTGCACTTTCAGTTCCGATTTATTTTTTGTGGAGCCCTTCTTCATAGAGTCATCATCTACAGACTTGGCCAATAGATAGTCGTTCAGGTCTACACTCCACGAATTACTTACTTCTTTTGACTTTTCTAAGCCTTTTCCTTCCCCACTAACTTGTTCATCACTTTGTGCTATTTTAGGAAGTGGTGAATCATGTTTCTTATTTCTAGGGAAAGTAACAAGATTTTGAAAAAAGTCCTCACACTCGCTCAATTTTTCGCAAAGTTCAGTTGCGCTACATTGGGCTAGTACATTAGCAGCTTCCTTTGAAAGTTCCAACAGACGTGCATATGCATATTTATATCTGGCCTCTGAGTTATCAAGTTTTGGCTGTACCTTTTTTACCATGCGTGTGGTTAAAATGCTTAGTTTATCTGGTGACACTGTCTGGTCGGTCTGCACAAAATCAGATTTAAGCCAGCGCTTTGACACACAATTTTCATCAAACAGTTCCATATCATTTTTTGATCTAGCTGCAAGAACATGCCTGCAGAGCAGCTGGTACTGCACATTAAATGTGCATATGCATGTCCTCATATTATTAGTAACTTCATAAAGCTTACTGCCAACAAAAACGGTGCATTTGCCATCAGAGACAACAGAGTCTCCTGGATATTTCATAAACAGCCCATATTCTTTACATACCAATTTTCTAGCATATTCGGTGCATTTTGCTGACACCTCAATGCAAAACTTATCAGTCTTACTGGCGTCAATGCAAGTTCTCATTTCTTTATATTGCGTATGGCTGAGTGCTAGAGCATCATGGGTCACATACATTATCAGAGCTTTCACTGCTTCCACTAAGTGCTTGTCACGTGTTAGATAATTTTTTAACTTTTGATTATGGCTTTCCATTCAATTGTTAGTATTATTTCCTAAACTACATGCATTTGCACGATAAGCATGAACCCACATGATCTTGCAGCTGTGCCAATTTTTATAAAAGTACTGCAGAAAGGCTTTGTCATCTTGAAGTGCTTCTTCCAAGTCCTGCAAGTGCTCTTGATATATAATCTACGGTATGTGCAAAAACCAGTTTCGTAACTATATCTTTAACATACTTCTTATCTAGACTGTTTGACTTATGCTGCATCACTTTCATGTGTAAGTACTTTAACACGTGCCAAGAACACAACAAGATTCTACATTTGGGCAGAAGCTGTTCAATTATATTCAATTCATTTAAATCTTTGTCCATTACCACATTTTTGCACTTCTCCTCTACGACAGGATTCAAACAAAGGAATGTCTCTAGGAAAGACTTTAATATTTCTGATGTCTCCCGCTGAACAAATGCATAACATACAGGCCTCCCATAGCTTGTTCCATCTTCACACAGAATCGAATGCAAGATATGCCCTTCTTTATTCCCTTTATGCGTACCATCAAAGAACAACACTTCAGGGTATTTTTCTAGTAACTGGGCCATATGCTCCGATTGAAGCAATACGTACAATAGATCATTTTCTGTATTCTTTTCAATATGAACCTTCAACCCAGAGTTTTCATAAAACAATTCGTTGATTTTTTCTAACAGAAGGGCTCCATGATGAGCATTGTCCTGAATTTCTTGAACTGTTCTATGGTTCAAGTTTGTGATATCACGAGAATTAACGTGTTTTCCTGTTTTCGTCAGAATGGCATCCTTTAGGTCTTTAGGTTTCACATTACAAGAAATTAAGTCCTGAAGTTGCTCTTCTTCAGAAGCACTTAATGCACGATTATTATTGTACCATACAAAAATCTCGGGACCTATTTTAGTGTTGTGCACATTCGCTAAATTTACAACTTCATAATAGGGCTGTAGAGAAACATGCAGCGCAAGCTTAAGTTCAACGTTGCAACCTGTACCGTTGAAGCGTTGATTGGGTCGAATATTTTGTCCCCTCGGATTTTGATACCCTGTGTGGCAACAAACAAATTTAACTCGAACATAAGGAAAGTCTGCTTTGTTTAAATCTTTCTCAGTACACAATGGGTTTTTATCTGATCTTTCAATATGCATCGGATGGAACCCTTCACTTTTCCATCCTTCAAAGTTAGCTTTAAACTCCTTATAAGGGTTGAATGTGCTCCCTACAGAAAGATTTCCTCCACCTGTGCAAATATGGCTGTGTGAATATTTTGCTGATGTTGCTTTCTGCTCCTGTTCAGGGTCTTCACCACGAGGTGAGGAAGTACTGGTGTCAGCCACACTGCAGTCCTTGCGCAGAGCCACACCTTCTGACTGGGGGCTCACCGTGGATGTTACGCCGCAGGCGTCGGTTGGCCCACAGTCAGAAGGTGGGCTCTGCTCAAAAGCAGCAGAGCACAGTGGCACGGCAGTATGCCCAGTCTTATTCACTTTGTGCTGCATCCACACACCACCGACAAGTGCAGGAGCACGCACAGGGTGCCGTTTTACTTGAGCGAAAACAGTCACAGCTGAAGCCCTCGTGCATGCCACTGCAGTTATTGGCAGTGAAGGGTACCCATGAACAGTGTCTGTTTCTGCGACCTTAGGTGTCACTGACATCGCACTGTGACATTGTATGGTAGCAGAATCAGACTTTCGTGCAACGTCTGACCACATTTCCTTGCATGGCTGTTTTCTGGCACGACAGGCATGAGAATTTTGGGACAGGATGTGACAACGAGCATGTACGCTAAATCTGAGTGCGCCATCAATTAAGTCAGTCTGTGTATAGGAGCAAAAATTTAGCCAGGTAATGGTAAAAAAGTGACGCATAGAAAAAAACGAGGAGCCCTCAAAAATGAGGGCGAGAAAAGTTCAGTGTGCGTGTGCCTCCTTCTTTCTCTTTTTTCTTCTCTCTTTCTCTTTGAGAGCTCGCCTTTTTTTTTCTTGCTCTGTTCCCTGTTTTATCTTTCCTCATTGTTTTCTTTTCTGCCTTTGGATGCATCACTTTCTACATTCTTTCCTTTCCAGGTGAAAATACTCTATGGTTACAGTTCACTTCAACTGAAACCATGGCTGTATACAGTTGGGACTAAGTACAAGCCAACAGATTAGCAACGTGTTCCAGTTGGTCCTAGCATGAACCACTCGAGACTGAAAATGAAACCAGCTAGCCTGGAAATGGAATCAGCTGGAATCATTTGTTATAATGAAACCAGTTGGTGTGAATTATTATTATTATTATTATTATTACTATTATTATTATTATTATCTTCATTTCAGAATAGCTGTAGTGCAAGTAAAATAAGTGATAAGGGCACACTGCCTTCATGATGGTTTTTTTTTGTACATCTAATGCTGACAACATTTACAGTTCATTGTATGCCAGTACAAGTTTCATTTCAAAAAGGCATAGGGTATTTCAAGCAGTGCAAACAACTAAAAAACAGTTTGTGTAAAGTACAGGACATATGCACAACCAAATATTGCTGTGTGCTGCATCGAAGTTTAAAGGGGCTGGCACTCCCTTACCTCCTATTGCCTAGCACCTCTCTGCCAGAGGAGGACATGGCACTGCAATTTATAGAAAGGCATAAAGCTACTCTGAAAAGGTCTAACTGCTTTGCCTCATACTGCCATCACCTGATCTTTTGGAGATAAGGTAAGGTTGCATGAAAAAAAGGTAGCCGTGCATCAGTCATTCCCTAATACGTACCTCCTTTAAAAATCAAAAACATCCCCGGGATGTCCTGAAATGACGAAAATATTCTTGTCCTGTAGGGTGTGCCACAAGACTGGCTGATATATCTGAGTCCATTAAATGCAGTTAAAATATGTAGGTCTCTGTAAGGATATTATAAATACTGCCTTGAACAGTGTAACAGTGAAATACAGATTTAATGAGTAAACTGCAAATCAAGTGCAATGTTATCAATGCAATGGTAATGATAATAATAATAATATAATAATAATAAATGAATATATTACTAACATGATTATAATAGTATTGTTTGGTTTCCACATACAAAGTAACTAATTGCGAGGATTAAAAGGGGGTGCACAGGAAGGCAATGAGGTATATTTATAACAAATGCAATCTAACGAATTCTCCTACTGAGTTGCAAACGAAGCTGGTCTATTAACACTACAATGTAGGCCAAAACAGCAAGACTAAAGATTTTGTTTCAATTAATTCATAGTGACATAAACATCGACACGTCAAAAGTAATTTTTTTCTGTCGTTTTAGGTTAACACATTACAGGCACTCACAAACACTTAATAAATACACTTCCAAATCAAGTTGCTATAAATATTCGTACTTCCCCCAAATCATAAAAGAATGCAAACCAAATAAGTCCTTTTGGTACTGATGCCTCATCTTTCACTGTGTCCTTATACATGGTACAAGCGTCACGCATAACCAAGAGAAGAGAAAACAAAGAAAAGAAGGCAGTATTTGCCCAACAGTATAATAGACAGCGCTTTCTTAAGAATTACATATAAACTGCAGTTGGGTAAAGATAACTAGATGGCGCTGTACCCCTACTCTCAGATTGGCTGCCTCCCCGCCGCGGTGGTCTAGTGGCTAAGGTACTCGGCTGCTGACCCGCAGGGCGCGGGTTCGAATCCCGGCTGCGGCGGCTGCATTTCCGATGGAGGCGGAAATGTTGAAGGCCCGTGTGCTCAGATTTGGGTGCACGTTAAAGAACCCCAGGTGGTCAAAATTTCCGGAGCCCTCCACTACGGCGTCTCTCATAATCATATTGTGGTTTTGGGACGTTAAACCCCACAAATCAATCAGATTGGCTGCATGGGGGGGCTGTACCTGTGTATGCATAGAACGAGCGGATCTCTCAGTCTCCTTTATAGTCACCATACGTAGTGGATCGTTGGTGGGGCATGAACAATGCAGAGTGGCACGCACGTTAAAGACGCTTGCGCTCGGCTCCTTTGGCACGCGTCTCATCGGTGTTACCCATGCGTCATCTGCATTCTCGAACGCGATCGGACGCATCAACACATCCACAGACGGACGCTTCACCCCACTCATCGTCAATCACTACATGAATATGCGGTAATTTTTTTTAATTTTATTTTTTCTTGTGGGATTTTAAAAAATTCATTATTATTTTTCCTCATTTTAACTTGCACATATGTTGTATTACCACTACTATTATTATATTCAACAAAGCTTATTCAGCAGCTAAGTACGTCTATATCGCCCTACATTTCATACAACACTATGCAGTATAGATTTAAAACTACGCTTCAAAGTTAGACTCCACTTATTTACTCATGAATTGCGCCATTCTCTTGATGCAGTGATTCATAGACTGAATTATTTTAGAATTTTCTAACACATTTGACAAGGTCAGTCATAAACATTTACTTTAAAATTAAGTCATCTGGACCTTGGCACTACCGAACAAAGTTTAGTAATTTGAATGCTTCACATGAAATTAAACTCACTTTGTGCTCAGCTAAGCCCAGCTTACTTCTCATTTTAACTGCCAATGCCCCTTCCTTGCTCTCATCTAAATTTTGTCATGATTTGCTGATAATAGTGTTGTCATTTGTGAAATTACTAACAGAAACTATTTGTACCACATGTTATAGATATATTGCTAAAAAAATAGGGTGGAATCAATCTGAAACTCCCGCACTAACTATAAAGTTAGTGTGGGATAAATACCATATTCTTTCGTCACGATCATAAAAATGCACGTGGCGGAGGCATACTCATCGCCACTAAAAAAGAACTATCATGCTCTCTAATCAACACATCTTCACAACTAGAATCATTATGGGTAATATGCCGTGCCCCTCCCGAAGCAATAATACTTGGCGTATGCTATAGGCCCCCTCGAACTGACCCAGACTTCCCCCGCAAACTTAACGAAATCTTATCCCAGCTAACTAATAAACACCCTAACACACGTATTCTGCTTTACGGGGATTTTAACTTTCCCTCCACTAATTGGCTCAATCAGGTTTCACCAACCTCGGGAAATACTGAAGCAAGAGAATTCGTCGATGTTTGCCTCAACTTTAACCTCATCCAACAGGTAACTGAACCAACGCCCGTCACTAGTGAATCCTCAAACATTTTAGACCTGGTACTAACAAATAGCCCTGAAAGCTTAAAATCTATTGCATACTTACGTGAAATCAGCTATCACAAAGTCATTCATATCATGTTTAACTTTACCCCAAAAATACGCCCCATTTTCCGCAAATTGATTCACTTGTATGATAAGGGTAATTATGAATTAATTAATCGTGAATTACGAGATTTCCTACCATACTTCGAACTCAATCTCGTTTCCTGTTCTCTCAATGACAGCTGGCTAATGCTTAAGGACAAGATAACTGACCTGACTAATAATTTCATCCCCACAGTGAGCTTTACTGCCAATTAAAATAAACCATGGCTTTCCAAAAGTTTGAAAACACTTGAAAATAAAAAAAAGCGCCTCTTCCGAGCTGCGAAGTTTAATGGTAATGCGTACACATGGGGCAAGTACTATGCTGCGGAAGATGCTTATTATGCTGAAATTAGAAAAGCGAAACAGACATTCTATCACAATGATTTATCTAAAATTCTGAAATCTAACCCTAGAAAATTCTGGGAAATCATAAACCCGCAACAAACACGAGACATCATGCTTACAAACGATAAAAATAAAGACGTAAGCGACACTGTTTGTGCCAATATCTTTAACATTGCGTTCTCATCAGTGTTCACTAAAGAAGCCAACGTACCGTTTCCTACGCCACCTACTATGACAATACCAGTGATGGCCCTTGTTGTGTTATCTGTTAGTGGTATTTCATCACTCACTGACAAATTAAAACTTTCATCATCAGCTGGCGTAGACAATATTAACTCTAAATTGTTAAAAAATACTAAGGAAATCATTGCAGTGTACTTTTCGATGATGTTCTCATTGTCACTCGAAACAGGAATTTTACCAGATGACTGGAAGAAGGGAAAGGTCATTCCAGTCCACAAATCAGGTAACACACACTCTCCCCTAAATTATCCATCCATCTCTCTAACAAGCGTCCCCTGCAAAATCATGGAACATGTCATATATTCACACTTCATGAACTTTCTTGACACCAACAATTTTTTTTCTTTCTTCCCAGCACGGATTTCGTAAATCATTATCCTGTGAAACCCAACTTGCTATATTTATTCATGATATACACTCTTCTCTCGTCCGTCACTTTCAGACCGACGCAATCTTTCTCGACTTCGCAAAAGCCTTTGATAAGGTACCGCACAAACGCCTGCTGTTAAAACTTTCCCAGCTGAACCTGCACCCCAACATTCTTGCATGGATCACACAATTTCTTACTAACCGCTCTCAGTTCGTCTCCATTAAAAGTACCCGTTCTAGCTCCCTCCCAGTAACATCCGACGTCCCCCAAGGATCTGTACTCGCACCCCTTTTGTTCCTAATATATATTAATGATCTTCCTTTTCATGTATTTTCCCATATCCGTTTATTTGCTGACGACTGTGTCATCTATCGCACAGTTACTAACGTTTCTGATCAAACTACACTCCAACAGGATCTGGATCTCGTGCAACGGTGGTGTGACCTTTGGTTAATGAAGCTTAACCCCATTATGCAAACTCGTCTCATTTCAACGCCAGCGTAATCCTTTATCATTCTCATACCTAATCTCTAATTCCACTATCGAACAAGTTCAGTCATATAAATACCTAGGCATCACCTTAACATATAACCTTTCATGGGACACACACATCAACACCATCATATCATCCGCGAACAGATCTCTCGGTTTCCTAAAGCGTCATTTGCGTCACGCACCACTAGACATAAAACTTCTGGCTTACGAATCGCTCATCAGACCTAAACTAAAATATGCAGCGCCCATCTGGAGCCCGCACCAGATATACCTAATAAACGAAATAGAATCTGTACAAAATCGTACCACTAGGTTCATTCACTCTTCATATTCATACGACATAAGAATATCATCCCTAAAACGTGACATTGATATTGGTAATCTTTCTGTGCGTCGCCGCATCGCCAGCCTCTGTTTGTTTCACAAGTTCTTTCGCAGTTCCCTCAATCAAGCACCTTACATCATCCCACCAAAGCGCATATCTCAGCGCACAACCCATCCTTATTCAATCGCACGCGCACGCACTACTACTTTTGCTGCCTCATTTTTTCTTCGCACAGCAGTGGACTGGAATGGCCTTCCCGGTAACATTGCAGCCATCACAAACGTTTTACACAAACGTTCATCAACGTTTGTGTAAAACATAAATACATATTGTTTGTCAGAAGATCACTCTCTGTAACCTCCATTTGTTAACCCACCCCTTGTGTAATACCCCCTCACTTTAAGGTAATAAGGTGAAGTGAAGTGAAAGTTAGCAATGCTAACCACATGCTTGGCTTGTGCCAGAAATGTCGCACCTCTCCTTCCTTTCTTAATGTTAATGTACAATCAAACCAAAACATGTGCACGCATGTGCCTTTAACACATTTTGTAAACAGATTTGTCCGATGCCTATGAACAAGCCTCACCAATGCCTTTTGGCCTGTTTGACACTTCAGGGCCTTTGATGCTCTGTAAGGGCACAAGAAAACTTGTGGGTCTTAAAAGTGACTTGTTTCAAGATTTTGTAATATAATGGCTGATTGAAAGTGATAAAATACTGAAGTTGATAAATGAGTTAGTTGTGGTGTCTTGTATAATAATATG
Organism: Rhipicephalus annulatus; assembly: GCA_013436015.1. NCBI lineage: Eukaryota > Metazoa > Arthropoda > Arachnida > Ixodida > Ixodidae > Rhipicephalus > Rhipicephalus annulatus. The sequence continues at coordinate 620,162 of WOVY01016091.1, read as the reverse complement.
CATACTCTGTGAAAAAGAAGCAAGCATGCAAATTAGTAAATTCATAATGAAAACATAAAAACATCAATGCTAGATTGGTTGTTGTGGTAACTCACCTGCAGTTTGATCGTAATTATGGAATATGAATGTTTAACTATCTTGAGTTTTAATGAACTGTCATTTAGTTTGTGAATACCAGTATGCTAAAGAGCATGTATATATTCTTGTTTGGTTGTACTACAACAGCATTAGGAAATATTTTTAAAGAATGAGTGGTAAAAAATTTGTGGCACAAGCCAAGAACATTATTAGCATTGCTCATTTTGTAGTCAGCCTGGACATTCGAGAATAATTTAACAGACATCTGCCCAGCCAAGTATTTAAATTTACCAAGGATCTTTCAAGGGACGACTACATGATAATTGCACCTGCATGCACGAGCTCGTGTCTCTCAAGTTTCATGGATGTGCTTTGTCATGGCAGAGCACGGTGCAAATAAACCCAATGGTTGTCGACCATTGTTTGGTACACAAGTTGTGCAGCAAAACGAATGCGAAATAAATTTTAATACAAAATGTTTCATTGCTATTTCCCAGTTGATGTATTATTTCCATTGCAATATAAAAACAAGTACATCAAATACTGGCTGTATCTCCCTTTGCAGCTATGATAAGAACTCCTAGCAATCTTAAAAGTAGGAATCGAGTATCTGGCAAAAACATCAAGCTCTTAAAATCTACAGAAGTGTTATGAAAGGGTAAGTGACAATTGTATAGGTAGCAAAATCACTTTTCTAGAGTGAAGCAGCCAGCTGCACTAGATAAGCTGTCATGTTTAATGCGTATAACCTGCCAGGGATGAAATTTATGATACTTTTACACATTTTCTCTGTATTTCAGTGCACTTAACATTTTAAATTTTATTAAACTAAAAAAATATTTAGTTCTACAAATAATGGCCACTGAATCAAATAGAACAGTATTCAACTTGGTATGTGAAATCGTAGAATATTTTGCACACCCTTCGAATTTGGCAGTTTCAGAATTTCCCAGGGACACATACTTCTCCATATGGGCTTTACATGTTTTCTAGAGAAAGCTTCTGGGCCATCATTGTGAAATAATTTTTGTAATTAAGCCGTCATAGCAAGTGTTGTACTTCATTTGTTTTTTGCAAAGCAGTTGCAGGGTTCACTTATCTCTATTTTCAAGAAATATGAAGTGAATGAATGAAAGTATAGTTAGGCAGCTAACTGAATGATATAATGACCTGTATGGACTATGACCACTGGAAGGATGGAGCAGGTGTTGTTACACGTGGACTTACAGGCTGTTAAGGGTAGATAGACAAATCTGGCTGATTGTGCGTAAGTATTCGGGCATGTCGGTTGAGATTAAATACCAGATAAAGATTACAGGCAGCAGTCCTGATAGATGTGAGCTGTTGGAAGCAGTTCAAGCTGGAAAAGAAGTGGTGTATTTAATTGTGACACATTTGTTGAAACTTTGAAAACCAGAAAAGTTTCTCGAGCAGGCAATGTTAAGTGATGTTTTTGATGACTGACATTGCACACTGTCACTCTGCACATGTGTCTGTTTCCTTATACATTTTCTACCAAAGGCACAAACAAAGACAGATGGCAGTTAACTCGTGTCCTGTGTTTCCCGTCTTATGGAAGTGTCATTATGCACTTTATTACCTTAGCAGTAATTGTTGCTGGGCAGGTTGGTATAACATTATTAGGTAAAATTCTACACGATGCGAATGTGTGGTGCAGTGTACATATTTTCTGTAGTTCCTGACGCTCTTTCTTTGTGCTTTTTCATTTTTCCTGTGGTGCTTAGGCATCTAGAATTTTCCCCCTTAGCTTAATTACCTCTCTGAAGCTATGCATCATCTTGCCCATTAACAACCATTGTTAAACTAATGTATGTGGCATTGTTGATGCAAAATGACCTTAGAGTATAATGCTAAAGCTCCTGCAGGATCACCGGCTGAATGTGACAACCAGTTCACCATTTATAGGACCCGAAGTATTGACATTTTCAATATATTTGTTCGCATAGTGCTTCATCAGAGTCATGCAAGCTTAAAATATGGTGCTCCCACAAAGAAATTTTTTCTTCCTATGCTGAGATCAACGGAAAAATTATGTACACAATAACGAAAAGAGATCACAACTAGGCTTAGCTGTGTGATGTCTGCCTCAATAAATTAATGTAATAAATTATAGCAAGTGTGCTTGTATCACCATGGTGTTGCCAGTTTATTACTACATTTGATATGAACCTCTGCTCACTCCACCATGGTGTTCCTAAGGGTGTACACAGTCTTACCTCTGAGACAGAACTGATTTCACTGTCACAATCTTGAACAGGTGTGCAACAAGCATGCGGCAGTGCAGAGAACACAAGAGAAGTGGTCACTGCTTGCATGTTCAAGGTCGTATGCACGCACACCGGACCATGATTTTGCAGTGTCTTACATTTTGAGTGTAGTATACATCGAGATGGCTGGAGCAGTCTCTGTGGTCACCAGCCAGACAGTCACAATGTGCATATTGTTGCTTGAGACAACTGTTTAGGACAAAAAAAAGGGCACCGTAGAAAAAAATATTTTTAGGCTAATGTAAGGGCTTGTGGTGAGGAGACTGTCAAAAGGTATATGGTGTGTCATGTTGCAATAGAGAAGCAACATTTATACCTAGTTTACGTTAGTAGGAGTCTGCTAAACATTGGCCATACAAGCTTGTGGCTAGAGAAGGATGATGTCCAGAAGATACCCTCCTGAAATGTTAACCTGCACCGTCCTCCCTTGCCCTTCTTGATGCACTGGAATTTTCGCCCTATAGGTACTAATTCCTTCAGTGGGTACTCTTCAAGGGCTTCTGAATAAGCTCACTCTTACCACCTGCTTTACCCGAGGGCAAATCCTACTGTTGGAACTTGTTTACTTGGCAGAAATTTTTAACAGGAAAAGAAGCTTCACTCGTTATACAAATAAAGCTACATCATTGCAAGATTACTATGATGTTATGTACACAGACCTCTCACATATAACTCACTAAAATGTCACCACTTACCTCTATGGTGAGCCTGATTATGCCTTAAGACAGCATGTAAGTTTCTTGATCCTATACTTTTTAATCAGTACATTAACCTTGAAAAAACAAAATCATCACATGCAGTACGTCCGTAAAACCAGTGCTTATGAACTGCAATGATGCCATCGAAAGCATTAGCAAAAGTAAATTCACCCTGCTGTAAAGCAAATTCTGCATGAAGCCTGTAAATGTACTGTTAACAGTCTTCTCAGCAACTTCGTTATGTCTATTTCTGTAATTTTCATAATCCTGTTTCATACATACCTTGCTATTCACCCTATAATTATTGACCTCTGTGTGTTACTCAAGTGACCATGCTCATTTAACATACCTGCAAGCCTCAGTGCTAACCTAATGAAATTGGAAACTTTAATAAAGTAATGCTCTCTTATGCTCACCCCTTCAAAAAAAAGTTTTTAGCATCCCCTGAAAACCCATTCTTTAAAAACTTGATCATCAGAGATGCGATGTATCTCCACACCTGATGACAGACATTTGTCCAATTACAGCCACATTATAACAACAAGCAGCCTTTGGAAGATGCTTGATCGTGTGCCATCATCTCAGGTCAACATGTTTCCTGAACCCACCTTGCTCATGGTTCTGGGACAGAATGGTTTTCATAAATCATTTTCTTGCTAAGCTCAATTTGCCCCTTGACAAACTGTGCGTTTAGTTTTAGACCATTCTTGGGAAGCTATTTTTCTTGATAACTCAAAAAAAGGCCGATAGAGTGAACCATGAGCTTTTAAAAGAAAATTTGCGAAATATGCAAAATCATCTCCAATACATAGACTGAGTATATCTTTCAATAATAATGATCATTTTCATTTTAGAGCACATATCTGATGGCACAAAATTTGGAGTACCAAGGAGTCTGTCACAGGTATTTTTCACTTCTTTATTGGGGGCCATGCAACAATTTTAAATTATTCATGCGATATACTAGAAGTTTACTGCAATGTGAATCACTTGCCACAATTAAAAAAAATAATTATGGGGGGAACATATGGACTCTTTACAAAGGTTGAAGTTGGTGCTGATGCCGTCTGTCGCATGACCAGTAATGAGACCTAGCACGGCGCATCGCATTAGGCCTAATAGCAGTGCTACGATTCCATTTCACACATACACACGCGCGCATAATGTATGCTTTACTGCAATACACTGCAAGCACTTCACCCCAGGACATTGCTGTATTGCGGCAATGTTAACTTTTAAAAAGACCTTTACGGGTTAGCGATTGAAGCTCGACAATGCTCCCAGCAATGAAATTTCTATTTTATTACATTTTTTTCATTTCTATACACTTGCCTAAACTAGTGTTACCAGCCGTCCCGAATTTTGCTGGACTGTCCAAGACTTTGCCCGCGCTGTCCCAGTCGGGACAGATGTTCCCGATTTTTTCCGGACTGTTCAGTAAACGAAAAAAAAAAAGAAACGTTTTGTGTTATAAAAGGCATGCCAAATAACGTGCGTCCAACTGATCACATAGACAAAGAAATGTTGCTGTGGTTAGCTGCATGGAACTTTAAACACTTCAACTGAACGTCAACTTTTACTAGAGCATTCTAGAGCGAGAGGAAGTGTCACGAAGAGCACATAGCAAAATTTAGTGCCACATCAAGAGACCGACGCAATGAAGAGAAGAAATAACGGATTTGTTTGGAAGGCACCGCAACAAAGAAAACTAATTTCCTCACCCACACACAACTACGTTCACTGTTGGTTACCCCAATCTAAGCACACACTGCCAAGCAAACAAACTGGCATCATCTGCGACTGCTTAATAAAGCCACTCGGACAAGAACGTTCTCTAATTCCAACTTGTGCATTCCGTATCTGTCTCGCACACTTACGCAAGAACAAGCTTCAAAGAATGCGTTAGCACAAGTATATACTTCCTCCCAAGTGACACCAGCTGTTTGGGCAAGGTTCCATTTGGCGTTGCATAAGTTTGTTGCCAGACTTTAGGGTGGTTGTTGCCAGACTGCCGCTAAATATGGCAGAAAATTTTTTTCCTGTAGTTGTGGCTTCTTCGTAAGAGTTTGGTGCTATCCGCGGAAGCGTAGCGTCCCCCGTCGTAGCGCGCGGTCGACGCGACACGATCAGCTGAGAGAGAGAAAAAAAAAAGAAAAGTAAGGGGGAAGGGGGGCAGCGCATCCCCTCCTGCGACTCTAATCAGTTTTCCCCGTAATCTCTAATACTGAGACGCGATATCTTAATCGCACAGCTGCGCACACAGCAAGAGAACGCGCCTCGACTTCTGTAATGGGAGGTTTATTCCGTTAATTAAAACGGCCTCTTAATTGCGCAGCAGCGCCGCGCTCGACTTCTGCTAGGCTCGGTTCCTTCCCTTGAATAAAACGGAATTGAAACGGCCTCTTAATTGCACGGCAGCACCGCGCTCGACTTCTGCTAGGCTCGGTTCCTTCCGTTAATTAAAACGGAATTGAAACGGCCTCTTAATTGCACAGCAGCACCGCGCTCGACTTCTGCTAGGCTCCGCACCGAAGAAGTGCACCGCGGATAGCACCAAACTCTTGCGGAGAAGCCACAACTACAAAAAAAAAATTTTCTGCCATATTTAGCGGCAGTCTGGCAACAGCCACCCTTCCAGTCTGGCAACCACTTATGCAACGCCAAATGGAACCTTGCTGCATGCACCTACCATATATCCGCGAAGTACATGCGTCAGACCAACATTCACAAATCGCGTTCCAAAGGCCTTTATTTTATGCTCGTTATCATTGCTTGTAGATTTGGTGGCAAACACTTCGGGCGAATGACGTTAACTACTCGATAAGCACGGATGAGAAGCTCCTGAACACGGCGACAACACAGGAATTAACAAAAGCGGCAGCGACTTGCGTATAAATCACTTTCTAACAACAGAAAGCGACCACGACCCCACGGGAAGAGGCGGTTCTCGCCAATCGCCATTTCAAACAGATTACAGTCCAATCCAACACCAACATTGGAGAAAACAACATCGCGACTAGAATACGATGAACCCGCCACAGACTGTGTGTCACAAACTAGTGAGGAACTCTACCTGAACCACAGAATAAAGAACGCCTAAATCGCCTGAAAAATGTTTTCCAACACACCGATTCTAACGCCATTTAATTATACACTTTAAGCCAAGTCAAGCCGGTTTTAGGCGGCTATTGCCTATTGGGTGAACCAAACGTTTTCGCCTTGAAAAGGTTCGTGTCACCGGGTAAACCCACGTGGGGTAAACCTTCCTTCCTCCGTGGGGTAAACCGAAACACTTCCTTTCTTCTCATGCGGCAGGCATCTTCTAGTGGAGGCGTTGGCCAAACCAACGCCTCCTTTACAAGAGTTCTGAGGAATGGCTCACGCTCTCAGCGGTGTTGGCCTGCCTTCAGTTTTAAAGAAGCTCCGCGCAGTAGCGCTCGCGACCGACACTATTGCACAGAAAACCGAACTAACCGAACTGCACAAAAAAAACTATCGGTTAAGAAGAAAGTGAAGGAAACGGAGACTGACATGTGGAGAATGGGCATGATTAAGAAGTCCACACTAGAGATCTATCGAACTTTTAAGCAGGAAATTGCCAAGGAAAGGATCTATGATAATACTCGGGGTAGTTCTCTACTGCTTGAGGCCAGGACGGGAGTACTGCGAACCAAGACATATCGGGCCAAATACGAAGGGGTAGACACAGTATGCAGTGCGTGTGGAGAGGAAGAAGAAACTGCCGAACACTTGATAATGTTCTGTAAAGGGCTTCACCCTAAAGTTCAGGATGATGGCGCAGAGTTTTTCAAAGCACTGGGGTTTAGGGACCAGGAGGGCAAAATAAACTTTAAGCGGGTAGACTTAACTAGAAGGAGGTTATCTGATTGGTGGCTAAAGTCAAGGCACGAGTGAAAATTAAACTCTTCACTGCAAAGTACGAATCCTCAAACTCACTTTTTAAGAGAAAAAAAAATAAATAGAGTTTGTGGTTCATTAGGTATTACGGCTTGGTAGCGCTAGCCACCGCCCGACCTAAAGGGTACAGCCATATCCATCCATCCATCTATCCATCCATCCATTATTACGGCGACGGGCGGTACCAGCCATGACCTACTACACTCCTGACCTGCCCAGAGAGCACCTCTTCCAGCGCCCACGTTCTAGTTCATACCTTCTGCCGCTAGGGCCGTAACCTACGAGCGGCGTGGCGCTAGGCAGCACCTGCTCGCTGACGTCATCTTCACTCTTTGTGGTCAAATTTTGACCAACAAAGCACTCGTAGTGCGTATTTATGATCCAAAATTTAGAATTATTCAGAAATAATAATACTAAAAGACATTCAGAATTTTTTTGCAATAAAATGCACGCGACCACGCATAGGCTGCCCTACATCGTGTAAATCTACGGGTTCCCACGTTTGTCAACCAGTGTGCTATAAATACTCAAGCGCTCTGAACACCTTGCTTAACCAGCAATGTATGGGAAGAAATAGTCACATATATGCCGCCAGTTCACTGCAGAATGCAGGCATTCTTATACCAGCGCCTACAAAACAACCGTAAAGAAACAGACGAACAGGTTATAGGTAGCGCCACCTACGGCGAGCGATTGAACGAGAGCGGGGACACGCGCTCCCATAGGAACCCCGCTATCTGAACAGGTCAGGAGTGTAGTAGGTCATGGTACCAGCTGAGCGTTTTTTATCTACGGCCCCTAGGGGCGCGTCAGTCGAAAGTTGTTCGCACGGAGGAAGGCTTGTTCGAGACCTGCAACTGTGAACCACTGTTTCGGAGGCTATGCAAAGCGTTGCATTGTTGCACCGTTTGCCACAAGCGACGCTAGCGACTGGGAACATTTTCAGAATGAAGGAGAGAAAGAGTGTGGCAGTCTTATTTTTTTTTTCTCATGCAGCAGGCATCTTCCTAGAGGAGGCGTTGGCCAAACAGAACCTTGCGTTACACACCAAATCCAAGCCGAAACAAACAGAATCACGTGCTCTAAATGCGTCATTGCTTTGGGAAGGCGGACCGGGTGAGTGAAGTCGCGCATCAGTAACTTCGCCGCAGCAGTCGGGGGTGCACAGAACACCTACCTGTTTGGCAGTGGTCGTCGACCCGCCTTGCCAGATTTGTCCGAAATCGTCGAGATGCTTCCACGAGCGGTTCTGGTGCGATCGCGGCACTGCAGTGGCTGCCTGAGATTCGGCACCTCCACACCGGGTTCGCACGACGTCGAGAGCGACTCGTCCAAGAGCCAAGACCGTTTCGGCAAGCACGAAGCGAGCGAAGTGGCCTTCAGCCCGACGCGGCTGGAGGACATCACACACAACTACACGCGGGCGAGCGACAACGAGGCCGCCTCGGTCCCTGCCGAGCACGTCGGGGAGAACTCGGAAGCCTACCAGTGCGGCAGCAACGTCAACCTGTACGCGCACATGCAGAGCAACGTGCCCGAGCCTTTCGAGGCAGAGTCGACCGAGGCGCCGACGAGCCTGAACATGCCCGGAGGTGGTGGACAGTCGACGTCGTACATGTATCTCTCGGGAAAACGCAGCTCCGCAAAGTAGGCCTGTTCGTTCGCTACGCGCCCCTTACAAGTTGCACGCTATGCCATATGGTTCGCACTCACCTCAATACCAGTCCTTCGGTTGTGTGGGTCTGAGTAATAGTAAAACAAGTTGACGTTGCGAAATGAGTCATTTATTTTCAACACGCTATAAACCGCGTACAGGAATAGCAAGCATTCGGCAAATGCGCAGTGAAATTCGCTCAAACACTGCGCGAATACAACCGCTTATTCCCTCCCCCTCCTTTTTTTTCTCCGACGCTCAACTACAATTATTTCTGCACAGCATTTAATGTCAACTTATCCTGTACAAAAAATATATATCCACACAACGACACGCCACTCCCAGAGGAAAGAAAACAAACAAAACCAAGCCATCGATGCATCAGCTGCTAGCACAGAAACGGCAAACGATGACATCACGCAAGGCGTGGGTGACGTCACAACAGTTAGGCTCCTAGTCACGCGCGTCGTCTGCTTCGCCTTTTTTTCTGTTTTATTGACCCTTTTCGCTCTTAATCAGTTAAATACCGCCTCGTTAACAAAAAAAAAAGCAACGAAAACTGCAGAAGGGTGTTTTGAATGCATGTGCTTCTTCTGTCTTGCTCTGTTTCATTTGTTATTGTCCGAGGACGAGTATCAGCAGCAAACCGAGACGTTGATGTGCTTCAGACAGCAAGGACCTGTGGAAGAGGAGGGCTTAAGGCACAGCGTCGAGAGGCATCAGTCGTCGTAGTTTTGCGAGAGCAGGAAGTTGGCCGCCAGGTTCTCGTTCTTGTCACAGGCAAAGTAGGCCTGCACGACCAGGTACTCGGGAAAGCCCAATGCCTTCAGCTGCGTGGACACCCAAGAAGGGGGAAAAAAAAATGCGCTTAGCCAGTGGCTGCAGAGGCTACGTAATACAACATTGTATTGAGCAGCACTGGATTACACGCGTTGTAACATCGAATTCAGTGCAAGTCGCAAAGTGGGCTTGTTATACCCCTATCACAAGGCCACCACCAGAATCTGTTAAACTCCATCAGGGTAAAACTCCCCCAGGCAGATTGCAAAGTTGCTGTTATGCCCGTGTCACAATGCAATTGTACAAGCTTTGGACAGCTTGATAAGCTTTGTCGTCCTGTCCTCGCGCTATAACTATCATCATGTCATAATACCAACTACAGATACTGTATATGTTTAGGTAGCATATTGGGCGCAAGGCCCACCAGTGGAGGAGCGAGCACGACCATCGCGGTGACGTGCAATGTTGGATCACGTGATCTCGCCTCGCTCTGGCGAAGGAAAGCTGGCGGTTGGGGGCATTGTTTTTAACTGCGAATTCGCGTTGTTTTCACTTTTGAACAGCGTTGTTTTGTTCTTACTTCATGTGTGCGGACTTCTACAGACTACAAAATCCGGAAAGTTGCAGCAAACGTTATCGGCGGTGCACCACAGCGGAATACGTACGCGAGGACACTGTCATGGCTGCTGGCAGTACCGCTGTCACCTCTCTCTTTTTATGTTGTTGTGGCTGTCAATTCAAGCCCATGAGCTTAAAACGAGCACCAACCACGACTGTTCACATGAAAACAGAACGTTTCAGTTATCTCACGGGAGCCTCGTTCACAAGGAAAAGGTAATGTGCAAACAGTCGGATTATATATATATATTAAAATACGACACGCGTGCGTACACGTGGGGGAAGTTGCCATCATTACATTTAAAAATGTGCATTGTCGTCTGAATAATCAGTCATGATAAAGCCCAGAAATCCAGTCTTTCCCTTAATTTTTGTTAATTTAACCATATTTCGGTCTATTTCGTGGCCAATTGCTTCTGCGTGTTCGGCGAGTGCGTTCGTCGAAACCTTCTTTCTTGCATCAACATCATCCATGTGCCACTTCAGTGTGCTAAAAATACTTCTCTCTCTCCAAGGTAACTTCTAACACAGTCTGCGCCACCCTCCACTCTCCTCCCCGAGTGTCGGTCACCGTGTGTGTACTCGACCACACGGGTTTCCGTACGCCAGTGGTAAAGCCAGGGGGTGGCACACCAAGCCCGTGCCCCCCCCCCCCCCTGAAACTATATCTCATGGCATATAGTGCACAAAGTAACAGTCAACCATACTGCCTCTTCCTCTTCGTAGACGCTGTTTAACTAAGCCAATCATTCACAATTTTCACCCATATGTGAACTCGACGGCGTTCGAATGCACATCGTGTGACAACCGTATATAATTTTCGTAATAAATATTACGATCATGCCGCAGAGAAACTTTTCCTCGAGTGAAATTTCACCTTTAGTTACTACTCTGAATGAGGCACGCGCGTGCGCGCGACTCACTCGTTTGCCCGGTATTATAACACAAAGGTTGCGGCTGTAGGAATGCTGTGCTGGACCTCACAAAGCAGGGAATTCACTTACGCTGTGCTTCGTAAGGCTATGTGTGCTAAACAAAAATGCTAATTTGCGCATCCTTGTCGTGTCAACTGTGGCCCGTCTTTAGATACAAACCTATACAATGAATGGAGAAGCGTGGTTACGCGCCTTTCCTACAGCAAAAATAAGTCTCTTTGCCGCAAGAACGGGCGAATACCCATTTGATGCTTCAATTTGACACAAAATGAGTCGTTACCTTTTAGAAAAGCAGCATGCTCGGCCAGCGTGGTTTTCATATATGTGGTCATAGCAGACGACGCTGGCAGCCAGGCATTATGAGAAGCGTAAAACTTTTCCGAAGCAGTTATTTAGCATTTCGGACAGTCAGTAAAGAAGCTGCGCCAGAAGTTTTTTGATTCCCTTGAGGGAAGTACGACAAGAATAAAAAAAGGAGAAGCGAAAGCTGCTGCGGGCTACGCGCGAAAAGGCTGGCAGAGCAATCCAACCACGTACGTCACAGGGATGCGTTCGCATGGCAGCGCCATGGTATGTCCTCGCGCCCAATACAGCATCTGCCTACCTTTAGAGTTGCGCATACCTTTTCCTTTCGCCGCTCGTGCAGCTATTCGGCGAGCACTGTCGCGTGGTGCAAAGTGACGTCAAATGTTCCATTTCAAGCGGCAAAGCCAACTTTACGTGCACGAGGGCACAGCGCCCACACGTTCCCTGCCCGCACTGACTTCAGCCTCCTCGCGACTGCCATTAGGGGCTTTACCTTGTGCGTGCACGATTTGCGTTACCATGTTACCAGATAGAATCTGCGCATGCGCAGTTCTTCAGAGACCGTAAACCTTTAGGTAATGTAAATTACCCACCAAGTAGTCTTAAAGTTTGCGGCGCTATTTCACAAATCCACCTTCGTTTGTAGAAACTCGTGATATCCGCATCGCAGAGACTCCAGGCATCATGTCAAAATAAGTCGAAGTGCGAGTGCTAATAGCGATTACATTTCAGCCTGATTACCAAAGCTAAAATGGCTAGAACATAGAAGCCGCAAACGTGTGAGCCCCCGACAGACTGAATAGGTGATGCCATCTAGCGGTCTTAAAAGAAACCAGGCGATCACAAAATTGTATTTACATTGTACATTGTATGTCTGATGTAAAAACCGTGCTGCAGTTATCATGAATCAGTTACATTTTTATTCATTTTCATCTCTCTCATTTAATTGTTGAGTTTAACTTCCCAGAACCACCATATTTTAAAGAAAGGCGCCGTAGTGTAGGACTCCGCTAAGTTTGACCACTTGGGGTTCATTAACATGCGCCTAAATCTAAGCACACGGGCCTCAACCATTTTCGCTACCTATAGCAACATCCTGCCTCACTGCAACCATGCAATCTTGTTCAGTGCGTTCGAATAAGTCTGTGGCACGCCGCCCGTGCCAGACCATCGAGCCGCATTTTTCTCCGGTGTGCGTGACGAGTGGCTTCACTGCACAGCCATGGAACATAATGGCGGACATATGCGCAACTCTGCTGCCGTAGGGAGCATATACTCTAATATCAATAGTAAGTCTAATATCAACTAGCCCAAACCGCCACACTTTAGACAGAAGATGCAAAGGGCCATAAGTGCTTCTGCACCTTCTACGCATAGAAGATTTCGCGTCTAATACTTATGAAAACATTTTCATCCATGCGTGTGATTATATAAACTAATTTATTTGCACCTAGACAAAGAAAATATTTTGGACACGAACACTTACAGGCAAGTTGACAGTAATGTTGATAAAAATGCTGGCACCACTTACGTTTGCTTTGGTATGCGATTTCTCTATTTATGCCTATTGTCAAACACACTGCAAGATGTCGCCGAGCACTTTGAAGTGCCGCTACCACTTAGGTCACAATATCGGACAAGCACAGGTCTCGCGTTCAGTACACGGAGCTCTTGCTGTGGATCGGTCACACAACAGTTCGCATGTATACTGCCGGCACGGTTACCGGCGTCAACGAAGAAAGCAGAGAACCCGCGTTAACCGCTGCTATGAATTTTGGCAGAGTTGAAGTAGAATAAGGAGCGCAACAATAAGAAGCAAACAAGTTGCAGTGACGTGAGCGCCGTGGTGTGCACGGATATGATGGCTGCGCATGCAGACTTTAAGAAACTTTTTCAGAATGGTGGCTTTTGGCGAGGCATGGTACACGTATTTCCTTATTGTTAAATGCATGTTATGAGCGGATCGTGCAGGAAAAAAACTTTTAATAATGATAAGATTTATTACTGTATTGAGTGTGGCTGTTTTTTGTGTAGTTTTTTCTGTAACTACAGATTACTGGGGACGAGAGTACTTCCTTCAGCCATTTAGGAACACCATCGAACTTCTTTAGTGAAAAGTTTCGTTTAACTTCCTTGACCTAACCCTTTACTGCCGAATGTCGCGAATTCGCTACATACCAAAAAACTTAAAACAAGCAAGTACAAAATGCACGCCGCCTTTAATGCCAACCGTCAAGTACTCACAGGAACTGTAGCTTTCAGCACAAAAAATCTAGCGCCTTCTCGTCAAAGATATTTTATGCTAGAACCAAATGTTTTGTAGGTGATGGAAGAAAGTGTGAAGTGAGTGCAGCAGCTCCAACTTCTTTGTTTTTCTCATCTATCTAGTTCTATCTTCAATCATTTTGGTTATTTAGTGTGCATGCACCCAAGCAGAGAGACACAACATATTACGTAGTTCCAAAGTGGGCTTTTTGTTTTAAGGTTCTTCCTTCTGTCCCTGTATGGAGAATTTGTGACATACATAGAAATATGCATGAAAGTTGAATTTTAGAGAAGCCATTTAAAAGTTGCTATTTAAAGCTGGAAAATGAAAATTTTATTTTACTCGGCAATTTCATAATTCAGCCATTAAAGAGTTAAGGAAGACTGTGTGACATGGACTGCACCTCCGTTGTCGCAAAAACGAGGGAGTTAAAAGGAGGTCGCGGTTGCCCTTGTAACAGGGGTACGCTCGTGTGACAGGTGTATTAGTACAGTTGAACCTGGTTAAAATACCTGTGTCAGAGGGGCCCTTATGAAAGGCCATCTAGTTGATGGTCCTCAAAACGCCACTGCTCTATCGACTCGATCGAGTTTTTGCACTGGTACCCGGCTGTTTCGAATGGCCGTTATTTTTCCATGACAATAAACGTTAAATAATATAAGTTCATGCAAACACTCAAATATGTCTACTGATGTTCAGTTATTCTAATAAATTTTATTAAGCAGTGAAACTGTGGCGAGCAATACAAAACGAGACAGCATGCTGAAGACAAGCATTGGCTGTTTTTGAGAGTATGTGCAGTTTGCACATTTCAAGTAGCAAAAGTACTGTATCAAATAATTGACAACACTCACATGTAGTGCTGTTAAAGCATACTGGTTAGATTCTTCTTTTATAATCGTGTGTACGAGCACACTGTGAACAACAAGGCGTGTTCTCCTGCCGCTTCCTTCACTCGACATTTGAAAGAAATTTATGTAGTGCGAGGTGAAAAAACAAACACAGGATTGATTGATGCTCTTGGAGATGTATGTATTAGCAAGCCTTCAATTGCCTTGTCACCCAAGGAACTGGCATTCCTGCGTACGCAGTGATATGTGATTATATCTGTGACGTTTTTTTGTTGTCCTATTTATTGTTTTTTCTTGTAGGTAGAAGACATTGTCGTGCATTTATCTGAATACACGTGCTTATCTGCTTGCTCGTCTGACGATTATGGCTTAAAAGCGGCTTGGAGGTCCAAAATAAACGTTGTTGCTAGTAGCACTCTGTCCTCTCAGTCTATTCTTTTCTGTGTTCGTTTTTTCGCCTCGCGCTACATAAATTTCTTTCAAATGTTTCACCAACAAGCCCACATTGCCACTCTTGTTCACTCGACAGCCATCGAAGTTTCAGGGGAGCGTAGGGGTGCTCCGTTGACTCAACAGACTTATTATAAGACTCACAGGCCTTCGAAGCCCCGTACGGCAGCTCGGGCTTGACAGTTGAGTCAATAAAACATCGGTTCAATGGCCTTCCGAACGCCCGTGTTACATGCGCTGCGGAGCAATTCTGGTCTTTTACACCGAGCGCCTTTTATAAGCAGGGTACCACAAATACATTTTCTTATGACCCCAATTTCCATTTCGGCACACTCTTGTCTTGGCTGTTACATCAATGTTACAAGGACAAAAAGCCCGAAGAAGACGCACATGCCGTACTACCAGTAAATAGAACTGACAAAATACAGGAAATGTTGTTTCTAGTAATTATGACGTCAAAAGTAAAATGGATGAAAAGACAACATACAGGAGCAGCCATGCATTTTACGGAGTATATATGTGCACATAAAATTCTGAGTGTTAGCGCCACTAGCAGCCATTGACGGTGAGTCTGAGATGCTCTTTTTCTGCCCGCTGGCGTCATGAAGCAACAACAGGGTTTATTTTTGCAGACCTATACTACCCTACATACAGCTCGAATGCAAAAGCAACAAGAATGACGTGGTACAACCAAAATACATGCCCAACAGAGTTGCCTACAAAAGAGCATCATAACAAAAGATGGTTCACTGTCGCAATTGTGGCGTACACCCCCCAAAAACGGGTCTAGATGCACTCTTTAAGAATGAGTTGAATTCACATAACGCAAGCCCAAGGACCTCATGACTTTCCATAGAGGAAATGAATGTATATTTTTTTGAGTGAGCTTCAGTAATTAGTAGTATTTATCATGTAGATACGCATACAATAACTAGTTACACTTCATTTCGATATAGCAGAAAGATAGGCCCCAAATGTGTGCACAAGTTGCATATACAAAGGTAGCCACCACTGCTGAAGGAGAGAGACAGGCTGGTGTGGAGTTGGCACAAAACCAAAAGTGCTCTAATAGCCAACTCTGCTCGCACATTTCATTGATTTAGTGGCCTGCGACTAACTTAATTGCGCAAACGGCACTAGTCACCAAGTGCAAATGAGCCTAAAGGCTAGTTGGTCGTAACTCTCATGAGCACTGTGCTTGTAAAGGTTATGCCTATGAGTGCCTTTCTTTAAATGGACTCTATACCCCTTGGGAAAAATTTTCTGATTGTGGCGCAAATGAGAATATCGTTGATCACATCGGTGGCAACAAGCATGCTTTTGTCCCATAAAAAAGGAATCGTAATTTTAACTTGATGTTAAAAGTCGAAAAATAATGACCTCTAGGCATCTGGGGGTGCTGCCAGTGGTGTGTTCACTTGCCTGCTTGCAAACAGCGAAGAAACGGGACCACAGCGTTCTCTGTCGCTCATAAAAACGACAAAAAGTATGTGCATGCCTTAAGGGGAGATGCTACTCGAAAAAGGTTTTTTTTTTATTTCATAACCCAGCTCCTTGAAATTTTAGGTGTTAGTAAAGCTTGCAGTGCTGATTTCATAACTGCAATTATTTTTTTGATAGCTATAGTAGTTCCGGAGTTACTACAACTTTGATATCAAAATATAGTGTTTTTTGTGCACATAATAAAGCTTACTAAAAATTTTCACACAGAATTGCAAAATGGCTCATTCTGCTGCACTTGAGCAGTACAATACAGAAAAGTACCTCAAACAGAAAATTTATTTGCTACATTAAAAAAAAAATTAAAAGTACTAAATGCATATTTTACATCTCTCTATCAGTGTATCAAGTTGTGTAACAAAAAATCTGTGATGTATAATGCAACTTAAAGTAGATACTTGTATTCTAGAGTGACTGATTAAGCTCTGTGCAAAATTTCATCAAGATAGGACTATTTTATGCCTAAAAAAGATTGTGCACAAGATGAGAGAATTACCTCAAAATGGAAATAGAGAAAAATGCATTTTAAAGTTGTAAATATGTTTACTCATGATTACACAGTGCGATTTGCACAAAACTTGGCGATATCATAGAAGGGACACAGCTAGAGCACCTAAAATTGTCCTGCTCCATATGTGGATCCTTCTTGCCGCTTGAGAAGGGAGTCATCAAGGCGCGCTTTCTTTGCCACGTTCCGCCGATGGGCCCTTGCCTCGGCTGTTTCACACGCAGACATTCTTTCGATTCTCCTCTGGTCGCGGGATTGGCCCAGGGTGATCAGTTGATCTGGTGGGACTACACCAAGCTCCTCTAGCACGTGTTCAAAGCTTGAATGTCCTTTATTGAACCACAACACGGCCATAGCAGCTGCAGTTTCCACTGTTGTCCGGGAGGCAAACTTAGTCTTCGGACACAACAACCAGATTTTGCTGTTCAAAGATTCTGCAGCGTTTTGGGTCTTCCCTTGGATACAACGCACCAGCAACTTTTCATCTGTGAGCCGCTTGTAAATGGGAAGCACAGCCAATCCTTGAGCCTTGGTCAAGATTGGTGTGTGGTCGGGTGGGGCCTCCCCAAGTGCTTCGGCTCGCCAATGCTTGCACCAGGAAGTCGCCCCTTCTGGGCAGTATCGGTGGCTGCCTGCTGTGTTGCTCGATGATGAATGGAAATATGAGGCCCAGATGGCACGATGCATTTTCAGAATATCACCTCTGTTGTTTGTGATTGCAATACGGTAATAGTTCTGCAGCTTCCGAATTGTGCCATCTGTCAGCTTTTCCACTCGTGGAAGTCGTGTTGGCAGTTTCCGAAGTGCAGTGCCTAGACGCTTGGCCACATGGTTTGTGCACTCCTCCTTGTCCACAACAGCTTCACCATATACCTTGGCCTCAGCGACAGCGGTATAAGCTTTGCTGTCCCCATCACTGAGGAACTTGGTGAAGCGCAATGGTGTTGTGTATGAGGATGTCCTGCCCCATATGCGCAAAGCTGCCTCAGTCTCCATGGCATGAGAGGAGCACTCTGTATTTTTTTCGCAGACAGGTGTGTGGAATGCTTGCCATATTTCTTCCTCATCACCCAAGTCCTGGTGCCGGCTACAGGCAAGGCAGTAATTCGATAGCACTTGAAAATCTAGGCACAAACCAGTGTCCACAGACACAGCAGTGCCGATGCCATTGTGGCTCTTGTGCCCTCTTTTTTGCCATGTGCCATCATACATGACAGCAACATCAGCCCCATCCACTTTCTCTTTAGTTATCATCCGCGCTTTCGCCAGGTTTTCTTGCACAGCTTTGGTAGCTGCAGCATGAACTTTTTTGCCGATTGTAATAAAAGTCTTATGATGCATAGGTATTGGCAGTCCAAGAATAGCGCAAAAACGCGACAGCTGTTCATGCCCAATGCCTATTGCACGCGCAGCCACAACTACCTTCACATTGACAGCGAAGCTGTCGCGCGAGCTGCCGCTTCGGTAGCTCCAGTCATCACCGGCATCGGTGGGCTGTCTTTCCGGCAGAACACGCCGCAAACTATGCGCGGCAGAAACCACTGACTCAGGACACTCACTGTTATCACAGTGCAGCTCGAGGAACGAAGAGAGGCCCTTACGTTTACTTGCGGTGTCGCGAACGACGAGTCCAGCGGTGTGGCATGTTGGACAAACAGCACGGCTTACCATCGATGCCAATGCGCCGATGTCACAGAGCCACAAACACTCTTCGTTCTTTCCCTTTCGAACTGTTCAATCTTTTTTTCTGATGCGCTGATGAACTTGATCGCGGCGTCGATTTCGTCAAAGTTCCCGCAAGCCGCCATATCCCCGCTGCCTTGATTAGGCCTAGTGGCCCGCGGCTCGCATTCTTCTACCGCTGCTTTGCGCTTCGGTTTACGTCGACGCCCTTGGTACTTGTTCTTGCTTGCAAACTTTCGTGCTCGGAAGTCTCGCTTCTTCGAGTTATCCATGGTGAACTCGGAAAAACATAGAAACGATCGGCAAGTGCCGATTGTCGCAAGCGCTCAGCGAGCGAGGCCGATCAGATGTAGCCAATGGCGGCCTCGGTAGCGTACCATGTGACCGGTAGAGATGCGCCAAGCGGCTGCAGCTTGGCTGTATACCGACTTGGAAACGACTGTTTTGTGAAATTCCTCACTAAAATACGAAACTAGGGGGACGCCTGTACACAGAAGGAGCCTTGATCTACACCACCGAACAAACCCCGATGGCGAACGTCATCGTGTTGCCGAGTGGCGGATTTTCAAAAATAGCCGTCGGATGCGTGAATTGGCGACTTCGGCAGCTACCTTCACTAGCGCAGATCGACTTTTTACCACTTTCTTGTTTGAATTCAGCTATGACCTTTGGGGAAATGATAGTTGAATGATCAAAAGTGATTTTAGAAGCAATATCTCAAAAGTGGAAATTTTCGCAAAAAACGCGATTTTTCGACCCGCATCTCCCCTTAAACGACCACTAAGGTATTCATTTTACTATTGAACAAAACTTGATCAAGCCTGCAAGAACTGCATGCGGTTTGTTTTAGACTTTCACCGGAGGTACAAATGTCATCGCTTCCTCTGACGGATGAAACAAGACCAACACTGATTGAAAAATCTTGTTTTAAAAATTTCTACACACTTTCCAGAGAAGCCGCTGCAAGGTTAGACACTTTAGATGGTACGCTTTCAAATGTGACAGAAAACAGAAAAGCTGTGAAGGGTAGTAGACAGTCTGTTTAAAAGGAGAGCTGTGCAAATAGTAAAATTTTAGGTGCAAAACGAATTCGAACATACATTGGATGTATAGATACGATTTTATTTGAAATTATCAAAATAAATGTGCTTGGGCCTTTGACGTTTGGGAGCCACCTGGCAGGCCTGGTCCGCCGAAATCAACAAGTCATCCAAACCAGTGGCCCGAAGACCCACGAGGAAAAGGAAAGTATTCTTTTGGCTGGGTTGGTTAAGAGGGATAGTGTTTCATAGTTTTGTCATGAAGCATAAGGTAATGCGAAATTGTATTCACACATAATTTGGAGCACCCAAAGTGTTGCCCAGAACACTTTAGCTGAAAGAAGGCAAAGATACCATTTCCTCAGCCTCTTACAATTTCTGTGGAAGCCCAAAAGTTGTGGCGGACGAGGCTGTGCTCCCTTCAATGCGGAGCTGCAAATCTGCCTCATCAATATACAAGGACCTCTGGAATTATGGATTCTAAAAATATTCATGGTACAATTTTTCGGACTTCCTGTCCAAATTTAAGGTATAAGACCACATTGAGTTCACACTTTTGCCACATCTATCATTTCCACATTTAAACCAA